>OZ010581.1:81562801-81632801 GCA_963932145.1 Acanthosepion lycidas
AATAATATATATATATATATATATATATATATATATATATATATATATATATATATATAAATTATTATTATACAATGCATATTTTTAATCCAAAAATAGTTATTTTTGTCAGCTCCCAATTCATCCCCATTTTTAAATCCTTTTAAAATTAGATTTCCTTCTAAACTATAGCCAACATTTTTATTCAAGAAAAATATCAAAGGCCATCGTTTTAATTACTATTATTACTTTAAAAATATTCTGTTGACGCAAAAATAAATATATGCACTGAATGTGACTCGGAGGGATGAAAAATCACATTGGCTAAATTTATGTGAACAAACGAAACAACAAATTTAATTTGGAGAATATTTAACGAGTTTTCGTAACATGACTATACAATATCTTATTTTGCTTTTAATATTAATTCTTTTGCTCATTTCGATCGTTACTGTTATGGTGCAGGTTAGGACCAAGGAAGAACAACACGAACACAAGTGTAGAAATAACGAAGGTATATTACGCTAAATAATAATACAAGATGTGGAAGGTGTTAGTATGATTGTCTGTCTGGTTTGTAGTCGACTACTATCGGCTCGAATCGATTCGGTATCTAGCCACCCCCCATGAGGGTTGCATATGGCAGAAGGCCGAGTTTAACGTAGGTTTCCCGAGCCCGTAGACTCGGCCAAAAAATGCCCATAGAACCCGTATAAACGAGATGGGTTTGGTCAATCTCCACGAACGAGACTCTGCCCTTCGGCGGAGCCTCGTCCGGGTTCCTCTCTGCTCAGAGGGAGAGAGTTCGACCGTCAAGGCGAGAAACTCGGCTTGATTCGGTATCTAGCCACCCTCCCACGGGGGTTGCATGTGGCACAAGGCCAAGTTTAACGTGGGTTTCCCGAGCGCGTAGGCTCGGCAAAAATATGGCCGTAGAACCCGTATAAACGGGATCGGGTTGGTCAACCTCCCTGAACAAGACTGCTCTTCGGCGGAGCCTCGTCCGGGTTCCTCTCTGCTCAGAGGGAGAGAGTTCGACCGTCAAGCCGAGAAGCTCGGCTTCATTCGACCCTCTCTCTTGAGAGGCGTAGTATACATAATGTTGGGAAGAGTCCATTCTGTAGTTATAGGTAAGGATTCATGACAGTTTCATTGCCATTAGTTGTGTTGATCTGCAAGGAAATTTCGCATTACTCGCCACGATGGATTAATTTCAATCACTGGTCTTAGAATATATCAGAAACTGGGCAGTATACTCACGCCCCCAACGTATATATATATATATATATATATATATATATATATATATATATATATATGTGTGTCATGGGGCGAGCCGGTAGTAGTTCACTCCAAACCAGACTGACAGTCATACTAACACCTTCCACATTATTATTAATTCGTGTAATATACCTTCGTTATTTCTATTCTGTTCGTGTTGTTCTTCTTTGGTCCTAACCTGGACCATAACAATATATATATATATATATATATATACACTATAAATGTTATTTTTAATTTGTACATATCTATGTGTAGAGATTCGTGTTATTTTAAACAGTAAAATGATTAGCAAGCAGCATAGAGATCAAAGAAAAATTTATTTACATTAATAAATCTATTAATTTCTATTACGTGGATGACGTTATATATATATATATATATATATATATATATGTGTGTGTGTGTGTGTGTGTGTGTGTGCAGATACGTCGAAAAATAGGAAAGAACACGTTACGTAAATAATCCGGAATCCTTCAGTATTTTTGTTTTTTATGAGCCTGTCATCATAAGAACATAATTCTTAGTGCAAAAAAATATGTCCTAATCCATAATCGGGACCAATGGATTAAAAACACTAATGACAATTTTGACTTCACCATGGGATCTTTAGACTTTGCAGAGGCTTCTGACCTTGTCGGTCTATTTATACTATACAATCTAACCGCGCACCGTGAATTAGACATTAAGGACGTCGGGCTATACAGAGATAACGGGCTCGTGATAATGAGGAGCTCCGCAAATTTTAAAATAGATAAAATTAGAAAGATAATATATAGTGAATTCAGAAAAATAAAATTTAAAAACTACAGTCAATACTAAATTAAAAATGATAAACTTCCTTGACGTAACTCTAGACTTAATGAACAACATTACCTACCTTACAGAAAACCTAACACTAATCCCTTGTATGTACAGCCTAAGTCAAACCACCCTCCATCTATAATTAAGCATATACCCACATCAATAGAGAAAAGAATCAGTCTGAACTCCGCTAATAAGGAAATAGTCCAACAACACAGTAATTTTTATAACACAGCCCTAAAAATAGCGGATACAAAAACGCTAACATAAATAATAGAAACAATAGTATTAACCAAAAGAAAAATAGGAAAAGGAAAATCATTTGGTATACCCCTCCGTTCAACCAAATGGTTAGTATTAAGCTAGGACATAAGTTCCTAGATTTAATTGAAAAACACTTTCTTACTAATAGCAGACTTAGCAAGATCTTTAATAAAACCACCTTAAAATTAAGTTACAGTTGCACTGAAAATCTAGAAAGAATCATAAAAAACATAATAATAAAATCCTGAAAAAACACGCATGCCAAAACAGTATTAATAAAAATTCTAAACTAAAATCAGACAAAAATATTGAAAAATTATGTGATTGTAGAAACCCTGAAGACTGCCCGTTGGAAAATAAATGCCGCACAAAATCTGTGGTATACCAATGCACAATTTCATCCACTGAGAGTCCTAACACTGATATGATATACATTGGTTCCACGAAGAATGAATTTAAAATTAGATGAAGACAACACAAGAGCTCCTTCAATAATATTAGAAATAGAAATCAGACATCTCTATCCAAATATTTTTGGCATTTAAAAGAAATGAATAAAACACCAAAAGTAAAATGGAAAATAATAAATAGAACAAGAACTTTTAAAACCTGGGATGACCCATGCCCTTTATGCCTACATGAAAAACTACACATTATTAAGTTTCTAAATAATGAAAATTTATTAAACCATAGACATGAGTTAACAATTTTCTGTCGACATCAACAAAATTTCACATTAAATAATTAGCATAAAATAAATTAAATAAATTAAATTCCATAGTCTAATACAGGGTTTTAAAGCTTAACCCAATCATAAGATAGAAAAACCCTTTATGAAGTGGTCAAAAAACAAATTGTAGTTAAGTTCGACGCGTTTGAGTACGAAACAGCCCTTTAGAAAAAAAATAAAATAAAATAAAAAAATAAAAGGATAAATAAATAAATAAAATAAAACAAAATTCTCTAGACACTTAACGACATATTATGGTGCCAAAAGATATATTTCGCTGTGACTGACCAGACGATGTGCGCACATGGATGCCATCATTCGCTTTGAAATGGATACCCCCCACCCTACCTCGGCTTGACCTCTTTCCGAAGGTGACTGATATGTTGATAAAAATTATCTCTTAGGCCCCTTACCAAGATGGTCGCCCCAGCCGTTTCCATAGTAATTAATTTTACGAATGAACATGCTTATAAAGATGCGTAAATTTCCAGATTGTTTATTCCTAAAGTCTCGCTTCAGGATGAAACAAGGCTTGATACTTTAATTCAATTTAATTTTAATAATTATATTGGGGTTTTCGGATCTCGATTTTGAAACATGAAAACTCTTATGTAGCGAAGGAATCATATTTTTTTTAAAATAATTATAATATATATATATATATATATATATATATATATAGAGAGAGAGAGAGAGAGAGATGGTGTTATATATAACGGCTTGGAATCAGAAAGCAGAATTCGAATTCCTCTCGAGTTTGTGGCATTCATTTAAGCATAAATAAACTGTGTAGTATAGCAGTAGAGACTTGTTCCTAAAGCCTTGATTGACAACCATTCTACTGTAACATTCTGCGGGAAATCTTTTGCCTATCATGTCATGAATCGAAAGAGATATGATCGCCCTACTGTGTATCATGTATGCTACATGACTGATTAGCTAAGAGGGAGCCGGAAGGCAACCCCTACCCAGAAAACGTCTTGTGGATTATCTATATTAGAAATATGATAAATAAACTTAATTTGAAGATCGCTTGGAAGCGTTACCCTGACAAAACTTGAAAAGTTATGTTACTAATCAGAACTAATAAGAAGTAGAGTATCCAGAAAAGGCATGACACGTAGGAAATTCAAAAAAATTAAATAACGAAAGGGTCCGTTTCGTAATTCCAACTTCTATCACCTGAAGAATGCCGTAGCCTACAGCGCCGATAAATCGTGAATAGGACAATTACTATTTTTCCATGTAAACATGGGCATGATTCTCCCTGTTTTATTTATCAGGTTTTGTTTTGTTGTAGTGGGAATGTAGCTATAGGTTGTTCTTCCTCCTGAAACAGTTTGTAAAAAGCCTCCTCACAATAACGACTCTATCTATTGTATTTATTGAAATTTATAAGAATGTTACAAACTTCCTTGAAGGTACAGGAAATAAAACGGAATAACTGTCTCGGCTTAAAAATCTGTCATGCAACATTGGGATAAAATGTGGAAGCCAATGAAAAAATGTCAGCATTTGGATTAGTAAATCATTATACGAAGGTTTCTTTGTTTTTCTTATTCGGCTGATAGATTTTGAATACGATAAGAAAATGATACTTGCATGTGCACGGATGTGCATGGGGAAATATGATTATATATATATATATATATATATATATATATATATATATATATATATATGTATATATGTGTGTGTGTGTGTATAAAGAGAGAGAGAGAGTGAGTGAGAGAGAGAGAGTGCACTGTGAGTATTGTCAGTAATAATAAAACAGACCTCTTATTACTTTCAGTGGTAAAATTTTACTAAGAATAAGCATATATCTGTTTTCTTACTGCTCGATGCTACTGGAAGTCTCCTGCTACATCTATGAAATTTCAAGTAGCATTAAGCATTGTGGAACAAATATATGATTATCCATAAAAATTACCCGTTTGTAGTGCAATCAGACAGCCAAAATGCATGATTTTTAACCTCTTGAAAAAAAGTATCTGTATATTTCTGCGTAAAAAAACTGATTGTAAAAAACTGATTGTAAAAAAACTCGCACTATACTTGTGCATATTCGATATTACAAAATCATATAAAAACGCTTCATCAAATATATATCACCTATAAGTAAGTCTAATTCTCCTCGTCCTTTAGAAAAAGCTTCAGTATACTAAATGTTTTATGTCTGTTCAACTTGCCTGTTCGCATTTAATATAGATTAGATACATTACAATTTTCGTGCATCTGTATTCTTTTAAATGAGACAGATTATTTCTTTTTTAACTTATGATGAAAAGAAATATAAAACATCAGCAATAATTACTTGGCTACTCATATGATACTCGGTTACTGATATGTTAATATAACGATATTTTTGTTAATTGATGGCCTGGATACGTGTATACGTATTGAAATATAACAGACGATTTAGATGAAAAGATGACTGTTATATGACAATATGAATATGTTTCCAAATACTTCAAGTATATTCACGTTTAATAAATTTTACGATTATGCACATAAATAGGGGATTAACATTATCGTGTAGCGCCAATTACTGGCTGGCTTGAAAATCAGTATGTGAATTCTTGTTTTTCGTTTGTTTTAAACAATACCGACAGGTATAGACAGGATCCTGCAAAGACCCCAGTGACTAAAGAAAGAAAAATTATGGGGTTAACGAAAATCGAACGGAAAATTTAAATATAAAATTAGAAAACCATTTACTACAAGTTAATTGTCAGTGTAGGGTTGGCACTTTTTCATTGTAATTGTTACATGTATTTTACAGTGAAGTTACGATTATAACAAAATTTTAATTTCTCAAAAATTGAATAGTTTGCAAATGTATTATTTATTCAGCCGAAGGTTATGACAGATCACTTTGCTTTATTTGTTCATATCCAGAAAACATCGACTGAAGTCATCTTGCATTTTGGTCGTATGAAAACCGTTAATGCCCTGCATACTCAGAAATATTAGATTCTTTTACGAAAAATTGCATATTTAAATTGCGCAATATTTATGCGTTCAAAGAATTACCATTCAATTGGGAACAGAAAACTTTTTTATCTGTTTGCATCTGAAAAGAAATCAAACTTTCGACAACGTTCTTAAACCCACTTGGTTAATTATGCACACAAAACGTTTACATTAGCCACAAATGTATTTATTAGAAATAATAAATTATTAAAACGTTGCCTGCCCTTTATATGATGACTGTTAAATCATATCACAGATGAGAATGTTATACTGAATGGGATTAACAGAACAGAGTTATGCTTAAAGTTTTAGTTTAAACAAACTGTTCCACAATAAATCAATAATTTAAAATGAATGTCTTAATTTAGCATAAGTGAAAATGATGTGTGTATACGTTAGTTGTGCGAAGGTTTTATTCTACAGTCGACAAAAGTCATGTTTTTTAGAAGAGAAAATATCCATTTGTCTTAAGATAACCTTATTTCAAAATGAAAAAAATATCTACGCCCTCTGCACTAGCAACAGTACACAAATGTAATGTGCTTGTTTGATAATATATATATATATATATATATATATATATATATATATATATATATATATATATATATATATATACTTGCTTAGAAATAATTTATGATGCATTGGTTTCAATGGTTCATCGTATAAATAAAAGAGTTATTTTGACATCAATATGTTTTTGAACGCATGAAGAAATTTACTTAATGTAATGTCACTGTTGCGAGGCAAAATTTCTTCAGTTAACATTCTAAGTCTAGCTAATAGTAAATAATTCTAATACTGGTCGATTTCTACAACGGAACTTTTCTTACAATTTATAACTATTTATAAAAACCTTAAAGCATTCATTTTAAATACATCCAGACATAGTAATGCGACAATATCCAGTTGGGTAAAGCAAAAAACATTCGTCTTAAAGTGATTATTTTGTGCACAGATTATGACAATAATTACTGATATCATCAAAGTGGAAATGTTAGGGTTTTTTGTCTACACAATTGTAGATATTACAATGCATATTAATGTTAGAATTTTTTGCCAATACTCGAACAGCTATCAATATAAACATTGTCTGTGTGAATAAACTGCACTATTTTGTTACTAAACCCATTTTCAAAAGGCCAAGACACTCTGTAAATGGGGTTAAACGGAACGAGAAAAATATATATATTTTAACTTTCTAAATTCTTACCTAATTTTAGCTAAATTAAGATGAACCGAGTCTACTCATCGGGCGAGACATTGGATCATCCCTTTCCTAGTTCGATATGAGGACGGCTTTATATACTCAAGCCACGATAACTGGACAATTCTTCTCTTTTCTCACTCCTAAGCGTGTGGTTTCTCACATTAAACCGACTTTGTATCAAATTTACTCTCAAAGACAGACAAGTTTTTAAACTTGGCGTGATTGCTTTAGTATTAGGTTGGTGCAAAAATAATGACGTAATAATGTCGTTTTTTAACGTATTTTTAACGTCAAAAACGACATTATTACGTCATTATTTTTGCACCAACCTAATATTTATTTTCGTCAATATTCATACATTGTTTATATTCTTTGGGGTTGATGTTAATGTTTTTTTGCTATATATCGTGTTATGTTTCTTGTAACTGATCATTTTAGCCTAGCATAACTAATACATTCAAATAAAGAAAACAAAGAAGGATCAAGTCTATGATTTTGTATATCTTGGCTACAAGAAGTTACTGTAAAACAATGAATACGCATTTGATGGAAGATCTTTGAAAAACATAAAGCTATGCTGAACTCCGCAACATTACGATGCTAATACAATGAAATCATTTATATACACAGTTCAAGTTGTTTAATATTGGTTAGATTGTGTGATATGGACCCAAAAGCTTTCATCTCAAATTGAAAAAAATCCCAAATCTTATAAGGTGCATCGTCAGAGCACCCAAGCTGATAGAAAAAAAAAAGAAAATAATCAACCTTAGAAATGTAATGAACAGCTTCGTCTAGGCGATTTCACTGAAAAAGGCTTGCGTCAAAATGGTTTTCAGTTACTTCTCTACGGTGTATTACGCTAGGATCGTCTCCGTTCTCCTCTACAATCCGAAGCAGATTATTTAAAATAACCGAAGACAAAACATTTAGTGCAGCGCTCGGTAAATGTTGACTTTAAGGTACGGGGTCTGGAAAAAGAAGTAAAAGAAAACAAAACAGAAGTAGCGGAATGATAATATAATTATGTGTTCACCAACAAAAATGAGTGGCAGACACAAACAAAAGCTTCCACCAGATCATAATAAATGGCGGAAAGTAAGTTTTGATATTTCGCAATTGGCCACATTCTGAAACAGCGACTAAGGAAAAAACAAGTACAAATGAACTTTTACGAATTATTCCATAGATGCAATTCTTTATTTTTCCAATCATGGTGATTTCTCTTATTACATATAATAATCAGTTCAAGTGGTTTAGTGAATAATGCAGTTTTGTAAATGGAAAAATATCAGTATTTAATTCCTATTTGAGCAGATTTTACAAAATAGTGACCTATGCACATGTAATGACGTTGATATGTGCGTTTCTGTTAATATAGTATGAGACTGACTCTAGATGTTGCTAGAATAGTCTTCGAAACAAATGTCACACTGGACAAAGAAAACAAAATAGATGCATCAGCTGACCTGAGAATGACGTAAGAGCTTGTTTCTTAGCCGCGGCTAGAGTGACGGCCCTCGAAATGTAAACACGCACATCTAGGATGGGCAGGCTTTGAAAAAAGCATATGTAAAGTAAATATATAAACACCAGCCCTAGAGGAAGAATAGGAAAATCTACAATGTAGGTTCTGCGCTTCTGCTTTAGGAGGGACTTCCTGCGAATATCCAAGGTCAACATTCATTGATAAAGTCTGGAGTTTATTAATATAAAATGTTGTGTATGTATGATTGAATTTTGTGTTTTTATTAGTATTGTACAACGGTAATATTACTCTAAGATTATTCTAATACCCTAAGTATTATTAGTGTTATTACATCTGGATCCAACCTATATTCAAGTTTATTTGTTCTGACAATCTTAAGCAGTGATAATATTCTAGCAATTTGCTGCTTATCTTGGTGTATTCAAGTCTCTTTGCATGGCTAAATAATCTTTGTTGCAGACGCTTGCTCAAGTGCATTTATGTCTATTCAACAGCCACAGAACCAACTTACGGCTTATTAGTTATATTTTATTAGTTATAGTTTCTGGTAGAGAGTGCATAACAAAGCCTCAGTCACGATGACTTGTAAGTTCATGCTAGCACAACCATCGAAAACTTTTGAACAGTTTCGTCTACTCGATTTCACTCAAAAAGGCTTGCATCAAGCTGTGGCATGATTTTTAGTTACTTCTCTGCGGTGTCTCACGCTAGGATCGTCTCCCCAGGCCGATAACATCAAGGAGTCAGCTTTTGACAAATCGACAATGGTGAAGATTCGAACCCGGGTCTCATGGAAGGCTAAGGTTATAACCACTGAGCCACACGCCCAATTTATAATACAGCTATTAACAACGCGAGTTTAAGCGTTGTTACCGAACGCATAAGGTGCATTTATTTTGAAACGCTATATGTGCAGTTAAAATATCCGTTAGTGCTGAATGTAATAAGACTTTTAGCATTTATATTTCAAAACTTTATTAGACTAATTGCATTCTACAATTTATGTTGCAATGCATCTACGTTCACATTAGTACTACCATTATTGTTAATACAGCTACAATAAGTTCCACTTCATAAATGCGCAATAAGATAGAAATAAATACGTCTTTAGGTGAGAAGTGTTCATATGCCGACACATTTAACAGGATAAAAATAAGGAAATAGTTCTTTAGTATGAAGTCAAATAACTATCCGATTTAACGTTTCTACAAATGCGGATAGTACTTATGTAAAAAATTAGTGCATTAATAGTTACACTGATACGAATTTTATCGATTATATTACCAGGATATGCATTGATATTGAACGTTCAATGAATACTATTGCTGCTAATAAAAATACTAATACTAATAATAATAATAATGATAATAATAATAATCAAAGAAAGCCGACTTCCGGATTGAAGTTAGCGGAATTTGGGACGTCCAGGCCACTATTATTCCAGATATTATTGAGGTGTTGTGTCTATACCACATAAAGTCTTGCATTCAGAAGATCGTAATAAATCTTAGTATGCTATCGCTTCAGATGTCTGCATTTCTTTACACTACAAATATTCCGCGAAAGATGCTACTTGTTTCCAGTCGTACAACTTGATGAAGAACATCTATAATACAAGATCTCCAGTTGAAAGCGTAAACTATGCAGAAGAAAATAATGGTGATAATTAGGCGTGGAAGAAATTTTCATAATAATAATAATAATAATAATAATAATAATAATAATAAGTGCTTATGATACGACACTCTTTCTATGTTTACAAGATATACATGTATCTATATGAATATGTGCTATAAATGTTTTAATGGCTTTAAGGAAAACAACAGTGCGTATTGAAATTTCTCTCATCATTTGAACATTCATTACAAGATTAATGTGCATATTAAACAACCGACTGGTGCTTGCTCTAAAACTATTATTAAAAAGCGACAATACTAACACTAGTTTTAACTAGCAATACAGCAAATTTAATGACTACTTTGACTAGTTCTAGTAATGCTATTTACTAGAAACCTTTATATGTTTACTGTTGTTACCACAATTAGTGCGACAACTACTAGCACTGTCACTAATATATTGCTATAGGTGCATACAGGGGGGGGACTGGAAAATGACACCATTGGAAAGTAAAGTGTTCACATCAGATAAGAGAATCAAAATGTTCGTTTATATTTAATATTAAAAAAGCAAAGGTTAATGGATTTTCAAATTAACTGACCCTAGATACTTATTAGGGTTATTTTAGTAACAGTTAGCTCACACACACATTCACACAAACAAGCAAACAGTTAAACACACGTGACTGCATTAGTAAGTGTGGAGCATGACAGGAAGATACTAGCACCACGCAATAATGTATATGGGAACTAAAAATGTAAGGTGTTAGGGGAACGGTAATAACAAAAACGACACAGAAAAACTCAAGATAAACTGGAGTCTATCTTTGGAGAATAAACTGGAAGTTGAAGAATTCAAGAACGTGAATGCTGAACTGAACAATGGGAATTTGGAAATCTGTTAAAAAATGATAGATCTCAGAAAATTCCAAGATTCCCATTTTAAAATATTGATAAGCATAAAACGTAAATGGGAAAATACACAGACACACACGAATATATATATATATATATATATATATATATATATATATATATATATATATATATATATATATATATATATATATATATATATATATATATGATACGTTATTTAGTGGATACGCATAATCGAAAAGACCATGCGTTGTTTTTTAAATAGTATATTTATTTTCGTCTACCGACCTGAATAGTCAGGAAATGTTATTAAAGGAGAATGCGATTCGAAATTGTGTGGCTTTGATCTTTAGAAATTACTTTGTATGTATATATATATATATATATATATATATATATATATATATATATATATATATATATATATATAACTTTTCTTTTAAACATCTTTCGTTAAATATGGCAGACTAGGAAAATTTAATTATATATATATATATATATATATATATATATATATATATATATATATATATATATATATATATATATATATATACAGAAATTGATTACATTCATTGCTGTTCTGACAAACCACATCTTGTGATAGAATAATTTAATAGACGTTTTTTCTGTGCTAGCACTGATAATACAGATATTGCCACACCCATGTCTACTAGTGTAATGTAAAATCATCATACTACTTCATGAATAATTTGTGTCATGCAATAAAATACAATACTAAATCATGAAATTAGTAAAGAGATGACTTTAGAAAATGACAGCATTCTGATCATGACTTTCTTGATTCCGTACGAACTTTCTCCGGTCAAATCAAATCTCCCAAAATGGCTTAAGGTATTCATCTTGAAGTCAATACTGAGATTTCTTTCCTAGTTCTCATGGCTGTCATATTCACTCTTTGACCATGTAATCTGTTTTGAATCATTTGTGAATCTTGTCCCACTCAAATATCTGACAGGACCCCCACCAGTAAGGCTAAAGTTCAAGCACCGCTGCACCTAAATTAATTCTATTTTTGTCTGATGGATCTTTAATCTAATCTTGTTCCTTCGCCTTCTTCGGCAAAATATTGTCTGTCCCTGAGAAGTCTAAAAAAAGCGTTTTCGTAATATTCCATTTAGATTGTAAGATAAAGAAAAGAGATGGATTGTCAGAACTTTTGTGGCTTGACTCGTCTTTCTTCCTAATAAAGCGTTTTCCAACTATATATGTCCATTATTATTTCTATCTAAGTATATTCCTTGGATATATCTAATGCCTCACCAATTCTTTAGACAGATTTTAGGTTATGAATATGGTCAGCAATTCCAGAAGATGACACTGATGAGCGCCTCTCAGACTTTACTGCATATTGGGTCTCAGAATCTTCATTTTAGTAGAAAGATGATCACATAAAGAAAAAGAGAGGAAAGCTTTTGTTCTCTTAGACTCCATTCAGAGTGCAGAAATATTTTTTGGATAAATCAATATAACACACAATGTGTTACAATATAAGTTTAGATAGGTATACATAATTTTTCAAATGAAGAGTAATTAGATTACTTTTTAATTAATTAATCATCATAATCATCGTCATCGTCATCATGACTGGGTGTGATTGTGTAGCGTCCAGTTGAAACACAAATTCCGGTATGATCATTGAAGTGAGTATCCGGATGGGTAACCGTTTTGGAATACCAGATGTTGTAAGCTTGGATGTGCGATCGGTGTAATGTATAATAGCACGGTATTGTTAATCGGAGAGCAGAGTTCCAATTCTAGTTAGGTTATATACATTTACTTATGCGCAAATAGCCTTTGGAAGGTAGGAATCTACCTCTTCTCCTCCCCCCCGATAATGTGCTGAACTTTTCACCATCCACTCAAGAATGAAATATGCCTGGTATTCCAATTATTCGACCTGATTTCAACTCACGTGACATATAATTCCCCCAAGTTTCTATTATCCTTCAACAATATTTGATGATCATCGGCCGCTAAAATCACCTCCGAATCATTCGAAAGTTTCTTCCGTTTCAAACTCCATTTAAGGTTCTGAGACAGGAGATAGAATGGGCATGACTTGTAGGAAAGAGGTTGAGAGAATCTATGCATTTGAACCAGAAATTTTTCAAAGCGTCCATCGTCATAATCAGTTGAGGGTGTCTGGTACTGAATCATTTGTAACCTAAACTGTGAGCAGATATATTTTCCTGCAAGAAAAAGAACACATTTTTGCCATTTATTTGTCATTAGTCTTTCAATTCCTCTTTTAATCGGTTCTGCACGTTTCAGTCCGCTAAGAAATGCTTGGTTCTTCCAGAGATAGTCATCAAAAAATCCCCTCAAAACCGTGGAGATGAAATTTTCTGCCAATGTTTAAAACTTGACTTCCATCGGTCATAAAGAACACGTATCTCCCCACTAAATGGACTTTTGTTTGGTCATATTGATTTAACTATTTTACATCTACAGTAAGTGCCTATACCGAAACATCTAGATCACTGAATATGATTAAAATATTTTGGACTACTTTTGTCTGGTAGCTTCTTTATACTCAACTGTTCCTAAATTACAAACTTAACGCATTCTTTGGATATCTCTAATTCCGTAGCAATACTTTAGGCTGATTTTAAATCATGAATATGTTCAGTAATTCCAGAATATGGCACTGTTGAAAGCCTCTCATACTTTTCTGCATATTGGGTTTAAGAATCTCCATTATGGTAATTGGCACACCACGTCACCAGAGTTGAGTATATAAGGGGACTTCTCAGTCAATATTTGCATCATATACTTATGGATTTCCTTTGGATTTCAATTATACAGGAAAAGGAACCTTGTGGAGGATCAGAATTTACAATTTGAACATTCCACATTAAGAAATTTCTCAGTCAATGATGTGAATCATATTTAAAAAAAAAATAAACGATAGGATACAGGAAAATATCACTTTGTAATCTAAAAGAATGGACATGCGCGATAAGCAGGACGGACTGGCCAAACTTAAATTCCAATTGAGGTTGTTGGGTTCACTTTCGCAAAAATACCCTTGAGAAACGTATACATCCATCACTTCTTTATCCAAATATAGTGAATTAGACTTGGCTATCTAACTTTGGTTCGAAACAGAAGAGCTCTAATTTTTGAACTGTTTAGGCATGCGTCGAACAAAGCTAACCTGTTAAAATCTGTTTACTATGGAAACCACAACAGTAAATCTTCTATCTCTGTGGTGCTGTAGTTCTATACTTCACAACGGAGTTAACAGCAACATGCAACCAAATATATATATATATATATATATATATATATATATATATATATATATATATATATATATATATATATATATATATATATTTGGTTGCATCTTAGGTTTAGTTTTAAATTTATGTTGCACTAAGAGTGTTTATATAATAAAATATTACCCTTCCCCACAAAAAAAAGTTGTCATCAATAATTGTTGTATGATAGACTGAAATGCACATGAGATATCACTCATAAATATAGATGTATGTTCTGAAAATGTTAAGGATAATAGTTAATGCCAATTTTATAGTGAAAACAATGATTCAGACAATAAAAATCTGTCACAAAGAACTCATCTCATGAGAATTATTCTCTATTTAAGAAAATTAGTTCGCTTCACTACGACTTTTAATACTCAAATACTGTTGTAGCGCATCTGTAAGAACAATTGTCATGACACTTGGAAAGACAAATCGTAATTAAAGCCATTACAACAAAAAAGTATTTACCTGATTATAACTACTCTGTAAATCATGCTATTTGGAATTCTATAACAACAAGGATTATTACAGAAATACAATTATTAGTACGCACATCTCTTCAACTATATAACAACTGATACTAGTTTATATGTAACAATGGTTTCAAAATCTACAATTGTTAATGTTCATAAACAATGCTTAAGCAACTGTTAGCCACCAAATAACTACGGTTATTAGTGTCCATGCTACTTCATCTACTGGGCTAAATAATACATAAGTTATATCAATATTTATATCATTATGGCAACACTTGAGCACACATAATTCAAACTGAATGCAGATCAAACGACAATAATTTGTTCAAACACAGTTACAACATTTAGTGCAAATGCTACAATGCAAGTCCGATAGTGTCTGTATAATTATGAGAATTAGTCATACAATAATTATTAATGCATAAAAGATTGATTTTTACAGAGTTACGACAAGTAGTGTATATATATATATATATATATATATATATATATATATATATATATATATTGCAAGCAAAACTATAAGTGTTGATATGCCTACGATAATTTATACTTCTTTCACTGTAATTAATTAAGGCTGGTGTCCAAATCGCAGCTCGCATACCACATGCGGCTCTTTGACCTTTAATATTCGGCTCATGGAAATATGTTGGCTCATTTTTTCATCACAGTTAATATAAAAGTTAAATAAGAAAATTATTATTTAATGGGTATGAATAGAAACTAGATTGGATTAAAATGTAAATTTAGTGTTAATGTGTATGTTGCAAAAACGTATGTGTAAATTTTCTTCATGTCTCGTGGCTCTCAAACATCTAAACTTTATCTTGTGTTGCTCTCATATTAAGCAATTAGGCCACGCCTATTCTAGACAACCAATAAAATAAGGAAGGCTTCGTTTTTTGTTTTTTTTTATTAATGCACTACTAAGGAATGTAGATTATTTTCTTATTCTAAGGAAATCTGTAAATTAACACGATGGTTTAAAATCTATTAATAAATTTATAAAGTCTTTACCATTTATTTAAACATTTCAAGCATTTCATTTAAGTATAAAATCCATTTTGGTGGTTTCATCGTTTTGCAACGATGAAGAAAGTTGACCCCCACTAATGCTTTCCTCCTCCTCCTTTTTTTCTGGGTTGAGAAATGTTTCTCCTTTTCTTACTCATGCCATTGGCGTTGTTATAAAACTCTCCGAACTAAATAAAATCATTGTTTCACTTCAGATATTTCTAAACCTCAGGCCATTTTTTTTAGATAATATGCTGAAGTTTTAATAACATTTAAATTCAGTTATATTCTTATAGGCATTTTTTAATTTACCGGATCTTCTAAAATTAATTAATAGATTTACATGAAATATATGACCTTAACGCTTTCTCATCAAATTTTCTTTAAATAAATAAATAAATTCATTAATAAGTATTGAACATTTTATCGAAATCCGATAATTCCGTGATTTTTGGTACCTTTTCTTTAAAATCTAGGTGTTTGTTTTGTTTACAAATTGAACATGCCCAATCGAGTGTTCTTGAAACGCCTTTTTTTATTGCGTTTTCTTATTATTTAAATATATATGGTGATATAATTAATATTAGGTTGGTGCAAAAATAATGTCGTTTTCTCACATATGTTACTATGTGAGAAACGACATTATTTTTGCACCAACCTAATAGTTCTTGTAGATCAATATCTCAGAGAATTAAAAATAATTATTATCCAATAAATTGCCTGTTACACCGAACAGCAACCAATTTGTTTTCTAATAGGATGCGGACTGTAGCCACATATTCGAAGCTTGCACGATTGCAGTGTTAAACCTTAATGATTATTACAGTTAAAATTAATCATCATTATTTGACGTAGATAATTTTTTCTTATTTAATTATCTATTTAGAAAACCTTTCTATAATGAATATGTTAGATACAATTGTCATATATATATATATATATATATATATATATATATATATATATATATATATATATATATATATATATATATATATATATATATATATATGACAATTGTATCTAACATATTCATTATAGAAAGGTTATATATATATATATATATATATATATATATATTAAAGAAAAGCAAAGACCGTTGGTGGAAGCTGCCAAAACCTAAAACTCTTTTCCAGAGTCTCGAATAAAACCGACAATAAGACCTAAAAGCAAGCTTACCCACTCAATAAAGTGCTCGAAGCCTAAGTTGCCTAGACTGTTCAAAAAAGTGCATACCAACGTTAAGACCCTATCATGGGTGGCTCTAGACGTGACTCGAGTTTCATGCTCACACGACCTTTAGACGATTTGAACGGAAATTGATGAAGGGTGTGTCGGGATTTATATAATCACTGAATCGTCCTAACATATCATGGTGATTCTTTTCCTTACAAATATCATTATAAAACCCTTCGGTAAAAATAATTACACAGGGGTAAAATAAAAATATGTGGTGTGGGGAGGGCTAAACTACTAATTGTTATATTGGAGTGGCGGTTTCAGTTGTGAACCAATAAACCAATGTGCTTGTACGTCTGGTGGTAAGTGACATAATAGGTATTTTATGTTCTGTCTATATCTGCTAATTAACTCTGCATATATATATATATACATATATATATATGTGTGTGCGTATGTATATATATATATATATATATATATATATATATATATATACATATATATATATGTAAAAGACAATAGGAAAACTGTCATAGTAGCCGATGCGTTTCGATGTGTACTTTTCAAGGCAAAAACAAAATGAATTTATTAAACAAAGTTACTAATAATAACAAAACAAAATGTCCTTAGCAACTGGAAGAACTTAGAAAACGCTATTTTCATACTGTTAACTGACAATTACGTCAAATACTGTTCAGTTAAGAGTATGAAAATAGCGTTCTCTAAATTCTTCAAAAAGTCCACATTGGACGAAACGCGTCGGCTACTCTTACAGTTTTCCTATTGTCTTTTTTACAGGTTAACTCTGAGAAATTTTTCATATATATATATATATATATATATATATATATATATATATATATATATATATATATATATATATATATATATATATATCCTAATTATAATTCATAAGGAACAATGACATATATTTAGAGGAAATAAATAACATTTTTGAAGAGGGTTTTTTTGCCTTTCACCCACTGACTACGAGAATTCGTGTTCAAATAGATAGGATCAGATGCTATATTGTATTTCAAGTACAACTATTAATGTAGATAAAGTTACGACAGTAAGTGCTTCTAAGGGAATTCTTGGTCACGTGGATACAACAAACAGACGGTACGTTGCATTGCATATACAATTATTAACATACATATTAACAACTAGGGCTCCTATAACTTCTAAAATTCGTGCTGACAGCCTGAAATCAAGTTGCATTGCATTACAACTATTAGTTTGGATATAACTACCAAAATCATATTGACATAGATTCGAAGTAAGGTTGTAATACAACAATTAGTATCACATTTTACGACGCTTAATGCATATGTAATTCAAAATCACATTTATGATATTCGGATGACAGGCTGCATTGCAACTACTGTTATTAGTGTTACTAAAAATGCAACAATTAATGCTTCTGTGACTATGAGATTTCGTGCTCTGATAACGACGAAGATCAGGGACACGATTGCGTCAAAGTTGGATTATTAGTGTTGGTATATCTGACAATTAGTACTTCTATAACTACACCAATTTGTGCTCACATCGCGACGACAATCAGACTGCGATTATTAGTATTGACATATATAACAATTAGTGATTCTGTAACTACGTGAATTCGTCCTTACATATAGACGATGATCAGAAGCGAGACTACATCAAAACACCATTGTTTTATATGCGACAATTAGTGCTTCTATAACTACAGGAAATCTTGCTCACATACCTACAATGACGGAAAGTCCGGTTTCATTGCAAATATGACTATTATTGTTGATAAAACTACGATAATTAGTGTCGATACGACTAAGAAAATTCGTACCTACGACGATCAAAGATTAAATTGTGTTACATACATGAATATTAGTGTTGATGTCTACAAGGTTTAGTACATTTATAACTACGATAATCTATGCACACATAGATCAGAACCCAGGTAACTTTAGATATACGACTATTTGCGTTTATATAACTAAAACAATTAATGCTGCTATAACCACAAGAACCAAGGCTCACATAGCTACGATGTTCAGAGGGTAGGGTCCATTGGAAATACGACTATGTGCGTTAATATAATTATAATTAGTGCTTTTAAAACTATTAGAATTGGTGCTCACATAGACATGACGATAACAGGTGAGGTTGTTTTACAAGTACCACTATTAATGTTGAAATCTACAAAACGTAATGCTTCTACAACTACGAAAAGTCATACTTACATGATTACGACAAATAAAAGTCAAGCTGTAATGAAGCTAAAACTTGTAGTGTTAATATAATAACGACTATTAATTAATACAAAGCTACTATAATTCAATCCAGAGATTAGAGAGGAGATCACATGTTGATATGTTTAGTATTTTTTCTTCTACGAAATGCTAAACATATAACAACGAGTGGAGGCACGAAAGAGTAATGGAATCAGAGAACCGAGTTCGAATTCCGGTCGAATCCATTATATTCGCTTACGTGCTAATACCCTTAGGAAAGGTATGAATACCCCCAGCTATGCGTAAATAACAGGACAGACTGGATTCTATAGCAACTGGTCTACCGCAAAAAAAAATCTATTGCGGGAAAACAAATCTGCCTCATCAGACATGTATCGAAAGATACATGATCGCCTAAGTGTGTATCACGTATGATACATAACTGACTGATAACAACGAGAATTCATGTTTACATACCTATGACAATCAGAAATCAGACTGTATTGCAAATATGGCTATTAATGTTAATATAACTACAAGAATTAATGCTGCTCTGTGAGAAAACATTCTCAAAAATCAGGTTACATTGGAAAAAGACTATTAGTTTTTATATCTACAAAATGCATTGCTCTTATAACAACGTGAATACGAGCTCACCTAAGACGAACAGACGTCAGTTGGCATTGTAACTACTGCTCTCAATGTTGATATTATTACGATAATTATTGCATCTAAAACAAGAATTTTTTCTCACATAGCTACAAATATCAGATGTCAAGTAGCATTACAAGTACGATTATATGGGTTGATATTATTACAATCAGTGCTTCTACAAGTATTAGAATTAATTCAGGAAAAACAAAGGTGAAATTGCAGTGCAACTATGGCTATTAGTACTGAAATATATCACAATTAGTGTTGCTTTAACTACAAGAATCTGTGTTCATATATGTTCAAGGAAGAGGTCAGGTTCATCGACAGTACAATTATTAATGGATATATGTGGTAGTTAATTTGTAATAACGAAGATTCGTGCTGACTTACCCAATAAGTTTGTATTGAAAGTACGATTATTAACATTGATATGACTACAACAATGCTTCTATCATTTCTAAACTTTGCGTACACATATCTACAAGGATAAGAGGTCAGGTTACATTACAAGTACGAATATTAGTGTTGGTATATAACGAACGAAGATTCGTGCTGGTTTATCTACAACAAACAGAAGTCAGATTGTACTAGAAAGATGACAATTTATTTGAATATAACTACAACTATTAATGATGATACAAAAACGGGATTTCTACTAACAAATCAACAAATATCAGAGGAAGGGTTGTACCAAAAGTAAAGTTTATGTATACAATTAGCTCTTCTATAACAACCTGAATTCTTGCTCACATAGTCAGTAGTCAAGCTGTATTGGAATTACGACTAGTATTGGAATAGCTACACCAATTAATACATCTACTGTTAAAAAAAATCCGTGCTCACGTAGCTACGAACATGAGAGGTTAGATTGTCTTAGTGGATAAAAGCGTTGGTTGAAGTGACTTGGGTTGTGAGTTCATTACTTGGACATAGCAGGAGTAAACAAAAAAATTAAGAGTTGAGTTAGTAAAGTGAAATAACTGAAACTGAGATATTCTGAAGAGGCATGGCACGTGGAATTAGAATATTCTACCCCCCGGTGGACGAAATAAATGGTTCGGTTTGAAATTCAATTCACCTGATGAAAGCCGGAGCGTACAACGGCCGAAACGTTGTGAATATCACAACAAAGATGATAACAGTCCGAACAAATTAATGAGCGTAAATGAGAAATCTTGCTCACAAATCAGGTCGTATTTGAAATACAAATATCAATATTGATATGACTAGATCACTTAATGCTGATTACTTAAAAGCTTAGTATATACAAAAATTGGTGTGTTTTTTCAAGTACGAGGATGCGTGCTCACAAAACTATGACAGTCAAATATTAGTTTACACAGGAATTACTACTATTAATGAGTAGTAAGTTTCACTCGAACAGTTTTTTTCTACAGACTGCTACTTTGTGGAATCAGCTCCTACTTCGAGTACCTCTTGTGTCTTGTATGGAGGAACATTACTAAAAACAAAAGTATCTACAATTAATAATTCTACAAGTAAGAGAAGTCATGCTCACATAGCTACGAAGATGAGAGTTTATGTTGTATGGATAGAATTAGTCGTAATGTTGGTATTTACTACATTTAGTGGGGATATATTTACGAGAATTAGTGTTTCAACGTTCAGATTGATTAACATGTATGAATATTAGTGTTCACATATACGACAATTAAAGCTTTTGCAACTACGAGAATTCGTATTCACATAGCTATGAATATCAAAAGTCAAGATGCAACTACAATTATTAGCGTTGATACAACTATGTGAATTAATACTTACTTAGTTACAACTATTTTCTATCAACTGATCACTTTGTTGAGGACGTCAACAATTCTTTCTAAAACTATAGACTAACCCAAGTAACTAAAACATTCAATACTCGCAATAACTATCGATATTTAATTCAGACATCATAACCATTATTATTGATTCACATTCTTAAATAATCGTTGATTATAGCAAGCACTGAAGTTACTACAATTTATTCTTATAGTCTTGACTTAATAAATTATTCAAGTCCGATTTCTAGGAGTTGGTATCAAACAGAATACAAAAGTTAATGAAGTTATGTCCGTTACATTGTCTCTTAGGTTTAGATGCGAGAAAGAAAAACAGAGGAAGACGAATCTTCTGTTAGCAAGCGTAATAATAACGGTGTCTGCTCCTAATGAGTTCGTTCTTAATTAAGGAGATTTCGAATAGGGGTTTGCTGTAAATCAATGAATCACACACCTACCTATCTATCGATCTGGCTATCTACTTTGAGTTATCATGAACAAGCTAAAAAGTATATTATGAAGACAGAATAACTCAAATATGAAGTAATATATATGTAGATCAGTTATGTGTCATGCGTGATACACGCTTAGGCGATCAGATATCTTTCGATACATGACTGATGCGGCAGTTTTTTCCCGCAGTCGGTTGCTATTTCTTCGTATATATATATAAAGCAATCATGTAACTTTCGCAGTAGGTTGTCATTTATATATATATATATATATATATATATATGACACTAGCGAAATGGAATGGAAAAATCCTATATGAATAATTACTACTTGTGATACATACACTCGCTTGGGTGCTTCTTCGTTCACTACAATCTTAACTTCTTCACGTTCAGAGTTAATCATTATCTATCCTCCTTATGCTCATAATCTTCAATTCCTGCCTCCTATTTTTTAATTCATATCACATACGTCATTCGGCAACACCATTTTAAAAGTAACTCTTTAACTAGTAAAGTTATTGAGTATTTAGCAAATTCTAGTATGAAAAGGAATGAAAACATAAGAAATGAATGTTTAAAACGTATGAGAATTATCAACAAAGCTGAGCTAAATGCACAAAATATGATTGAAGCTGTTAGCACCTTAACAATAACTACTGTTAGATGCTCTTTTAATTTGTTAAATTTGAATCTTGAAGATGTGTCGAATATAGAAAGAAAAATCAGAAATATTCTGTCCATAAAATTAATTTTCCTAAAACTGTTATATATTGTCTGTACATAAGACTGGAAGAGGTAGAACTAACTCAAAAATCTATCTCTCCATATATATATATATATATATATATATATATATATATATATATATATATATATATATATATATATGTATAACCAGTGCCTATTGTAACAAAAATATTGTTCATTAACGATTGAAGAGCTTATTCTCTCAAACCAATATTTATTATTTATCGAATATCTCGCTGCAAAAAATATTTTTTTAAAGATATGCATTATACGTAAGGAAATATAAAAACTGGAATATTATAACATATCAAGTTAAGGAGTTACCGTCTTCTAGGACACATCACCATACACACTGATCTTCCCTTTTAAGCTAATAGTTCAGATATTGTCATGAAATATTTCAAAGGATATAAATTCTATTCTGTAAAAAGAATCATACCATTTCAGTCATAGAATTTGATAAACTCTCAAAATATAAGAAATAAAATTTGTAAGAATACGATATTTAATTATAACCAAAATCCCCGAATTATTGGTAGCGATAGAAATTACAAATGAGAAGAATTAAACACATTAAAAACATATGAAATACAAAAGACTGTGTAAATGACCCGTAGTTTTGTTAAGATATCTCGAAGAGGAGTTGACTTCTCTGCTCCTTCGTTGGCAATCCACCTCGTGCTGGTGTCTCGAATAAAATGTACTAAGGGAGGAATAACCCCACATTAACCAACTCATTTTTGCAATGATGGAAATCAATAAACACCCTTGGTTGTGATTCCGTCGAAGTGAGTTCCGAAGGGGCATCTAGAGAGCTAACATTCGGGCACGACATGTTTGGAGTGGAAAGCCAAACTGTTACCAGTCGATATCCTGCAACTGGCAAATCGTGTAACAATAATAACTGTAGTATGTAAGGGATAATGGTAACAATAACAAAAACCAATTGCATTTGCTCCAGCTAATACTAAGTCAATGGGAATATTTTTTCTCGGACTTCTCTTGATTATTCTAAATCAAGAGAAGTCCGAGAAATATATCAACAACAAAAGCAACAAAAAACGAACAATTCCAGACATAGGGTGTAAACATATACATTCATTAACATAATAGCAACAACAACAACGACAATAATAATAATAATAATAATAATAATAATAATACAGTGTACATCATACTGAATGAAACAGTGACCTCTTTTCTGTTTAATTACATTATAAACATAAAAAGAAGAAAATATTTTGATCACGTGACCAGAGAGTCTCGCCCATATTTCTTCTTGTACATAGCTGCCTTTATTTATTAGAGAACATCGGTTAATTCAAATTGAATCAACAAATCATGTCACAATGTCAAACATTGTTGGCGGGCTGTTTATTTAATGTCCGTTTTCTTTAAATACACATGCGCTAAATTGTGCTAAATGAGATTTTCTTACTACATGAATTGTATATGGTAGGGTTGCTAAATGTTTGGGGAAAATTATCAAGGTGTGTACTATTGACTTGTTTTACTTTAATATTGAAGTAAAATGAAAAGACAAAACATTCATTTACGGGGCAAAAATTATCGGCTACGGAAAAATGCTATTACATTGTAACATTAGAGACTGTCATATATCATGAAATGACAATTTTTTTGTTTCTATTTTCCGTTTAAATTAAGAAATCATAAGAATAAAAAAAACATTTTTAAATGAAAGATTGAAATTCTAGTTTAAAATGTAAACTTTTGAAATTAAAAACTCCATCAGAATTTCGTGTATTTCTGGAGTCGTAAATTATTGAAAATATCACTTGCACTTGAGTAACCTGGTTTCTACTATGTCATGGTAAAAATCAAATTTAGAAGTACCAAATAGAATTTTAAAAGTTTGAACTAATTGTGCTCTAGTAGATGTAATTAAGCTTGCAATAAAAAAAAACAATCATAATTTATATTTTCTGCGCTACAATACATTCTGGGATGTCTAAGCCAACAACTATAGAGAATTATCTTGTTAAGTAATGAGCAAAATAACTTTTCTAAAACTAGTATGACTACTCAAGGATATTCCTGAAGGTTTTCTCGGTGGGCGAGCTATTTAGCCAAAATATTCAGACATTACACCCAAAAATGTTTGCTGGGGATAAAAGCATTATTATTTTGGAGAATATAACCAGATATTTCTTGTGTACGGAAATTATTTATAGAGTGATATAACTGACACTATGATGGAAGATGACGTACTTATATTTATTAATTTTTAAAATGGCTAGAAAAACAATTTGCTTCCAAAATCCAAGTAAACAGAGTAACATTGTAAATATTGCTTATGGACAGACATAATTCTTTAGGCTTTCTCTCGTGTTAAAGAATTATTACACGGGAATCAATAATGATAATAGACAGTAATCTAAAAAAATGAAGAATTTGGATGGTAAATCTGTTATTCGTCGAACCGGTAACATTTCAGTATTCCGTATTCAGTATATATTCAGCATATATATATATATATATATATATATATATATATATATATATATATATATATATATATTCAGTATATATATATATATATATATATATATATATATTTATATATATATATATATATATATATATATATATATTTATATATATATATATATATATATATATATACTGAATATATATATATATATATATATATATATATATATATATATATATATATATATATATATAAATATATATATATATATATATATATATATATATAATAAGTAAAATGTTACTGATTAGGGTTGAATTTGACCAGGGAACAGTAGTATTAAAATGTGCTGAGTACGCGTGGGAAAAAAATCTAAAAAACAACATATAGTGTTTTAACATAAAAAATTAGGAGAACAGTTGATTTCGCTGAAAAAGCGAAATCAACTGATCTCCTAATTATTAATATATATATATATATATATATATATATATATATATATATGTGTGTGTGTGTGTGTGTGTGTGTGTGTGTGTGAATTTACCTGAAGCAAGGTGTGATTTGCCATTAAGGTGCAAGTAACTACTGGAAGGGAAAGAGAATGAAAAAGACTTTAGAAAGAAACCGAAACCCTCTCGAAAATAGGAAACAAGGGAAAATCTCTACTCCTTTTATAATGACAAGAAGGAGTGTGAACCTATCTACTTCTAGTGGGTGCAGAAAAGTTCTCTCTTCAATCCAATGCACAGTATTTGAAGCAGTCACCAATCATCATATATTTTTTAATGAAATGTTTCTTTGTCATGCTGTAAACATCCAGAACAACTGTCATATATTCATCAGGCGAAATGACAACGGATTACAATCCAATTTCTAAATTAAACATTTCTCTTTTATCCGCTAACTTAAAACTGTAAGATCACGAAATACTTTTGCGTTCCCTACACTGTAACATAACTTAGATATTTTATAATTTATCTCTAGACTGAGCCTTTGTTAGCATGGCTATTGACTAAAATTCTCAGCTTTTGCTTCCACTTGTTTACAAATGGTGTCTGTCAGACAAAGCCATCCCGAGAAACGTTGGCGGACTGAATATTTAGATTGCTTAGTAAAGGTCGAACATGAAACAGTACTTTACTTTGTATGCAGGCGAATTCATTGAATAACTCCAACTTCACTGTGCAGTTTCAGAAGAATGACAGAAGAAATTACGCCAATCATTATAATAAAAAATTAATGAGAGAGGCATTACCAATGATGTCTCTAGAAATAAATATTTGTGTTAAATAAATAAAATAGCAAACTGTATGAAATTATGCAATTTATAATAATTGAACTATCATAATTATAACTGATTGCAAAAGATTTGATAGTAATAACCAAAAAGTTATTAATAACAGCAATTATTATTATATGGCAATAAAAAAAAAGCATAGCAATAACAAACTTAAATAGATAATAATAATATAAATAGCTATTTTTTATGTGGTCGATTACGGCTACTACAATTTAAAATGGTATAGATGCATTATTGTTTTGAGGGATTTCATATAGTCAGAGTTATTCCCTTCTATGAATGAAGAATTCAGCCATAAACCCACATTTGTTTGTTATTGATTACTTATATATAAGCAGATATTAAAGACTTGTATGTACAATTTACTATACATTTGATAAGGTTATTACTGCATAATTACAGAGAGAATATATATATATATATATATATATATATATATATATATATATATATATATATATATATATATATATATATATATATATATATATATTATAAAATGATTGATATGAAAGATCCGAAACAAAGTATATACGATGGAATATGTTAAAACCAGTTGTATGTTAAAATTTTATTCCGTTATTTATGTTTATGATGAATCAATGATAGAATATATATATATATATATATATATATATATATATATATATATAATTTGTGTGTCCGATTCTTCGTTAGTTTTATAGTTACATTTATCCATTTATTTGGGCAAATACATGGATGTGTGCTGGGAATGAGAAATTGGAGAGCCGAATTCAAATTCGAAACAGGTTCGTTAGAATCACTTACGCTCAAATATTCTTGGGAAAGGTATGAATTTATCTCCTCGTTGCTATGGGTTAAATACTAAAATCTGTATCTGAAAAAAAACTCAATGTAATTCTAAAAAAATATTTGATTCCAAATAATTCGAACAATCCAAGACCAAGATATGTCGTGAAAAACATAATTCAGTCAATGGGTGAATTCATGAAAGATACTCATACACGCACAAGGATATATATATATATATATATATATATATATATATATATATATATATATATATATATATATATATATATATATATATATATGAAGTATACGTCTAATGTTTATGTAACGAGGTATGCCAGACACATGTTTTGCAGCATAAACTGCTCCCTTGTAGTTAATTGAATATTAATTATTAAAGTAAATGTAACAATATACAGTGAAATTTTCAGATCAAAATTGAGCTGATAATTGTATGTCAAGCTGGGGACCTATTAATTCATTATCAATACAGCTATGTATAAAAACTTCTCGTTATCTGATACATTTTCTTTAGAATTACTTATTCTCAGAATAAACATAAAGATTAAAACTACCTATTTTTTAATCGATATGACCCCATGAAAAGCTGTAAAGTTACTATGATACAAGGGGTTACAGAATTCGGAAAAAGTAGGAACAGAAACATTGATAATGAGAAGAGTAGGAAAAAGTATCCAGGATGATATTGCATTTAAATTTTTTGCATTTGGTTAAAAAGCATGGAGCGAGAAGAAATCTTTGATGATTGTAGTTATCAAGGAAAGCCAGTAAACAGAAGCGAGTTCCACAAGTGGGAAGTGCGAGAAAATAAACAGTTAGAAAAAAAGTGGCGATTGTATTTAGCTATTTCTACTGTAAATGTGTGGGACCTAGATGCCAATCTAGTAGTACACTTAAATTTATGCAGTCGGGGCACCATGGATAAAAGCTCATCAGAGCAGTTGACATGAAAATATTTGTTGCAGAGACAGAGGAAAGATACATCATGTCTGTGAGAAAGTGTCTGAAGTCGAGATGCCATGTCAGGATTCATTACATTACAGAGCCTTTTTTTGGATTTTATCAAGAATCTCGAGATGAATAGTAGAAGCACCACAGCAGATTTGGCAGCAATAGTCAATGAACGGATGAATGGCAGATTTATAAATGTGCAAGATGGACATTTTCTGCCGCAACACAGCAAGCCAACTTTCCTTGCAGTAGATGCAGCTATTGATTCGATGTAGTCGCTCCACTTCAAGTCAGCTGAAATTGTGAGGCCGAGAAAGCGCAGTGTGTAGCTATCCAGGTGTCTAGCGCAGACTATTGCGCCGCCCACCCTCCTTTAGGTTTATGTAGTATTTCCAACTTTTCAACAACGCGACAGTAGACGTTTCTCCTTCCGCTTTCTATGCTAGATGATATTTGTATCGTTTAATTTACGTGAACGCATCAATTAGATAAAATTAAGTGCTAGAATTAACAGGCATAATCTCGTATATAACGGAAGGAGAAATTACTCCCGTGGCCTGAATAAATGGCTAGAGACGACATTCATGGTAGATTACACAGACAGATAATTTCAAAATGCCGCAATGTGCAACGGAAGAATCATTAGGACGATAGTAACCAAGACGAGAAAAAGATGAGAGTTCCTTAATGGCAAAAGCCAAGGAAACCCGTGTATAACGATGACGACTGTAACGGCCATTTTGTCGTAATGCTCTTGAGTAACCGAAAATGCAACACATTCCAAACATATAATAAGGCCGAAAACTAAAGCAAACCAATATTGGCAAGATGTTTGAAAACAAATTGAGACTCAACAAATTTGAAGTAGATTATTCACTGACTGGTTGAAACGTAACCAGGCTGATTCACTTTCCAATTAACATGCAACGTTTAATTCATAAAGATTTTTGAATTCACACTTGTAAAAATAAATATCAGTAGTATATTCATTTGTCATGTCATGAAATTAACTGAATCGGCATGAACAGATTTTAATCGATGTGGTGACCGTGGTTGTTTAGAAAACGTTCAGGCTGATAAGCAAATGCCATATTTCTTTAGTCCTCTATGAATGAAACGTATTATTAAATTGATCATTTAAAAAACTCATAGCTCTAATAGGAACTAGAGTGAAGTTACAGAGTATCGCTGACTTTATATGGATGCATATAGAACATCCTATAAGTTATTATTGTCAATTTACATTTTATAAAAGAATTATATATTATATTTATATTATAAAGAATTTGTATTTAAAAGATTTCGTTCCTTTTTATATGTATAACCAATTTAACTCTGGATATTCTATAAGAGCGGAATTTCGAAATCTAATTGATGTTTCGATTAAATTGTTTGTAAGAAATATCATTGGCACGTTGCTGTTTATAAATAAGGGATTTTTCATTCACACCCTGACGTCTTTATTGAACTGTTACACAATTCATTATCATAGAAAATGCTTGGCTTCAATTTACTATCAAAACATTTACGATTTACGCAAAAAATAGGGTGCCATGGGTCTTCTCAGATACACTTTCTTTCTTACCTGTTAACTGCTATACATTCTTTAACGCTTTAGTAAATTGGTTTCCCGTCAACGTCTCCACGGTTGTAGAATTCAGTGTTTCCTACAATTAGACAGGTTGTCATTCAAGGCTATAGAGCACAGTTTACACTACTATCTAACATATCTGGAGGAAAAACAGACACTTGTGTGAAAGTGATCGCAACAGACTAGCCCCAAATTTAAACTCGGCTTGCTGATTCCATTTCACCATTCACAAATCCACCAAAAAATGTATACACACTTCAGGAAAGGAAAACTTGTATTCGTATGTTTTAGATTTTTACCTATAGAGGACTCCTAAAGGGTGATTTGTATCGCATAAAACGGACTACATTGGCGACCTTTAGACAAGAAATTGAAAATGAATGTGGAGTAATCTGGACACTTTGGCAAACGTTGTCCAAGCAGAAGTTTGCCGTACTGATAAATATCTGGAAGCTAAAGACCACCATTTTGACCATCTTTTGTGATTGTAGAGTCCAAAGGTAATTTGTATTAATCTCATATTCTCTGAATAAATTTAGTATTACAAAATCTATGCAAGTTTTTCCTTTCCTGAATCATGTATATATTTATTTTTCGGCGGATTATACACACACACGCACACTCATATATATATATATATATATATATATATGTGTGTGTGTGTGTGTGTGTGTGTGCGTGTGTGTGTGTGTATCTATCTATCTATATTTGTAATATACGGAAAAATATTTGTGAATATGAAAGGATTATGGTAAAAATAAGCAGTCATAATGTCTGTAATTTATTCAATCAGACATGCCTAAAAGAATATTTGCTGCCTAAACACACACAAATATTCTTTTAGGCACGTTTGATTGATTTGAATATAGGGAAATTAGTATAAATACTAGCTGCTCTAAAATTAGGCTAAGCTGGTCATAGTTAATGAATCTTGATTTGATAGTCACGTAAAGAAAATTAGTCATTTGTGTTCAAGCCTTAGTTCAGTCAACATCTCTGACTGGTATCTCCTACGTTACATTAAATAAAAACATGGCAAAGGCTAAAAAGTTGACAGTTGAACGTGGCAGTATTTTTGAGCTGCAAAAGCAAAGTCTCTCTCATAGCAGGTAAAAATGGACATAGTAAAACGATCATTTCAAGTTTCTTAAAAGACTGTAAGGGATATGGAACGAGAATTAGTCGACCCAGGAATATTTCCTCGGTGTTCTGCAATGCATCTGCCGATTATCGAACCAGATTAAGGACGCTACGGACGCGTAACACAGCTCAAAAACAATAAGACGGCATCTCCGGGAGAAAGGGTTTAAAAACCGTAAACGTCTTCAAAGTCCACGCCTCCTTCCACACCACAAAACAGCTCGATTAAACGTTGCTGAGAAGCGCCAAACATGGAAAATAGAAAAGAGGAAGAAAGTTTTGTTATTTGATGAGAAATAGTTTAACATGGATGGTCCAGGTAGCTTGCATCGTTACCAGCACGATCAGAATATACCACCGGAGACATTTTCTACACAACACAGTAGAGGAGTTTCCATCATGGTCTGGAGTGCTATATCCTTCCAAGGAACAATAGAGCTTCAGATTAAACAGAGGTATCAAACCGCTGCTGGTTAAATTGTCATGTTGAAGAGAGCATATTTATTGACTGAAGACTCTCGCTTGTGTGAAAATGACTGGATCTTTCAGCAGGACAACTCTGCAATCGAGAATGCCCGGAGGACAACGAACTTTCTCATAGCGAATAATGTGATACTTTTGAACAATCCAGCGTGTTCGACGATCTGAATCCCATTGAAAATATTTAGGTTTGGATGGCAAGAAAAGTATGAATAAATAAACATTATTTCCAAACGGTGCATAATATTCATGAAGTCATCTTCACCACTTGGAATAACATTTCAGTCAGCCTTCTGCAGACGCTGATATCCACCATGCCAAAGTGAGTTTTTGAAGTTATTCACAATGACGGCCATGCGAATCATTAATGAGACGTCTTGTTGGACATTTCTTACTCTGTTTAGAACTTATTTTAGGTATGGCCTTAAAGTTTTGAACACCTAGCACTTAATCTAATTTCCTAGTATTCAAATTTTTAATTCATATTTTTCCTTGTCTTATTTTCATTCTTTTGATCTCTACTCAAATAATTGGCTGAAACTATCTACGTAAAAGGTAAATATTTTACTTTATATTCAGTAAACTTAGAATTTTGGCAAACAGTACATATATATATATATATATATATATATATATATATATATATATATATAGGATTAATATGAGTACCACTTAGCTGGTTGATGTTACCTTCAGCATCCCCAGTCTATAGTTTCGTATCATGAGCTGTCATCTTTTCAGCAGTAAATTGCTTATCCCCCCAGAAGGGTGGACGGGCAGGTCCACCTACGAAACTATGGACTGGGGATGCTGAAGGTAACATCAACCATCTAAGTGACAAACTTTTACTCATATTCATTCTATAAATTGCAAAGAGTGCTTGACTTAAATGCCCTTTGTCTTAATATCTCATTGACTGCCAGCATTTTTGGCTTCATACTATTTTTGACATTGCTATATATATATATATATATATATATATATATATATATATATATATAATGAAGTGGATGAATAATTATAAAAGTTAATATTATAATCAAGTAAAATAATATATTGCGAATAATATACATCACGGGTCAACATGCAAATTACTTTAAGCCAATCATAGCACTATTCATAATTTTTTAATGTCATCTGTTGAGATACCAATTGTAACAATGCAACATATTAACTCAACGCTTCTGTCAAGGCAGTTTGTGATAAATCTAACGAATTATTTAATTGTCACATTCATTAATTAAAAAAGTGATTCCACTTTTATATTTTATGCTTTATTATTAATATTATTATTATTAATATTATTATTATTATTATTATTATTATTATTATTATTATTATTATTATTGCTAAATTCAGCCCATAGCATGCACCAGGTAGGGCACAGTATGACATTTCTTCAATATGTGTAACCGCTCAAACAATCTCCACAGTCAGATGTTCACAAGTATCTAGTTGTGAAATCTCAAGTCGTCTTTATTACATGATACTCCAAACTTAAAAGAAAGCATCCCTCTCGAGATGCTCTCCCACTACATCCGGTCATGGACATTGATGTACACTTCGTCGGCCGCTAATAAATATGGCCAGATGGTCAGGCAACTGGCAAGCAAAGCTGTGTTACTAAATAGCATATTTCCTAGTGTCGACCTTAATTCACCACGACAAAACATGTGCGTGTTAACAACTCTTATCGATTATGATCAGACCCCGCGAGAACCTTACTTATAACATTTTCGCGTTCTTCTTCTTCTTCTTCTTCTTCTTCTTCTTCTTCTTATTATTATTATTATTATTATTATTATTATCATTATTATTATTATTATTTCATTGTTCTTATATAGATATTTATGGTACCCTAGTATCTCACGAAAATGGGATAAATATACATTTAGGGAAACATTTTGTTCTAATAATTTTTATACTATAGGAGTAATACAACTAGTATTCATTTCACTTTTTGTTCTGATATTTGAAAAGCAATTGGCAGCAAATACTGAAGTATCAGTTCACATGAAATTTTTTTAAGGAAATTTGTAAATATCATGTAAGTAGATTACCCAGAATCTATTCAACACGACCGTTAAGTCCAATGACCTAAGAACTGTCCTCAGCACCTCGTTCAATACTACCCTTATCTCATCTGTTACAGTTTCAGAGTGTAGAATGCCCGCTTCATTTGCTTTAAATTTTGTCATCTAAGTACGCAACTTAAATGTAATATGTATTTGCTTTATTCGTATCAACATCAACTATGTCCTGGTTGGTTGGCTTCGGTAATATGTCTTGTGATCCCCTACGTATTACCAATGTTTATGGCCGCACATGCCACTTACTCAGATTTGTAATTTGGTACTTCACAGGCTCGGGTTCTACAAATTGACCAGTTTCAATTGTTCATCGCCTTGCTATAACTTCGTGGATATTCATGACACTTACAGAAAGGCTTATACTCGGCACATTTTGCGCTTGACAGAACGTTTCGGCTTTTGGTGTTTTGACTCGCTTATTGGCGAAGAGTCATTTGCTACATCTTGGTAGTGATTCCGAAATATCTATTTCTTTTCTTAATAATATTAGGTTGGAGCAAAAATAATGACGTAATAATGTCGTTTTTTGACGTTAAAAAATACGTCAAAAAACGACATTATTACGTCATTATTTTTGCACCAACCTAATAACAGAGAAGCACTTGCTCATCGGCATGTCTGTTCCCAACCATCTCTGAGGACTAGAGGAAACTCTTCTATTATAAAGATCTAGAAATAGAAATTGAGAGAATACGTTGCATAAACGCCACTTCAATATCAGTGGCGATACGGCCACTCGGTATGATCAAGAAATGGATATGAAATGTACAGCAATAAAATTTCTGGCAACCTCAAGCCAAAACACGTCCAAAAGTTCGTCCTCCACGGCACTGTTCGTATATTAAATCCATCAAATAAAACCATCATACACTTATGGTATCCCCAATTAAAAAAAAACATGTTCTCAGCCCAAACAAATCAAGATATTAAATTAAATATTTGTATATTAATATGATATTAATAATAAGATATTAATATTAATAATAATATAAATATTGAATAATAATAATAATTATCATTATTATTATAATAGATTCATTACAACTTCAAGAAGACAAGATCTAGTTAACGTAATCAAGAGGATTTGTTACATTGTGGCTATTGATGTTCTAATATAACACCGAGTAAAATTGACAGTAAATGAAAAGTTGAACAAATGTATAGACCTAGAATGAATAGTACAAAAAAATAATAATACATGATGGCATTCGTACCTTTTATTGTTGGAGTACTTGGAAGGTTTCCAAAGTGTTTGTCGGAGTGGTTGAAAGCACTGGAAATTCGTACAATAAGAGAGGGAATCCAGACGACATCATTACTGAATATTGCGAGAAGTACTGGATTATTAGTTCCACATAAATGAACACTTACTGTTGGTGTAAAAGAATCAATTTTTAATAATACTACTAATAATAAGAATGTGAAGAAGAAGAACCGTATAATAACAGTATTTTTGCTACTTTGATTTGATCTTTAGAATTTTGCTCCTGTTTTGGCGAGTATATTGCATAAAGTAACACAACTCTGTATCTACAAATTGAATATTTTTTGTCTTGTGATAAATTTACATTTTCTTATCCTCAAAATGTCTATTGAAATTTATAGTTTTCATTTAAAAGATATTTACATTATTTACTTCGACAGTTATCTCCCCTTTTAGAATATGTAACAACGCTACATAAATTTTTGTTGTCATTTTTACTTTAGCCACCGTTTTGACAGAAGTATTGATTTTAGTAGGAATATTACGAACAATTTATGTCTTTTCCCTCGTATATTACTTTCGTTTAAGTATCTATACCGTTGCAATTTCTTGCTAGCATAAAAACCTGTATAGTTCTACAAAACAATCTCTTCAAATATCCAACTTTTATCGCATGAAAGTTGCTGAAATTACTCACCCTGTCCAGAATACAAGGAACCAAAAACTCTCAAAGAACATGTAAAATATTCCCTAAATGCCCAGTAAGAACTATTCTAACCTTATATTACGTAGTCTTCAATGTGGATTCAGTGATCTCATCAAGATTATCGTCATTGATGATATCATTTACACAATAATTCTTTCCAAGATTACTCAGAGTTGCAGCGTACGAATATACTTCCTCAATATGCTCAACTCTAGTTTTCATTGTTTTTCTTGTCTCTTGATACGAATGATTTCCATTCGCTCGAGAAAAAGTGAGAAACACGTCGCTCAATGAACAAAATGATAAAGTAGAAATGTTCTGCTTGAAATTACAGTTTTTGAATCTAAGATCTCTGCTGACATTCTTACGTTCTTCGAAGTTTATTTGCTAACGTCTTCATTAAGTAATACTTTCTATTACAAGTGCTAGATGAAATATTTACAAAACAGGCAGGTAACTAATATCAGCTAATCACGTCATAAAGAAAACCATCACCCTGCATGGTTTAGCGATTATTTCAGGATAAAATTTCAAAATAGGTAACTAGGTCAAATTTTCATTTTTATATGCTAAACTTTATACTAGTTTCTATTTATAATGTCAGTTTTAATTAGAAATATTTTGAATAAGTTTTTAGATGAATGAGATTTGATTAAGTGTTTATTTTTCCTAGTATAATCAATTTCATATAATATTTATATATGATACTATTATTTGTTCATAATATATATATATATATATATATATATATATATATATATATAGCGAGACTCTTCGCAAGCCGAATTGAGTCACTGTCGGTCACTGGGCGTGTTTCCAAAAAAATACGCTAAAAATCCACCTTCGTCCCGACCGTGCGCCGACAGCTTAGTGGTAGAATATCCGCCTGATACCAATTCAGTCGGGTTTCGATCCTAGCTAGAGGCAACCGGATGTCTAGCCGCACTGATGAGCTGTGATACAGCGAAACAGTCTGTCTGTGGATGACATTATATATATATATATATATATATATTTATATATATATTTATATATATATATATATATATTTAAAAATAGTAGACGTCAATATTTAACACTTTATGAAACGTACTATTTTAAATAAATATTAAATAATAAATGTTATATTTGTGAATGAATTTCGTTGATTGAACTTAACTTGACAATATGGGATGGTGTTTCTGCGAAACTTCAAGTAAAAGAATGAGTCATTTTTTATCGTTTCACTCCAAGCAAGGCAATAATGTCACAATGACGCAAATGGTTACTGAGATTGAAAGAAAATTTTTAAACATTAGTGAGAAGAAAGAATAGTAAAAAATAAGATTCAGGAAGACAGAAGATGGTAACTGAGTTTGCAATTAACTTTCTGAAGATCGCGGGTGCCGGGGAAGCGAAAAACTGGAAGAGAGTACTACATGCGAGAAGTACGAGGGAAGAAACTATTAGAATTGGACATACGCTTAAATTACTGCTGTTATGTTTACCAAAAATGAAAGCTCATTAGAACAATTGCCATGAAAATATTTATAGAACAGACAGAGGTGGAAAAGGACTGACGTCGAGATGACAGATCTGGACAGATAATATTACAAACATTTCTTTTGATTTTTTCGACAATCAAGATATATATAGCAATGGCACCAAATCAAAAAGGTTCGCAATTTAATTTTTATTTAACTATTAACTATTATTATACTTATTGATACCTGTCTTTTTGTTTTGTTTTGTTTTTTACTTTTAGTTATATGAACATTGTCATGCATTGTAAGACGTGGCTATGACCTCAAAGGAAAACAAGTTGTTATTAGGTTGGTGCAAAAATAATGACGTAATAATGTCGTTTTTTGACGTTAAAAAATACGTCAAAAAACGACATTATTACGTCATTATTTTAATACATTACTTCGTGAGGGGAACACAAAATTGAAAATAAGTTGGATAGAGATAATCAAATAATCAAGAAAGAATGTTGAAACACTGGAAAGAAAAGAAAAATAACAAACACTAAAAACTATGAAGGGTAATGAAGCGAAAAGTATATTTAGAAGAAAGCAAATATTAGAAAAAGCTGGGATTGCAATGGTAATAGACAGAAAGGATATAAAATGTTACTAAAGACACCAACCAAACTTTCATCTTTAAATAAACATCACAAATAGAAATTTGTACGTTAGGCGATGAAATATGAGAAATCTTCTAAATCTATCTGAATAGAGAGAGAGAAATGCGTGTTTCTATATATATATATATACAACTAAGAACATTTTTACAATAACTGGTTTTTATTACGTTTTTCTTTTCTACTTTGATTTAATATATCTAAACTAGAGAACTTTTTGTTAGGATGGAATCGTTTTAGGAATTTTGCCTAACAGAAAATGAGGCATCGGCAACTCAATTCACCCGCAAATTTTTAATTATCAGCCCTCAGAATTTGGTTTCCTTTTTAATGTCATTATAAAAGTGAAGCTTATAGCGTAATGGATATTGAACAAACGGTAGTTTTCCATTGTTTAAAAACTGAGTAAAACACGATAAAATTCAGAGAAGGCATTAACTGAAAATATTTACACAATGAAGAGTTCATATCACTGTAGTCAAACTGACTGATCAATTAAAACAATACTGACCAATTAAGCTATCAGTTTTGCCGTAAGATGAAATGTTATATACCAGAAATATCAAGTCGCGTTGCTAAGAGTGGGTGGGTGAAAAAACCTTTGATAGTCACATTTTGTCGCAATTGGATTTTCTTATTAACTATAGGCATTACTTATAAGAGAATGAAAATGTCCCTCATATTCCGTTTATTTAAAGATGTGTTCTTTTTTGTCTCTTTTCTTTTTAGGACGTTGGCAACAATAGCCCTGTATGAATATTATCATATTCCTTGTAGCCATTCTGCATTGTTTGACCATTTACTATTCATCTTTGCCTAGAGTCCAACATCCACATGCATAAGACTCTTAGGTATTTTACTTACTCTTTCCCTCTGCCATGTCATATGCGTCTAAGATTCTCCAAGCTTCCTTTTCTCAGTATGTATCCTAGAAATGTAACTGTTTTTTTCTGATCTTAACTAAATTATATACAAACAAAATACTGAACATAAACTCTTGCTTGTTCAGCTTTGATTACGCAGGAAATATCCTTGTCATTTTGTTCAAACTGCAGGAAATTACGTGATGCTCTTTCAATCGTAATGAATACAGTGATAAACATTTACTATGTATTTATACACTTTCGCCGGCAATATGAGTGATACTAAAAAAATATTAATTATGACTGTCGAGCCAATTTGTGACTGTTCTTCGTTATTATTCTGTAGAGATGTAATGAAAGAGCTATCCATATCATATTCCAATGTTTAGCTAACTTATCTTGTGTGTCATTGGTAAAATGTTCTTTTTTCAAAGAGTGCTGCATCAAATTTTACAGATCCAAAAAGAAGAGCAATTCTTAGGAACAATAAATCGCAAAATGCACTGCCCAACTAAAATGCTTAATTCATGGAGTTTTATATTAAATTCATGAATATATATATATATATATATATTGATTATAAAAGTGAACTTTTAACAAACCAACATTTTATCCTCAACCGGAAAAAACATTTTTTCTAAAACAAATTTAACAATCATTTTTTGCATCTTGTCCGACAGAAAAAATGCTGAGTTAGTGCGAATCTTAAAGCTTTCAGTTGTTATAAAAATTACTTTTTATTTCTTAACTTGAGATGTTATTTTTTTCTCTCAACTAAATTAACAAATGAATGATTATGTTTATAAAGTTAACCAATATAGTAGCCCACATTAACCCCTCGGAGAATTTACCCTATGGAGAGCGCATAGTCCAGAATAAACACTGGCGTATGTTTAGGGCTATTTTATACCCGTGACTACTTCATACCCCGGGTTATAAAGTAGCTTCGTCTAAGCTATACGCAACTTGGTAAGTTTATAGCCACTTTTAATATTATTATCAATAACTGGCTTTCTTAACTAAAACTATATTTAATGACTAGCATAAAAATATAATGGCTGATATTAAATATTTCAACAGTAATCTATGTTTCTAAAATAAGGAAACAATTTATATAAACTTAGACAGAGTGCTCTGAAGGATACAAATTTCTTTATAATAAAAATGTATCTTTTTGTCTTTGAATTGTTAGGGTTTCATATCCTCGTTAAGTACAATAGGCATCCGGAAGTAAAGTCTACTAATGCACAAAACAAGGAATCATAATAAAATTGAGGGCTTTAGAATGAACAAAACAAATCTCGGTGGGCGTGTGACATTGCCTGATCGATAATATCTCCGAATATCATTTATGGATGCAATAATATACATTCTATTGCATTAGAATATACACTAGATTTATGTACCGTCCTTGATGCATAATCTGGAATATATTCTAGTTTATCCAATTTCATGGTTCATTTTATATTTTAACCATTTTCTAAACTGACATAGTCTAACATATACCTCGCCGATACAACTGCTTAACCTAAAATAACCCCGGGTATATTCTAGGCTGAGGATATACTCTGGGATGTTACATTCGGACTTATGGAATCCTTATCTCTTGGACAAAATGTTTTAGTGTTTTTATGTGAGAAATTTTTCCCTGTTTTAAAAAATAACAGAACAATATTTCTGTGATATTATTAGTTCCTTGTTCCGTAATTTCATTCTAATTCTATTGTTTTCTATAAAATTTCTTAAAAAAAATGCTTACTTTCTAGCTCAGCTTAACTTTTGAAAAATCGCTTGCCCTGATCATTCCTTTTGTAAACACAGCTTATGTTAGCCATATTTACTAAGCGTTACTAAAAATGTTTTCTACGCCAACTCGACAGCAATATAAGAAAAACATTCTAATCTGACTCTAAGTCCTGGTAAAATTTACACGTTTTCATCGTCGCTTAATATAAGGCTGTCATTTGTAAATAGTCAAAATAACATAGAAAATTATTCAGAGAATTTCTTTGGGAGGACTAGAGTCAAAACAACCATATTAATAAAAGAATCAAAGAAAATAAAATTCATTAATATTCATTAACTGCATAAAAAAGAGAACAAAGCAATCGTGCGAAACTTAATTATGGATAAATAATGGTAGTCTCAAAAGAATTACTTGGAATGATTATATTAAGCCACGGTAAAGTTATTTATTTGTCTCTAACATTAACAATTATCTACGGATCGACTTTGAAAGTTAGCAATAGATCATTTCGAAAGAAAGTCGTTTTGAGAATAGATGTTTATAGCAGGAAGGTGTTTTTCTTTCCCCCAGGCGGCAACCAAAGCCGTTTGTCATCTCGAATTTGATTTAGCAAAGAAATTAAACCACATTTTCTGCTGTTCGCTCGTTTTCTCCATGTCTCTTTTGTTTGTTTCATCATAAAAAAGCAAAACAAGCCAAAATGATGGCGCTTCAGAAATAAATATTTAAATAAATATCTTTTTCTAAATGTCGCTAAATTCAGTCATGAAGGTTGCAGAAGTTTTTGCCAGAGTTATAAATTTTTGTATATATCATTCAGAATATTTTGCAAATCATCTTAGGTCATAATGAGACAGAACATTATTTCAACCAATTTTTACCATTAAACTCACCTGAAGTTCACTTGTAAATTCTATACAGAGAAGTTAGTTGTAAATTTGTCATGTGTGTGTAAAAATTCTCGGCTCGAATATGACCTAATGAGGAAACATCAGATGATTGGTGAACACCTGTCTTTGGAATCACACAGTCACAAAACAGTTTAAAAGATTAAACAGTACCATTATACATCTGCATTAAGAACTAGAATTTAATGCCGTGTGCTTTCGTACACAGATTGTTAAAGAAACAATAAGATAACAGGTTCAAATACTATGATGCTCACAGTTTGAATTAATTTATTAGGTTGGTTTAAAAATAATGACGTAATTTTAATTTTAACGTCAAAAAACAATTTTATTACGTCATTATTTTTGCACCAACCTAATACAAATAAATTGTCAGTGATCTAATGGTAATATTATGAGATTCCTAAGAAATAAATTTCATTTTCTAGAAAAATATTTTGGAAAAAAACCTTTCAATTAATTCCATGTCTGTTTAGAACGTAATTTATCAGAGATCCACACAGATTTCTTTTCTTTTTATTATCATTGAATTGCCATGACGTATTATGAAATGCAGTGATGTGCTTTCTTGTTGTCATTTTCACGGTTTGGAATTTTAAATTTTCTTAGACTGCTTACCATTCCTGGGTAGAGAGCCTCCCTCTAATTTTCTATTTAATCCATAACTGTTGTGAGAAATTGCGGCTATTTGAGCAAAAGTAAACACAACAGATTATTCCAGCATCTGAACACGACTCTTCGATCCCAATTTCGTCGATAATCGAAACTACATCTACGAAATATGTTGTCTTCAGATTGACTACATAATTATATGACATCTCGAAAATATGACATCGGTGATATTTCTTAAAGGTAAATTGAATAAACTAAAATTTTTCTTAATTTTAATTAGGTAACTTTTAAACAATAGCGCTGTTTCATTTTCATATGGGAGAAAAGGTTTTATATGTGAACTGAACAGATGTTAGTGACCACCATTTTGAATTAGTTTACAATGAGCCTCTAAATATTTATTAAGATTTATTAAGACTAAATATTTATTACGATTTATTATTTATTAAGAATTACTGATTCAAGTATGAATATCCTTGAGAGTGACAAGAATTATGGAAACAAAGCGATGTATGTATGCACAAGACATTTATATTTATGTTGAAAACAAAAGAAAACTTCGACGTAGAAGATTTATTGGATAATTGGATCGGAAGGACAGTTTGTCTTTCAGTATCTTGAAAGTTTTAAGTATATAGTATTTTCAAAAACATACGTGACCAAAGTAATGAGCGATCTTTCAAATTGGTGCCCTCGTGTGACGTATTGAATTGGTTTATACTATTCGACCAAATTCATTTCAGAAACGGTATGTGTTCAAGAATATAACATCAGATTTAATCGAGAAAATAGTTTTACATGGCACTGATGAAAGGAACATTTGAGGATCCGGCAAAATATATGCTATATCCATTTGTGTACACATGTCAGCATATCAATATTTATACATATACTCTCACTCTCTCATATATATATATATATATATATATATATATATATATATATATATATATATATATATATATATATGCATAGAGTTGGTACATCGTCTGTAGACTAAAGTAACTATTTGTAAAAGGAATACCTATGTTGAGAATATTGTTTCCAGTTCCATAAATGTAGAGACACAGTCAGAGATTATATATATATATATATAGATATATATATATGCCCCCGAAAAATTAATTCGGTAGAGCACTTTGGAGAGAAAGCGCGAATTTCTATACAGAGACTACTACTGATAATAATGTAAGACTCTCCTAACGGATTGAGTCCGCTCTGTCACTGGCGTGTTTTTTTAAAAATAAATACGCAAAAATTCACACTCCTCTCTACCAGACGCCAATAGTTTGAAGCGATCGGATATCTAGTTGCACTGATGTGCTGTGATACAGCAAAATTGTGGATGACGATATATATATATATATATATATATATATATATATATATATATAGAGAGAGAGAGAGGGGGGAGATGAGAGAGAGATTGAAAGGGAAAGAGAGATATGAACATTATTAAGTGTAAGAATACTAACAAGTTAAGATAGATAGTTGTAAATTTATATTAATGTTCAGAATCATTACGATATTTCGAGTGAAAACCGTAGACTTTACACTTTATAAATAATAAGCAAAATATACATATATTGTGCTTATCATATATTATTTATATATTATTAGATAATAAAAAGGAAAAATCTATATAAGTAGATAACAATCAAAAAGTACAATATATGATTAGTTACCAAAATCATAGCAGTAAGTGTTTAACTGTGGTCCATCGAACTGGTCTTTGCAAAAAAATTAGATTCGTTTTTTTTTTAGAAAGGATGTCTAAAATCTAAAACGAAATCGAAGCTTCTGAACACAATGTTTCGGCTGAATAATTAGCTCTTTAGCCAATTAATATTGGGACAGAGTTTTAATGCAAACTTACGGCTTTTTACAATACTAGAAACCATTATAAAAGCTCTGCATGTTGTTGAAATTTTATATAATGCCATATTTGATAGATATTTATTTATAAATGTTATATGCAATTGAAATTATTGGTAATTGATATCGCCTTTAGTTTATTACTCTCAAAAATTCCTTATTACGCTTTGATTTGAAAATTTGATTTTTGGGGGTAAAACAAAGTGGGTATTGAATCAATTGAAGTTGAAATTTAGTCATTTTTTAGGAATTAATTTCGGAAAATGTAATGGAATTGCTGACACCATTATCACATTATCCATTAAACTATTCGCTTTTATCTTTATATTAACGCAATAATAGTAATAATAATTATAATAATAATAATTATTATTATTGTTATTATTATCATTATTATCATTATTATTATTAAGAAGAAGAAGCAATGGAGAAGTATAATACAAACGAGTCTCGCTGGGGTAGAAATACAGGAAACCTTAATATACCCATGAGGACACTGAGTCAATATTATTATACCAGATATATATACCTCATAACTAAATGTGCTATTTGGTGACAGAATTTGACAAAAGCAGCGCATAGCATTGCAGATGGGGTCCAGTTACAAATACTTACAAATTAGGTTCCTCAGTCTCTTCAGTTGGTCTCCAATTGAAGGTATTTCCAAATATCCGAAAAGAGTCTAACTGACTAAATGACGAAATGCCATAAATGTGCTTACAATAGAATTACCTTTCACTTAGCATACAATTATCTTGTCAGTAAATAATTATTTTAAAATTTTAAATGAATATAAAAGCTCCGATGAAAAAGAACTTTCTACATAATTACTAACTTTTTGGAACAAGGATCTGCATTCAAACTACAGTAAAGAGATAAAACTTGTATATATATGAAAAATTACAATTTGTTGCAAAATAAAAATATTTTTATTTATGAGGAAATTACTACGATGATTATGGAGGTTCAATCATTTTTAAGGCTATTATTTATTCAATGATGCCAAAGTTAAGCAATAATTTTGTTTTTTAAATCATGACGATATGTTCGTTTTTACTTTGTTCAACATTTTTTTTTCTTTTGAAACTTTGTCTTTTTGACATTATGTCCATTCGTCATTTAGTCAGGTCAACTATTTCTCCGTTTGGTACTTTGTTTGTCCGATACTTAGTCTGCTCGACACTTTGTCCTACTAGCAAAAGATCAGCCTGAAGGAGGTTTTCTCTTTCTTCTGCCCTCAAGCCCCTCGGACGATTGAATCAGTCGAGGGACTGATGATAATCACATTCTATATGAAACTACGAATAGAAAACAACGAGAAAATGATCCTTCATTTGAACCGATTGAGTAACACTAAAGAAATCACAAAAAGCTAGAACAAATAACAAAATTCGCGTTGCTTGTACATTCTCACCAGCAGCATGAAGAAAAATGTAACAAGAAGACGAAATATTTATATAACGAACATGTTAACTTTCCACGCTACCAAAAAGAACATGATTAGAAAGAAAGCACCTTCAGCTAAAAAAGTGAACTTAAATCTTTTTTTTAAAAAAAAAACAGTTTTTCGAAACATTTCTTAGAAACCTATTTTATGAATAATGACAGAAAGGGTTAGTTTTGCTATTACAAATCGAATGCAGCTAGTTGGCTAAAAAAGAAAAGAAAAATAAACATGGGTGCCTGATAAAATGATTGCCTATGAATTTTTAAATGATGGTGGAATTAAACTAGATATATTAAAACCAGAATCTGTTTTAGAAGAAAAAAATAGGATTTCATGAGACGTTGATATGTAAATAGAACACATAATCAGAGCCTGAATACCAGATCTGGACAATTTGCCAAAGTGCAGAGACATTGAATGAAGCTAAAAACATATTTAGACATTGAGAAATGTACAAAATAAAAAAAAAATCTGAAAGTAATCCAGTATTATTTCAGTAAAGTCGTAGCCTAATTAGGAGAAATATTTTATTTTACATAAAATAAATCCGTTTTGAATATAAACTGCTTTATTAGTGCACTTAATTTAGTGGAACATATTATTAACATACGTTATATTGTACAGTAAAATTTCAAAATAAATTTCAACAATTGCGTGAGGATACGGACTTTATGTTCCACCGTTCTATGAGCAATTCAAAAAATTCCATGACAACATTGCAAAAAGAAAGAAGAATTAGAAAATCCTATGAAAACTACCAAGACGACAGCAAAGATCTAGAATGGTGAGGAGAGTTCCTGGAGTATTGTGGAGACTTCCAGGAACTTGATGTCCGGTGAAAGTTACTTTTACTACTGGGGTGAAATTCCAATGATTCACTCTGTTTACCACCCAATTTCCAGTTTAAATTATCAGTTGCTACTCGCGTGAAAACTCAATAAGTGCATTAGAACTAATTACAACAGGGCAAAAGCTAATGGAAAACGAAAATAACAAATCGCTGTTGGAGAGAAAGAATAAACAAATGACATTAGTTCAAAAGAAAGTCAATGTTCAGTGCGATAGAATGAAGGAAACAATTCCAATAGAGGCAAATAAAGGAATAACCACACACACACAAAAGCCTATCTATCCTAAAAAAATAAAGGTGCTAATATTTTCGGACTTTTAGACACGAACGAAATATACGGTTCAGGAAAGGAAAGTTAACGTTTACTTATGATGAAGGAAAAATTTAATTAACAATTTACATTTTGTCCTAGCCGAAGGTGCCACAAGGAAGGAGATTGAAAAATGGAAGAAATGTTAGGGGTCCTGCTTGAGAACGAAGACAGATGTACACCATCAAATAGTAGCTTCAAGCATAATCATAAGTGTAATCAGTATTGACAAACTCCAATGAAATCCTAAAGGAAGAAACATGTCACACGAAAACTTTTTCCCAGTTTCTTATACATTTTCCCCTATATTGTTCTTGATATATAACAATGTATAAATCGTTATCTCATATATATATATATACATATATATATATATATATATATATATATATATATATATATATATATATATATATATATATATATATATATATATTGCTGATTAGATATTCGGACCAGTTTCATAAATAAAGCCAAATTAATAACCATCGATTTTTTTTTGTGAAGAACTTTCATCAGCCAGCCACCCTTATGCACTAATATGTGCATAAGGGTGGCTGGCACACATAGCGTATATATATATATAGAGAGAGAGAGACAGAGAGAGTTTGTCTGACGATCGCTACAGCGTGAAACCCAGTGTCACAAGCTCACATCTATCCAACCATATAGATATAGATATATATATATATATATGCGTCTATGTCTCATTCTGAGTGTGTCGTTTTTCAACACTGTAAAAGAAAATGAAGACAAAAGAAACAGTAAAACACACTAAGTTCTACATTGACGTTTGCTGCCACAACTGGTCTGATACTTATGATATGTATTTAAAAATTCTTGATAAAGTACAAAAAACAATTTGCTATGATATCGGTTTTGATCTCGCATTTCCATTTTGTCGTAATGCGTCTTTTGTATAAATATTTCCATGGTAATTATTCTGATGAACTTTTGTTTATAGTAGCTAGACTCTATGGATTTAAGCGCTGTACTAACGTGTCGTCAAGGTCTTATCATTTTACGGTTGATATTGCTAGATGTAACCGTAAGTTCTTTGTTAACAGTTTCTTCTCCCGCACTTTTCGTTTGTGGGTTACTCTTCCAGTTTCTTGCATTGCAGTCTTCAAACAATTAAATGCAATGTTAATCGTTACCTTCTCTTTTCTTAATTCCTGATTTTTATGGTTTTCTCTCCTTAATAATGTTTATTTTCTCCTATTTTATCACATTCAATTACACCCTTGTGTGTTAGTGACCTTATTGCCTAGCTAGGGGTGAAATTATTAAAAAAATCTATTATTAGTTTCATTTTTGTTTTTAAGATTTGTTAGAAAATATTTAACTGCTAACTATAAAAATATATTTTTTTAAATGTCATTTATTTTCAAAAAATGCACACAGAATATTTTGGAATATTTTTACTGATCATAATTTCTTATATATATATATATTTTTTTATATTGAACATTTGAATTATAAAGACTGTCTTATATCTTTATCGCCCAGGAATATTAATTCAAATGCTCAATATTGTAAAAAATTAATACTATAAAAAAAATTGCTACTTCTTTTATCCGTATGCTAATTACCTCTAAAATTACTTTCACTCTTCACACGAGTTTATTTAAAAGAAAATCCTGACAAAGGCATGTGGTATTCACGAAACTCTCAGTTAGGAATATGTAACCTTCTTAATTATATATATATATATATATATATATATATATATATATATATATATATATATATATATGTTCTGCCAAAAATGTACATACTTCAGGAAAATAAAACTTGTATAGATATTGTAATACTACATTTATTCAGGCATAATGCAAGTTATCTTTGGACTCTAGAATCACAAGAGATACTGAAAATGGTGACCTTTAGCTTCCAGACATTTATTAGTACGGCCAACTACTGCATGGGCAACGTTGCTTCAAATCATTTTCAATTTCTTGGCTAAGGACCGCAGACATAGTCGGTTTTCAGTGATACACAACATCCTTTAGGATTTGTTGATGCTACAGACGTGCCATCTGTCGAAAAAATATCGTACTGCAGTAAACAAAACTTCCTTTCCTGGCGTGTGCATCATGTTTGGACGACTTTATATCTATCTATCTATCTATCTATCTATCTATATATATATATATATATATATATATATATATATATGTGTGTGTGTGTGTGTGTGTGTGTGTGTGTGTGTGTGTGTGTGTGTGTGTGTGTCTCTGTGTCTGTGTTCAAACTTTTTGGCCGACCAAGTAAACCCGCGCCACACAAAAGTTTCCACTCTGAAAAATCTCTTGCATTTTGCCCAAACATCTTGTTTTCATAAATACAGTTCTTCAAAGACAGACTAATCAGTAAAATGCTTAGTTAATTGCTCCATTTTACGTACATGATAACTATGTTTGGCTCCAATGAATGTAAATATTGTTCAAATATTTGAAATCTCGTGCCATTTACTACTATTCTGGACATTATCAAAATTTTGTAATATATTAACACTTTATTATCATGTTCAGTTGAAGATATTTATTCTCTCTCTACGTAGAATAAACTTATTTCTTTCATTATATTTATAATTCCGCCATTAGAAAAGACTGCATTTTTGATGTTTTTGTCTCCACTCTATTATCATGATCGAGGTTCATTTTTTTTTCTCATCTCTTATTTCTTATGCCCTTCAGATTTCTATTGGCTCCTTTTCTTATTTTAAATATGAGTGACTTTTTTTTCCATTAGCAATAAATGTCTGCTTGAAATTTTTGAGTTCTTTATAAAATGTTATATGAGAAAAGCAGATAAGTTAAAACCGATTGACCAAATTTGAATAACAGCTATTGAGATGTTTGGCCTTTTCTTTAAAATGGCAGGAATTTTGCTCTCTGAAGGGAAATCAAAGTCTTCATTATTTTACAAGTGAACTTTTAAATTTTTTACTTCGTCAGTACTTAGGATAAACTATTTTCAATATATCCAACGTAGATTGTACGTGTACCTTCGAGAAGACACACACACACACACACACATATATATATATATATATATATATATATATATATATATATATATATATATATATATAGGGCTCTATTCTCAAATATTAAGGACCAACAAGTGACTTCATTTTCATTTGGGCTCCCAAGTTTCTATTGTTGACACAATTTTTCTATTATTATTTTTTTTAAAATTTCCAACAGATATTTCTACAATGTGTCTGAATTCAGGTTGAATACGGTCGAATTTCGTGATTAAGAGTAAAAGACACCTTTCTAGATAATTTCTTCAATACGTGAGAATAGCAACAATAGATTTCATTTGAAAGAATTTTATGGCTGAACTGTTGAGTTTCTTTTGTCAAATTAACCACGAAATTTCTCGGATTCCACATACGACAGTTCACGAAGGCCTCTCAATGCATTTTTACCTACTTTCACTTGTTTTCTCTTATTTAATACCATTTTATAACTTTATTTTTATTATGTAAAAAATCGATAAAGCAGAGGAACCTTCGATAAAGAAGTTTCATGTCTGATATATGCTTTCAGAACTGAGCAATTGAATATTATTATATTTTTTGAGCAATGCAATAAATAATCGACATAGTTTTGTATCAAAGGATAATGAAAATTTAAAATTAAGTAGCAAAGGTATAGTCCGTAAATCGGTGTGGTTGTAAAATCCAGCACAACCGGATGAATCGATGCCTTCACTGATGTCATAAATGCTTATAATTAGTTGATATTATTTTTAGAATTTCATAAGATTGACAGAAACTTTCAAATAAAGACAAGTAGTGTATTATCTATTGTTCTTGGTCGATATAAATGTTATTATAGACACAATGTTTCGACTAAGTACCTTCTAGTAATCATCAGGTTTTCATTGATTAGCTGATACGAGATATCTCTTGATTATGGTGATATTTTCCCCTGTTATGACATCGTAAACAAATTTCAAATCAATCTGACATTGAATATAAAAGCTTCCAAAAACACACTACTTCGAGACGGTGAAGTCGTATATATGGAAATTGGTTATACCAATCAACCAATATGAAAACAATAATTCAAAATATTCAGAATATTGAAAATTACTGGTTTTCATGCTAAAAGCAATGTTCAAAGTTTAGTCTTTGTGTTTCTTATGAGTTTTAAAAAAAATATCCCCCAAACGCATTAGGATTGATACTCCAGTCCCATCAACAGTCAAATAAATTGATGCACTGCATCGTTAGGGGAAATCCTCTATTTTTGAAAATGTGTTGTCAGTAGACAGAACTATTGTGCAGACCGGGATAGAAGTCTCAGAATATTTTTTTTCATTTTGCATCACCGTAACATATATCATAAAAATATACTTTTACGGTATGTTATATTAATGAGTAAATACTGGGATAGAGCGTATGTAAATATAGAAGTGGACAGCGAGTAGCGACAGTATGTTTCATGCTAGAATGCAGTTTTCATGTCCTGAGTCTGAAGATTACGTTCATAGACCAAACAGACTGTCGCCACACGGTGTTGACTTCAGTAACCACTTCATATATATATATATATATATATATATATATATAACAAGAGTGGAAATAAAAAGGTGTGTATATATATATATATATATATATATATATATATATATACACACATAATTATATATATATATATATATATATATATATATATATATGTAAATACATATATATGTGTGCGTGTGTGTGTTCGTGTAATTATCTCCTTAATTTCAACTCTGAAACAAAATCGTTTGACATGTGTATACATAACGGCAAGAGTAAACATCACGTGTCTTTTTTACTGAGAAAATATATGGGAGAATCGCTCCGAAAATAATGCTTCCCATTTTATTGTGTTGACTCACAGCATCATGAGTTGTTGTTGTTGGTGGTGGTGGTATGGCAGTGGAGGTTGACCTTCCCATCAATAACCTATATTATGATTTAGTTTGTCGAATATAACTGCCAAGTGTCGCTCTGGCAGAATCATGGCGGCTAACATTAAAATGCACCCGAATCAAATATATATCATTGAATTCTACATGGAAGAATTCATATTGCTTGCTGAACGTTTATGGAGACTAAACAGTGAATATGAACACAAGCGCCGTTTCAACAGTGGCTAAATTGAAAAATGTGAGGGCTATATTCCAAGTATGGCATACAGGCTCTTATTCAACATCGTCGAAAATATATAGCCAATGATTGCATTAGTTACTGTTCAAGCATGTTATTGTGCTCCATGAAATAGGAAGTATTACTTTCGGAGCAGTGTATTCTGCGTACATTATCTCTCTCTTTCTGTATAATACACACACACACGTGTGTGTGCGTGTGTATGTGGGTGTGTGTGTGGGTGTGTAGAGTTGGTTGAGAATCCGATGGAATGGTCGATATATAAGACAATTTTGAAAAAAATAAATTTTGCCGTATTTCACCGGCGTCATCACAAAAATAAGTTTATTTCACAAGGACAAAATTTACATCAGCGTGACGAAACCTGATTCAGGTTAAGCGTTCTAACATTTGTTTTCTATTTTAAGGTTATCCCCACAAATGTTCTGCACAAAATTATTAAGAACAAAGGATAAGCCTAAATAATCTGGTCGTAAATGACTCTTATGTCATAGTATTTTCATCTGACTAAATCATATTAATTTTCTATTCAAATGGAATTTCCAGTGTCAAAAATGTGAACAGGAAGTTTTCGGTAGCACCTAACTGCAGTGAGTTGGTTAATTTCATACAATTTTTATGTTCATATATTATTTTCTTTAAATCACAGGAGGTTTCGCCGATGTATTGAATTGAATTAGTTAAAATTTAATTCCTATAACGATATACGTAAACGTAAAGGCTTAGCGTTCAGTTGCTTAACGTGAGCTACGTTTCGTCTCCTTAATGCCGATTTTGTTCTTTTGTAATAAAACTTTTTCTTCGTCAGATCATCACCGAAGATAAAACTTTAAGAACTTATACATATATATATATATATAAGTGTGTGTGTGAGTGTGTGCATGTGCGGGTATATATATATATATATATATATATATATATATATATATATATATATATATATATATATATATATATCGTACATTTCTGCGAATAAGGCGACCTTTAGATAAGACAATGTAAAAAAATGTAGCAAATTTCATGAATTTATCCTATATCTGTAGTATATAAGACAAGTGCTTATTGGTTATATAAAGATTATATTATTGGAAATGATGTTACTAACTGATGCAGTTAAATAAATAACAAAACTTAGAAATAACAAAACCGATTTTTTCTACACGTGCCCTTAAAAGGAAACCATTATTTTCTTTACGTTTCATCGCATTATTTCTTGCGAATACTAATTCTTTTTTTCTTCCCCTTCTTTGCCTATATCTAAGCAGTTACAAAAAGCCTTGTGTACTAATGACTATTTACTTATACTTCATCGACAATCACAAAATACGGCTAATAACACTACGATAATGTACGATAATAGTACATTTCATTACTATGAATGCAATCATAACTCGATGTTTACATTTTCTCTGTTGAGCTTGCATGAATACAAGTTGATTTCATTGATATGGATTTAGTCTTCGAATAGGCAACTTATTATACAGTTATGTCAGTAATATATAAGGTAGAAATGGTTTTATTACTTTTATTATCAGTTTATTTGATAATGGGAATATTTTCATGTACGTTATTAGTTATCATACCGAAGCCGAGGTTAGCCTACCAACAAACATCACTCAGAATTTAAGGTTTTTTTGTTTTTTTTTAAATTGTAGTATCAGACGTCCCCTAATTTTTAAGGGGAATTTTTTAGTGATTTTCAGGTCGTCTCATACGCGGAAATACACAGCGTATGTATATGTATATATATATATATATATATATATATATATATATATATATATATAATGATTGTGTGTGCCTTTAGAGGATAATCGTCATGCTTGTGTATCGAAACTATAGTTAATGGAATGAAATAAACTTATTTGTCAATTTCGACAAAGACTAAATAATCAGATTTTTTTCAGTCATAATGGTTATTTTCGTTTTTGAAATGTTGACATGTTATACATAATGTCATATAATACGGACTGCAAGCTTTCGAATCTGAAACTTTCAAGATAAACGACGTAAAAATAACAATGCAATAAAGCCCTAAGTCTTACATTTAGTTTATAGAAAAACCAGAGCTATTGATAAGCTCGTTCTAGCTTAACATAACATTTTTAAAAAAGATGTGTTGCTTAATAATAATAATAATAGTAAGAAGAAGAAAACATTCACAATATAATACTTTTTCATTATTTTTTACTTTGAAAAATTTTGAATTGACATCTGAATAAAAAATACAAAAAAAGTACTTTTGTGAGGGAAAGTAAGAATCGAAGGAGCTTCTGATATTGACATGCGTTTTCAAAGTTTCAAAAATATCCACTTATAAAAGTGTTAATAACACTTCACAGATTAGCAGAAATATAATCAGTGGGAGGTTGATGGTGCATTATTTTTTTTTATCTAGGAGGATTTGCAAAAAATATACGTATTGAAAATATTTATCATTTCATAGGAAAATATTGTTAAATAGTTAAACAAATATATAAATTTTCCCTAATCTCTTTCTAATCAAGAAATAATTCAGTTCCTTCTTTTCATTTAAATTTTACGCTGTGAAAGCAATGTTAAGTAGTTTTGATTTAATTGTCTCGTATGGAACAATCAAATAGAGGGAATAAATGAATCCAAAGCGATAACAAATCAGTTGAATTTTTTATAACAATAAAAAATAGGAAGGCTGGAAATCGTACTGACCGAAGTATAGTATTCGAAAAAAAACAGGTGATGAATCTTGTTTGAATGTCCTCAAATAACGAGAATATTTCATCTCAGAGCTTTAAATAACAAATTAAATAATAATAATAATAATAATAATAATAATAATAATAGGCATAATAATAATAGTAATGGTAGTAGTAGTAGTAGTAGTAGTAGTAGTAGTAGTAGACATGCCACTTATAACTTACACCCCTGTTTTCCTCCTCGTCATCATCAACGACAACTGCAACAAAAACTTTATTAAAGCTATTTCCTCGTATTTGTGTTTTATTGTAATTATGAATATTATCAACAGCATGTTCATCAATATCATATTTTTGCATTCTGACTATCGTCCTTATGTTTGTTGAATCTAGGATTCTTTCGGAGTCAGTCGATTCGGGTAAACTTCAGGGAATTTTAAAGTTAAATTTTTAAAGCATTGGTTCGTGAATTTGGTGAAATAGTAATTGAGAGTTCAATCCCTGGGCAAGGTAATACAGCCTTACTCAGTGGAAACAGGACGAGCATGACTGAGCAGAAGTAAATAATAACAAGACGATATAACTCTAGACATGGACAATGGAACGAGAACAATCTACCACCAGTAGATTAAATAAAGTTTTCAGTTCTAAATTCCCTGCAGGTTACCCATATCAACGGACACCTAAAATTTACAATAATCGCAATGTCGGGATAATAACAAAATATAAAGGCATTTTTCTGACTATGTACATAATGATTAACTCATCATCCCATATATCAGACAGAAATCATCAACATTATATTTAATAAATGCAGATTGCTTTTCACACGTTCTACGTTAAGTGTTTATAATGCAATGTAAGCTCAAGAGAAAAGATTTGATTTCACATAAATTAATTGCTTCAGATATGCACAGAATCTGTGACTATTACTACTGCTACTATTAACGTTATCATCATTATTATTATTAGTATAATGATAATCATCATGTAACGCGACGTGTAATTTCGGGTGTGGACTAAATTACACGTACCTTACGTACCTTTGTCCCTTGGTTTTATGATTCAAATGCTTATCTTTTTTTTTCTGATTTATATGTGCTGTTGTCTTTGCATCACCTATCAACTACTCGAGAACGATCCCAAAATCATTATCGGTACGAAAGCTACTCTCATATAACATTGTTTCTGATTTGATTTCATACTGTCTTCCAATTATTGTCTTCCATTCGGATTTTTGAGACCTATGCTGATTTTCAGGGACGTATAAGTGCAGAAAGTTTATTTAATACCGCCAAATCCATCAACTACATATCATCATCAACAACAACATCGTTATTATTTTTGAGTGAGAGAGGAGCACGCCATCAAACTGATGGCTGAGTTACAAATATAGTCAATCTATACTCATTAGGATACACAGGCTGATAAGCGTATACCAGGCACATGCATCACAGCCAAATGTACGCAGAGTGGTAACAAATTCTAATAAAAGCAATGCATAAACTTGCATCTGAGGTTCAGTTAGAAACCCCTTTGAGTAACCCATTCCGCTTAGAGGTTTTCCTGATTTGCTATTTTATAAAAGAAAATTTTTATCTGAGGTCTGGATTGATGGAAGGTTTTTCTCAGAAGTTCGTTTAGCATATTAGATTGTACTTTGTTTTCACTGTGCATATTTTTCATGAGCAAATTTTGTCGGTTCTCTGAGTGCGGGGTTGTGTATCAGAATTATTTTTAATCGTTCCTCGTGCATCTTCTAACAATGACTGTCATTAATTTTATTATATTTACACCATAGGTCTTTAACCGTGCAGAATAAATAAAAGAAACTCTATTCAAACCACATGCGTTTTCATGTTGACCAAAACTATTCTTTGGTTAGTGTTGTCTTACTTATTTCCAGCATTTTACGTTTTCTAATGTCTTTGTGATGGTCTTTGAATTTTTAGCACAATCAGCACTTCCATATTATAACATGAGTATCATAATATTCATACTATATTATATTATATTATAACATTCATATTATAACATTAGTATCTATATATTTGTATCGTTTCTTCTTTGTCTTAATGGTTGTTGTTGTCGTTGATGATGGTAGTATTTTCTGTTATAGGATTAACTTGATACATGGACGCCATTATTATGATAATTAGTATTAGTATTAATAAATAATTGTAGTTGGAATCATGATTTCATCCAATGATACATATATACTGGAAAGGGGGGACTGAAATATTATCGGATCGAACCGCTTCAATGAAACAGTATTTCAGTAACCAAACATCTGTATATTTTAGAAAGTGTGTCGCCCCAAGAACTTTTCAGCAGCCTCTGGTTTATATATATATATATATATATATATATATATATATATATATATATATATATATATATATATGTGTGTGTGTGTCTGTGTGTCTGTCTGTCTGTGTGAATGTGTGTGTATTAAACTAATACTAAGTTAGACTGTTGAAGAGGATGATGTTTATAATAATTGATTTTTGCAAGGTTACACTCATATTTTAAGAATGGTTGAATTTAGATTATCTATAATATTTTAGTTACGAATTCATTTTCGATATGCCATAAAGTTACATCTTTTTGTCTTTGACTATTTTTAAGAACCTAAATGTGTTAGTATAATGGTATTGTGAATAGATTCAAATTTAAATAAATGAAAATGCAAATGAGTGCTACCAACAATATGGCTACTCGTTGGCTTCGTTAAAATAACATGTTTCTTCTTTCTGCATCACAGCAATAACAAATTAATTTAGTCTAGTAGTTTTTGATTTAATCCTATTTGCCACTTGAAATTGTGTGCTTTCTTTCTTCCTCTCATACATAAATAGACACAAACATACAAATATTGTTGTCAATAAATTAATGGATGGAAAACAGTGTCTTTTCTTTTCTTTTTCCTTAAAAACACCCACAAAAATTTAAAAATAAACATTTCAAAAAATGTCAATACAAAAAATCCCAAAACTTAAAATTCAAAATTATGATTGGTGATAAACGAAAGAAACAAGAAGAGAATGGGGGGAAAAACACGAGAAAAAACGATTTGAAATCAAATGATACACTTACCGTTCAGACTGGATTTAACACAGCAAAAATAATTATTTTTAAACATGTGTTTTATTATTCATATTATCTTTGTGTTTGCAATAGAATAATTTCTTTCATATATTCTTTCATATATATATATATATATATATATATATATATATATATATATATATATATATATATATATAAAGAATACTATACCTGTAAAGTTGAAATGTTAAGATGAAGATGGAGATTGAATTATGGCATGAAAATATACTTTAGTGTTAGGGTATCTTTGTGTGATAGATATATATATATTTATTTATTTTTTAATATCTCCCATAAGTACCACAAAATATATATATATATATATTATTTAATATACATAAATGTTATATTTCTCTTTTTTATAATTCTTAATATCAACATTAATATTATTTTTTTTTTATTTTGTCACCCCCTTCCATTTTTTTCTTTACTCTCTTTCATTCATTATTTCATTCATTCTGTCTGCTTTATTTTATCGATTTTCTTAAAGCCATCGTGAGGGGTGAGATGGCAGTTAAAATTTTGTATTTCTTCTTTTCTTTAATTCACTATGTTTCATTATTAAAAGTCCGATATGATGAGATGCAAGAAGGATCAACTTCACAAGATTAGATTAGTTAGACCATAATATAGTCTTAAGATTAATTTAACTTTTTACCAACTCTCATATTCTATTAGGTTGGTGCAAAAATAATGACGTAATAATGTCGTTTTTTGACGTTAAAAATACGTCAAAAAACGACATTATTACGTCATTATTTTTGCACCAACCTAATACTTTGCTATAATTTTTAAGCCTTTTAAACATAGATAAAAGAAACCATTAAAGGAAATCGTATCTAAAGATTTACATAAGAAATATTGTTATAATTGTTTCATCTTTCTTTTCAAAATTGCCGTTTTGGGAAAGTACGAGACCTAACAGTTGATCCCCAAATTTGAGTCATTATATGCTAAATATGACTGAATGTTGTATTAATTTGACATTTTATGTTAAAATTGTTTGGAATAGTTTTATTATTTTCTTTTACTTTCTGAAAATGTTAAACATGCCGTCGAAATAAATTTTGTAAAAAAAAACTCAGATATAAGGTCGAGTAAAAAGTAATCAGCCTAAATTTAAATCAAACGTCGTCATTCATTTTTTTTTTTTTTTTTTTTGACACTCATTCCATTTACACATTCAAATTGTGTCTATTGAAATATATATTTATCAGTTTTGTTAATGAATTACTTCGGCTTATCCTCATATTTATTGTATTTGTATTTTCGGTTCAGATGATAATCGATAAACGCATTTTTAATTGAAAGCGTGAGAGAGAGAGAAAAAGACACCAAAACAACAAACGTGAGGATAAAAATTCACAAAAGAAAAAGAAAGAAAGAGAAGTTATACTATCTACTAATTCCCTTCCCTCGCCCTTCGCCAAAATATATTATATATTCAAAACAAAATATACATACATGTTATTTTATAAAGAGAAAAACAGCAAAGTTTATGATATTGTATAGTTATCTGAGATGGGTTGAAAATAATTCTGTATCAGAATAAATTAACTTCGTCAGCTGTCTCTTTTTATTTATATTATATCACTTAATACGATAAATAAATTTGTATATATATATATATATATATATATATATATATATATATATATATATATATATAACTTCTATAAACATTATATTTAGCGGCTACACCAGCTTGAGTAGATATTACTACTTTTTAAATAGTATAACTGATGTCCATCTACGCCCTCTTTTACAGGTGTATTTATACCGCTGAACCGCTTTGAACTCCTCAGCTTGTCCCTTTTTAGGAAATGCACCACTCTCGTACGGGATTTTCGAAGTCTATATATAACATTATTTTCGTATTCGAAACGGAAACAATTCATTTCTAAGGAATTAATCATTTTTTATTATAATCTGACATTATTTCTCATTTACTATAAAGCAAATTAACTGACTATAGAAATAATGTCAGATTATATGAAAGTCCATTCAATTCTGAGAAATAATATATATATATATATATATATATATATATATATATATATATATATATATATATATATATATATATATATATATATATATATATATATATATATATATATATATATATATATATATATATATACACACACACACATGGTATTCTGATTTTAAGTGAAAAATCTAATAACCTTTCTCAGATGACGAAGTATTTTTCTGATCACAGTTCTTTTGAAACAACTATATATTTTAGGGGTGTGCAGATGATCTCATAAATAAACAGCAAATTTATACACCGCTGCTGAGATTCGAACTATCAAATACCAATGATTCTGACTCAATATTAAATCATTCAGCCAAAAACTTGCTTCTTTATCACTGAATAAATGCAGACCATAACACCTCTTTTGGGAAGAAGAGTTCAAATCGCAGCAGAAGCTAATGTTTTTATTTTTTTTTTTAGGTTTTTAATTTTTTTTTAATTTTTAAATATATATCGGTACATGTAGGGATGGAATTTTGGCAGAAAATTATACTTTTGTATGATATAATAATTTTTGAATTTTTTTTAATTATAATGATGGTGATTTTATAGATTTGTTTGAAGAATAATTTAAAATATTTTTCTCAAATTTTATGATTGATATTAATAATTATTTCTAATACTCATACCATATTTCTTTGCCATATTTTCAACAGTATTCGTATGCATATGGGGAGACACGCATACCTGTTATATTTAGAGTTTTCCCATGCATTTATGTGATTAAAGATAGATTTTTTTTTTTTGGCTTTTCACTTACCATAGATTTCAAATGAGTTTGCACATGACTTTTCATTTAAATTCTCACATGTTCTCTTACTGTTTTCTCTTTCTTTCATTCTTCTAATTATTTCTATTTCATTCATTCATTCTTTGTTTCATTCATTAATACATACAATTAAGCCCAATTTTTCCACGTAACATACATAGAATAGACACACAGGTGTGTGTGTATATATATATGTATATATATATATATATATACAGACACATGTTTTGGCGCATCACACTCTTTTTCAAGAACTTATATTTTTCCTTTATAAATGGTCCCATTACGGATATTTGATGTAGTTAAAGTCTTAAATATACATGGACAGATTTTTTTTCTGTTTTTTTCTCTTTCAATTTCTTTCTTTTTTCTTCATTTTTTTTTTTTTTTTTAATTGTGAGTGGTGGAAAATTTTTCATTTTCTGTAGCGGGAGAAAAGGGGAGAATATTTTTCTTTCTCACACACACACACACACAGGCACATATATATATATATATATATATATATATATATATATATATATATATATATATATATATATATATATATATATATATATTCTTTTTTCTGTAAATAACATATCTTTATCTTTAAATTTACTAGGTTTTTCTCCTTTTTCTTTTAGTCAAAGTTTCAGTATCTTTTTCCATTTCTTCATATTTTGTGTGTATTTTTCGCAGATTTGTGGCCTGGATCTAGCGCGTCTTTCGCTTCACAACTACTCAGCAAATATTTTTCTTAAAATATGCCATACTGTATGCCAGTTTAATGTTAATCACTTTCTTTCTTTTCCATTCACCATTTCCTTGTTAAAATCAAATTACATCAATAAAATGAATTCAGTTACACAATTTAACAATATACACATGTATACATTCCGAAGACAGTCATATAAATATATACATATGCACATGTATGTTTATTCATACATGTATATATGTATGCGTCCCATAAATATGCATGTAAATATATATATATATATATATATATTAAAAAATATGTATGTATATATGTATATATATATAAATAAGTGTATGTGTGCGTGCATATTTATATATATATATATATATATGTGTGTGTGTGTGTATGTGTGCATATTTATATATATATATTCAAAAGAAATATATATATATACTCAAAAGAAAACTGTGTGTACATATATATATATATATATATATATATATCAAAAAGTACGTATGTGTGTGTATATATATATAATATTTTCTTTTTACACTTTATTTTTATAGATAAATTGTACAAAAAAAAATATATTAAACATTTGCTGAATTTAATCCATTTCATTATATATATATATATATATATATATACACACACACACACATATATATATATATATATATATATATATAGAGAGAGAGAGAGAGAGTCGTGGGAGAGAGAAAGAGCGAGAGAGATAAAAGAGAATAGAACACTATATATATATATATGTATATATAAATGCGTGTGCGTGTATGTGTCTGTGAGTGTGAGTGTTGATGTGATATGTTCCCTTATGATTGGTGATAGTATCTTTGTTTTAAATCTGCTTAGATGAAGGTTTATTTATAAATATCCATCATAAATGTTTTTATTAATGCTTTTTTATTAAATCCGAATCCATTAATATATGTTTGCTTCGTTTACGTATCTGAATATCATGCCTTGGAATTTGGAGTATGATGGCTCTCCAAACAGCTACAAGTCAAGTTATTTGTTCTTTAATTCCCACTTTCTTGCAGGAGGTGAGCAATCTGAAATCGTCACCAATTTTCTGTTGGTTTAGCATATCCCTGCTTCCTTATCCAGTATTCTTCTCATCTAGAAACGTTTACTGAAAAAGCAAGAATATATGTTTTATCCAAAATCGATTTCTGCCTTCGTTTTCTGGCGCATTGAGCAATTGAATGACAAAATGAGGAACTTAGTAATGACGTCTTTCATTCCAAGAAGAGATTTCTTCGGGAAAATAATGAATATTAATTGTATATATCTAATTTCAGATAAAAATCTGGAGTAGGCAGAAAATTCCATGTCTTAATAAATGTATTTTATAATTCAGTACAAGCATTGTATTAGTTAAATGTGTTTCTAATCTTTTAACAATTAAACACTATCGATTGTGTTTATTTTTACTGAAAAGTTGTGAAAGTTTTTTTCAATCGCTATAAATTTGCAGTAGGCTAAACATTTTAATCTTCTACGTAGTGTAAAAGATTTTATTTCTGTTGCAGGAATTTTATTAAGATTTATGAGTACATAAATATAGGATTAACAAACTGATCATGAGGCTAGAGATTATTTGGAAACTTCAAATATTATTGCCTCAATGAACTGTTGCCCGGAAGATTAGAAGAAACATTTAAAACTTAAATTTAATTATGCTATTTTTTTTATTTTATCACATATTCAGCATTATTTATTGTTCAAAATTGAGTATATCTATATTAAATATAAATTTTGTTTTACGTTTATCTTTAACCAAAACGAATATCTATATTTAGCCTATATATGAAGGCGTTCTAACACCGTAAACCTGGGTGTATTTATGTATATGCAAATTACTGTACCTGTAGATTAGTATATTTGGAGGAGTTTTAGCTACATATTTAGAAATATGTAGAGCAGTTTGCACATTTAACACACATACTATATATATATATATATATATATATATGTGTGTGTGTGTGTGTGTATAATATATATATATATATATATATATATATATATATAGAGAGAGAGAGAGATAGATAGATCGATCGAGCGATCGATCGATCGATCGATAGATAGATAGATCGATAGATCGATAGATAGATAGATATGGTTTCGTACATTGATATGCATTAAGATAAAGAACATCATGCTATATACATATTTGTGGGTGTGTGAAAACGTATACATTTATATTCATGTATAGATATACATTTTCAAGTGTGTGTAATTATCATATATATATATATATATGTGTGTGTGTGTGTATACACACACATGTTTTATACTTCTTGTATGCATTATATCTATATATATGTGTGTGTGTGTGTGTGTGTGTGTGAGTCTATAGGTATATCTTGAAGTATTTAGTATCGACTAATTGTATGTACACATTTTCATATGTATATAAATACGCAGATTTATATGCATCTATATGTCTGCTAGGAAGCTAAAGATGCATATATTTATATACACATATCTCATCAATTAAATACATGCATATACGCACACATATATATTTTTGTATTCATATAGATATACTTGCATACATATGCACGTATATATGTCTTCATACATACACACACCCACTCATATATATATATATATATATATATATATATATATATATAGCTGTTATATGTTTGTTCATACATGCATATTTACAATTTAGAATATAAACGTCAATCACGTCATTACAGCGAAAGGCTGCATAATACAATCACAATCGAATTGAGTTTTTACCTGCACAAAAGTCCCTCCACATTTTAACTTAAAAACAACAGTTCTGTAAGATTATTTTATGCATCTCACAAAGTCCTCCGATAATTCCTGAATTTTTCTTCTTTTTTTTCTTTGATTACCTGAAGTTTTCTTTCAAGTCTTTCCGGGCTTTATAATAATTTCATTCCATTTCTTTTGCCTGCTGTCCTGTACCCATTTCTCTGTGCTTCCACATTTCTAACAGACACAGACATATATATATATATATATATATATATATATATATATATATATATATATATATATATATATATATATATATATATATATATATATATATAACTGCGTATGTGTGTGTGTTTGATTTGCATCTATGAATAATTTATGTGTCTACTCTCGTGTGTCTGTGAATAAATTTGCATGTATGTTTTTGTTTCTCATTCTTTCAAAACGACCATAATAATAATAATAATAATAATAATGCTTAATATTAAAGATGATAATGAAAAAGGTGTCAGTAAGACTGATCCGTTTCAAAATAGAAAAAATTAACAAGGTTCATTTAAACAAAAAAGAAACAAAGAAATAACAACATTATGTCTTTTTTTTCTTCCTTTAAAGACATTCGTCCTAATTACTTATAGAATTGTCAATTCCTTCCTCATTGATTATTCCCTTTGACGTCTGTGGCTTTTCGCAAAGTTTATGATTCTGGCTCTGTTCATTTTCAAATTATAAACATCTACACACACACACATAATATATATATATATATATATATATATATATATATATATATATATATATATATATATTTACAACTGTGTGTGTGTGTGAGAGAGAGAGAAAGAGAGTGAGGGAGACAGTTTAAGTGATTACCTGTCTATATGTGTAGACATATATTGCCACATTTATATAAGTGCTATGTTATAATGTACTGCGTATATATACATGGGTTTTTAAATATATGTACATATATGCATATATGCATTCATACGCACACACAAACATATAAATATATGCAAACACTTCTGTGTGCGTGTATATGCATATACATACATATATACATCTAGGTGTGTAAATGTGCGTGCATAAATATATATATTGGTGTATTTTCTGAAATAGTTATTTGAATCCCATGTAGCTGTTTTTACGTAAGCATATAAAATTTACTTATTTAACTTTATAGTAATTTGAGTAGTTATTAATATTTGTCTTTTATTATAACTGATAAGAAATTTCAATCTAAATGATAATTTTATCAATTTTTCCCTCATTTTAAGATTCTATCAGGATGCACATATTTATATATATATATATATATATATATATATATATATATATATATATATATATAGATAGATAGATAGATAAGCGCATTTACGTACGTTTTTTATATAAAGAATATGATACGTCTATTCCTATGCCAATATATGCCTACCTGGTTATATATTCATGTATAATGCACATATATGTGCGTAAAAGAGCACATGCATGTGCATATATATATATATATATATATATATATATATATATATATATATATATATATATATATATATATATATATATATGCAGTTTATTATTTATTTATTTATTTATTGGCATTTCTTAGATGAGCTTTTCATTTTATTTTATTTTTCCCTATACCTTCCGGTGTATATCCAGAATGTCCTCTTTATTATAGTTTATTCCGTTTAGTTTTCCCTTGTTTTTTTCCACATTTTTAAACCTTTTATAATTGTCTATGTTTTCTCTCGTTTTCTTTTTTTTATTCGTTTAAATTGTTTTTTTCATTGAATACTTGTTTCTTTTTTCTTTTAATTTCCTTTTTTTCTTCACATCTATTTTAATCCGTGCTTTCTTTAAGACATAAATTATTTAAATCACTTTTGTCGTCCACGTGTTCATTCGCCCGCTCATCGTCGTCGTCGTCGTCGTCCTCGTCCTCTTCATGCACCACTACGTAATTGTGTGCATCTTCCTTGTTATTTTGGGCGCTGGCATTTAGCCGCTGTTTTCCCTTTCTCGGTGCGCTTCGTCGACTACACGACTTACAAGCGTCCTTGTCGTCCATCGACCTGTGTTCACAAGTTTCAGCTTCCTCAGAAGCTAAATCAAATTTGTAAGGGGTCGGCTCACCGCGCATCTCACATATCACATTCGTGAGTGCCTTGATGTAGTTTTTAGCCAATGTCAGTGTCTCGATTTTGGACAGTTTTCGATCGAGGTTCACGTGGGGAATCACCTCTCTTAATTCCTGGAATGCATCATTCAATGAGTGCATGCGCATTCGTTCTCTTTCGTTGCTCTCCAGCCGACGAAGATTCCTTTCGCGAGCGCTGAGCACTTTTCTCCGCCGCGAACTCTTCCGGGCGCATTTCGCTTGTCGCGACTCAATCGAATCCTCAGTTGTCGAAGAAGCTCCTGAGTCTGACGGTGAGCTTGGACCTTCACGCTTGGCTCCGCGCTTTCTCATGTGGTAGTCCGTCGCCCGCATACCTGGTATGTCCCAAACTGAATCATTGGTACCTTCACCTTGAATCTCGTAATCCAAGCTAGTCGTCATTTCTTTCACTTTTGAACGCATCCCCCTAAAAAAGAAAAAAAAAGGATCATTAATGAAACAGAACAGAACCAGAATTTGCGATTTTTTTTAATTAAGAGATGTATTTTCTTTCCGAGTTTACTTATTTAATACTGGAAGCTAAAATTTCATCAGAAAGTCTCCAAATTGTTTTGCGTCCTTGGTAGGACGAGAAACTACATCCTACAGGAAGGCTCCTGATCAGCAGTTTTTGAGACACGTGGAACCACCTCTTAATTGCTAGTGTTCCTAGTTCCACCATGACCCGGGATAGTAGCACCTTTTGGGGTCCCAGCAATGGCCAAATAAGTTAACCCCACAAACTTGGGTCAAAACTGTACGAAAGTTTAAAGATAGGTTTTAATACGAGCGATACATTTTTTGTAAAAAGTTATTACCAGCAATACATTGTTGAATAATAAATATTGCCAGCAATACATTTTAGAAGGAAGGAAATATTACCAGCAATACATTTAAAAAAAAAATATTACCAGCCATAAAAATCTTGTCGGCATTAATTAACCCATTGAGGTTGATATGCTGTAAAACAAACCAAACTAAAATTTTTTCAAGTCAACAGCAATTAGTTATATTAATGTGATCGTAAATAAACAATTGTTTATATTAAAAAACTTCATTTTAAAAAATTGACTTTTTGCAGAAATAATGCGCGAACCAGAGAAATAAGAAAAATGTGCTTTCATATATATTTATATTTAAAAAGGAGAGTTCCTTACCGATTTTTTTTTTTTTTTTTTTGCTGTTTATCAATTTCCACGATTACTAAAAGTTTTTAATATCAAGATTTTAAAATGTGCAACTGATGGTAAAATATGCACAAGTTTTTTTTTTTTTTTGGGGGGGGGGGTTATGTCGTGAATTTAGTAGCTTAACTTTTAAATTCATTGGCATTTCATTCAAAATAGCGTCAACAGCAGAAAGAACCTAAAATATTCGCGGTCTTTAAGGAATATATTCTTTAAACATAAAGTCCAAAACGGTTTGAAAGATTTTTAAAAAGGCAGCTTCAATTTAAGATGAGCACAATAAACAGATCATCCTGTTATGATTAACGAACTCAATTTGTTTGAACTCAGTGAAAATAGCACTGTTTGAACTCTTAATTCATGCCATTCAACTGTTCAGCGACATTTTGGAAATGTAGGTAAATTTGATTTGACAAAACTCAGCCTCAACGCATGTGGGGAAATCGCCATTTCTTGGTACTTTTGTGAACGCATCTAGCTATGTCCCTGCATGTTAGTGACTAGTGCTAAAAAGGAATATGAAGTAACACAGACGAAGACGATGGCTGGGTGGACGCGAACAGACTAAAATACAACCCAAAATGTATGTACATCCAAGAATTATTTTGATAAATGCTTGGTGCATTTGCGTTGGTGTTATAGAAAGTAGCAAAAAACAAATAATAAATGATAAGGCAATGTGCAATATATTGTCTGAAATAGCAAATCGAATGTAAAACGCGGAATTTAACACCAATTTGTAGTAGAAAGTATTAGTGTGTTTCTACGCGACGAAGAACAATAAAATGTTGTCCAGTTTAATTCATTGTTACAATTATAGCAAACAGTCTGTGAATAAGGCATTTAAACATTTCTAAGAAAGAAAGTCATCCACTGAAACTGCATGTATATTGCTCTACTCTTTAGGCGAGTAAGCAACAATGAAATCTTAAAGAAAATGTCAAGAGGATGTAGACTTATACTCCAAATCAGGAAAATACAGCTGAAATTGTTTGAACACATAATGCAGAAGGAGAGCTGAGAAAAATTAATCCTCACGGGCAAAGCTGGGAGCAAGAGGGATAGCAGAAGCAGCGAGTCACTTATCCGACAAAGTTTGTGTGAATGGACAGCAGAACGAGGACGGGAGCATTAGCAAAGGAATTAAAATTGCTAATAGTCACAAGCTATAGAAGTTTATAGAGAGCCATGATTGCCTATGTCCTAAAGGGACGTGGAACACAGAAAAGAAATATATTTTTCAACTAGAGTTGAAGTTCTGTAACATAATAATGCATGTTTCCATACAGCAACGATCATTTGTAACAAAGATGAAACACTTGCTCTATCCGATTGACACATACTCCAAAGTTTACAGGACAATTTCGATTATTTAGTTTTAGAACATATGAACAGGTCTAAAAATAAAACCGGAATTTTGAAGTTCGTGAATCATTGGAAGGAGATTAATGATAATCATGGAATTAATGAACTAATTAAAGATATATATTTTTTTATCTGTTTCCAATCCTAAATTCAAACTTCACATGAAAAAGAAATATAGTCAGGTAGTGATATCAATAGGAAATACGGAACTATAAATTTATTGATCGCAGATCAAAAGCCAAAATATATAATGATGATTTACTGAGCAGACGAGCCATCTGGAAATTGGTGCAATATATACAAGCAGAGGTAGAAATATAAACAAACCAGTTACTATTAAACTTGAGAGAAACGTTTATTTCATCTCAAGAAGTCTTTCTGTATTACGAAAAGGCTTTATGTAAGATTTACATATATATTTTGTGTGAAATTCTTAATTATTCTTTGATTATTCTAATTTATAATTTTAGCGTTTTTGTTTTCATTAATTTTCTGTAACCTACAAAAAAAGCAAAATTTGCATGTAGTGTAATTTATGGATAGTGGCTCATAATCAGATATCGGGAAATCGAGTTCACATTCTAGTCGTGTCTGTTAGATTCAAATACCATTTTCAAAACATATGAATCCAACTCTTCTCTTCCAACTATGGGTTAGATAGTATGACTTATATCTAGAAAAATATTTCTCTCCAAAATATCGTTAATACAAAATGATAATTATTCCAAAATATGTTTCAGCTTTAAATAACACACAAACTAATCAATCAATAAAAAACAGAAAAATGATAAAAAAAATTGGAAAGTCAAAATGACATTGAATTGAAGTAAAGAGCTGTTTTATGCGATTAGATTTAAAAGAGAAAAAAGAGCATAAAAGCAAAAATCAGATATTGTAGACAATATCAAGATGAACAAACAGAACGTTTCTTCCTCTGTAGATGTTTCAAATAATGAAGAGGTGGTAATTTAAGTGAAAATACATTTACATTCTTCAAGAAAACAAAGTGAGAATTTCAGGGAATTATCAAAGAAAGACAAAATAGGTATTCAGCTGTAAGATCACTTGAACTCGGAATATGAAAAAAGTTCCAGTTTAGAACGTGAGTTGCTCATGTACAACGGAAAAATTGATAAATCTTCCTTGGCATTTATTCATTGGCGATGATTCAGGCACCAGAGATAAAACCTACGTGTCACCCTTGTGAAATGTATTGCCTTGAGTGAGGCACGACCCACTGAAATTGAGTGCGTTTAACCTCTTAGCACCAATGGGGGGGTTCTGGTTGCGCCATAGAAATATAAAGTGGCAAAGTACTGAAACATTGTCAAAGAAGTTTTAAATAAATACAAGTTTATGTTTTCATATATTTTAGACATATAAATTAGCATATTTTTCGGCAGAAAGAAAAATAGGCCCCAAAATTAATTGGCAGAAAGAATGCCGTAAAAGAATATATGTGCGGATTTGAACTTATATATATATATATATATATATATATATATATATATATATATATATATATATAATTATTTATTTTTAAAGAAAAAAAAAATTTATAACATAAATATGTTATAAAATGACTACAAAAATAGCCATTTTGTTTCAACACCCTCG
>OZ010581.1:81635301-81700301 GCA_963932145.1 Acanthosepion lycidas
TATCAAAGAAATTATGAGAAGCCATAGTAAGCAAACCATTACGTTACTTCAGATATCCAATATCAGCAGGGAATTTTTCATATTTTTACGTATTTTCGTCCTTGAATTTAATTACACTACCGATGGCTTTGCTAAGCTGATGACATTGGCTAATAATGCGTCCATGCAGGAAAACATATTGAAAATGAGTGTCTGCCTTTATTCCTCAGGCAATTTTATATCTTAATAAAATAATAATAAAAAAAACAATGAAATAATGAAAGTATCAACAGTAAACACAGAAATAATATTAATTGAGATGTCGTAAAGATGGAGTTTTTGTAATACTATCGTTGCTCGTATTGATTTTAACCCAAGCATTGTTATAATAATTATAAGATGAAAAAGAACATGAAGATATATATTTGGTGTTTACCATATAGCATTCCTTTCTGTTCTGTTTTTGTTTTTAAAATATTTTACACCGTCAATATCATTGCTACAATTATAAAAATTATGCAACTAATACAGTTACGAATATCCTTCATAAAACATCAGCACCGTCAAGCTTAAAAAAATATCTTTAACTTCCTAATTTTAGCTCTGCATGACGCCATAGCCAGATGTTGGTGTTATACATGTAGATGTTGAACCTTGTTCCCAACAACACTTAATTATTTGGCTTTTGTTACAGTGTGCGTAAGGCACTTGAAGTGACATTAATGACCATAAGAACAACCGCATGTTACAAACAAGTAATCCTTACTAGACAGAAGCATTCATGGTTGGATTACATGATTATTCAATGAGACCACATTCAGACGCAATTATAGTTTCAGTAAGGGACATGAATTGTTGAAATGCACGGATCACATAGTCTGTATTGATATTGGACGTTATTCAAGTAATAGTGGCTTTCAGGAAATCAGTTGTATTGTGGGAATATTGATTCATCCCCCGTTTAACAACTTTCCACATTTAATAGTTAATTTTATTTAATAACTATGGATTTAGGTAGACACATTATTTAGATAGTCGCCATCGCATTTTAGATCACCACAGTTTTGTGAGCCGGTGCAAAGTCCTGTTGAAATACATATGGCCGTCCATCACATACAATGCCTATCCAGGCTTCACAACAGTTTCCATTCCAGCACATCAGAGTAGCCAGCAGCATTCAACCGAAGACCCTGTTGAAATTTGTCAGTGGTATGGTGTATCCTTCACTATTCACCACCCCTAAAACCATCACAGAAACGAGAAACATGATGTGAATAACACATTGCATCAGAAATATCCGCGCCTAATTACTTGTCATTTCTCCAGTACACTGTTTCATACTGGTCGAAATTTCTTTTCGGCTAAAAACAAAATAGATCACTTCTGGATGTTTGAACTTGTTCAGTAATCGTTTTTGGTCGGAGTACCCTTTGATCTTGGGCGTGTGCGAACATGAACTGACATTTTCTCATCATATATGAATTGTACCGAATATCCTCATCAGGAGATCTCTGGCAATGACTGTTATGGACGTTCCGGGATTAGCGCCGATAATGTTCTGCGCTGGTTGGACGAATTATGGTGTCCTGATACTGTCCAAACGTTTTAAATGATTTTTTTTGCGCTTCGTTACAGGCGACACGTCCCTGTTGGAAGCCTTCAATTCTTATCGAACTTTTTGTTCAAACGATATGGCGACTTCCAAAAGTGTGCAGTGTCAACATCACAGTGCTTTGTATAATTATATAATATAGATGCTGACATTCCACACTAATTCATATAAAAGTTTAGGAATGAAACTATCAATACTGGAAAGAATGTTAACAGCTACTGGTCTTAAAAAAATATTTTTCTAAAAAAATTGTTTTAACAGGAAGATTTCAACTGCTTGGACAATGTATGCCGAATGTTTCCTTATAAGGAAATATCTATTATTAACAGTACCATATAAAGCGTTAAAATACAACATTGAAATTTAATCTACTCAAGTCTTTATCATTTCTTGAAATTCATCTGATGATTTGGATGTAGTCAGCAGATCATGGGGCAAATAGTCTTCTTGTATGATAATCACATTTCTAGACAACCTTCAGAAAGTTAGACAAGACAAGTTGTCAGTAATCGAGTTGAAACTATATATACCCTTGCTTCATGTCTTTTACAAACTCTATCACTGTTATTGGTTATTTTCTAACTCTTATACTGATTAATTAATGACTGGTGAGTTTTCTCTATGTGTAAATGCTATCCGTAGTCAAAAGTAGCAAAGAATGTATTTTGTCATACTTTTTTTCCACTCATTTCGACTATTGTTTCTTGACAATCAATTGTTGCGTAGCCTCTTTTGAAACTTGCATATTTTGTGGCTGATTTTCATTTAAAATTTTAATTAATCTATAACCCTGCCCTTTTATGTGTCATATCTCTACAGAATGGCAATCCACAACTTCTTGTCCTTTTCTACCATTAAGCAGCTCTTAGCATCCTTCTCAGTCCCTGGTTTTCTATCAGTTTACACAAACTCGTTAGGCAGGTTATACATTATCACCCAATACTTCTTCTACTTTCAGGATGTCATGTGAATGTCATTTCTCCAAGCCTACTTTTTCATTATATCTTATGTAAATCTCAAACTTGTCTCTTTCTTATTCTAATTCTAAATGTCTTTTCGTTCCCATATTCTTTAATGAAATCTTTGTTTCTCACACGTTTTCTCTATGGTATTCTCATGATCCTTTGATAGTATCATATCTCTGTCGTTTCTAGTCTCATATTCATATGTAAGGAAATTGTCCAGCATACATTGTCATAAAGGACTATCGATGCGATAATGATGTTCAGATCTCTTTTCTTTGTTTCAAACGAAAGTTTCCAATTTCGTTAATACCTTTTATCAGTTTCTGGAAGGCATTTCCAATGCGTCTCGTATTTCTGTGTCAAATTTTCTGTTCTTTTACTACACTAACCAAACAATAAAATGTTTATATTCGTTTTCTATATATTTTAGTTTTATTTTCAGCAAAGTAAATTTATTATTCCTAAATGGACATGTTAGGTAAATTTCCTTTCTTTACATACTATGCTAATCCTTTGTGAAATTCTTTTCTTGCATATTTCAAAAGGGTTTATACTTGACTGTGTTCGCCTTGCGGTTTATTTTTTTATGTCAAACATTATTGCGCCTTTTCTTACCTTAGAGATATTGCTATTATCTGCGAAAATAATTTTTTGAGATACGCTTATTTTCGAAACATACACTCGTCGCTTATCCTTAACATCTTGTTTTTGCAAATGTTAACTTTCGCGTTTCTTTCCTTTAATGGAAGCATTTGCTGTTTAACTATGTAGACTATAGGTCGAGCATGTCACAAAAAATTCGCTTTTTTAGTTGCTTCGTTCACCTTTTCATTATTTATCTTCCTTTTTAGTCATCTCTTTCTGTTTTGTTTTTGTTTTGTTTTTTTCAGCATTTTGTTTTTTCAGTCCATATGTCCATATTTACACACTTTTTCTTAACTTCAAGTGTCGACATTGGATGTGCTATACCTTTCTCCAGTCTATTATTTTTATGCTTCTTTAATTATAAATATTTGGCAATTTGCTATGAATATCTTCTATGGTATGTTCCCTTTTTTGCTCAAAGCTCGGCTTCTGTTCCTGTTTTCGATATGAAATTCCGTGTTTTTTCTCGGATATCATATTAAGACATGTTTTCTTTTTTAGAACCCTTTTCTTTCAATCTTGAAGTCAAATTTGACTGCACGATCTTCCATTTTATGATTATTTATTATATTACATTTACAGCAGTGACTCTTGTACCAATTATGTAATCAATTTATTTTTTATTTTTATTTATTTATTTATTTATTTGATTTCCCCATTTGGGTTTTCCCATCTTCACTTAGAGCTATTTCCAGTTTTAAATATTTTATTCCTAAGTGATATCTCTTTTAAAATTAATATGTCACCACCTTTTCATGATTTTCTATCTTTTTAATACCTAAATTTGGAAACAGCTAATTATAATATATGAAAACAGTGTGATTCGGAGTGTGACGTAATTACGAGCGGCATCAGTGATCGATATGGCATCCAAGATCCCAAAAGAGATTTTCTAAAAATTCAAGCTTTTTTTAATGCTTAGAAAATCGACGCAGCCTACGTTCTCCTGTTTTGTAGGTTTTAATTTTGGCTCTTTACCAGACAAAGCTAATCTCAGTAAATATTTGTATACATATAGATAGACAGTGAAAATGTTTTTTGTTTTTTTTTTAATCATTTCACCCCAATGAAGTCAAAGATGTCACTAAGACGCAAGGGGTTACTGAGCGTATGAAAATATGAGAGAGAAAAAACACTTTTAAGGAGCGATAAAAAGAACGAGAATTGAAAAAAAAGAAAGAGAAGATAACGATTAACTTTGATATTTAAAAATTTAAATGCAATGTTGACTGAGAAGCAAGAAGCCGGAAGTGAGTTCCACAACTGAGAAGTGCGATAGAAGAAACTATCAGCATAGAACTTACGTCCTGCTATTTTAACTGTAAAATGATGAGATCTTGCCGCCAGTTTAGTATTGTGCTTAAATTCATAAAGTCTAGGTACCATGGAAGAAAGTTCCTCAGAACAATACCCTGCTATTTACCTTGAGTTCCTTGATAAAATCTAAAGAAGAATCTGCAATATTATTGTTACTGATCTGGCGGCTCGGCTTCAGTCACTTTCCCATCGCCGTAAAATTGCTTCTCTATGTCTTTTCTATAAATACTTTCATGGTAATTGTACGGATGAGCTCTTCGCTATGGTACCTAAACTCTTTATTTAAGCGCAGTACTAGAATTACAGTTGAGCTGGCTATATATAACAGTAAATTCTATACTAGCAGTTCCTTTTGTCGCACTTCTCGTTTGTGGACCTGCCTTCCGGTTCCATGCTTCGCAGCCAATTTTAATATGCAAAAAATTAAATGTAATATCAATTGCTATCTACTGTCCTCCTGATTACTCTTTTCTCTTCCCGCTCATTATTAATGCTTTTGTTCTTGATTCTTCTACACCCTGTAACCCTTTGTGTCTTGTGTTGCTTTACTGCCTTGCATGGGGTGACTGTTTTTTTTTTAAAGAGCTAGGTTACGGTGGCGGGAAAGTGACTGCAACCGAAAGGTCAGGTCAAGACCAATAACATTGCAGATTTTTCTTTGTATATTATTAAGAATCTCTAAATACATAGCAGGAATATTTAAAGCATGGATGAATGGTAGACTTTTAAATGTGTAAAATAGATTCTAGTGAGGAAAATTGTCTAGTACGACACAGTAAACTAACTTCCCTAGCTGCAGACTTAGTAATGAAAAATGAAATATGAAAAAGAAATAGTTTAAATGTGATTCGACATCATTCATAAGAATTATAGGAATTTTTTGAAATGAGAACGAGGTCATGTTATGAGTTTCATAATACATTAGTGCCGTGATGCCATACTGCAACCATAGTAGCAGTGGTATGTCTAGGGCAAAATAGACTGACGGAGATCATCCTTTTTCAGGTTGTATCTTAATTCAGAGTTTTCTTTCTCCTTGGTTGATTGCTACCTCAATTCATGGTGTATTTCCTTGGTGTATGAAAAGAAGGATTCTTATGTTTGTCAAGGTTATTTGCATAAAAGTGAGCGTAACGACTTGGTCCAAATTCGAAAAGTTGTCATCGATTTGTCTTTCCAGGTCATTATCAGTTCTCGATTAGAACGAGGTCACATTTATAAAAATAACTCAATACGATATTATATGGCCTCTACTTTTCAAAAGTAACAGATTTGCCAAAAATATTTATATGGAATTATCATACATATAATATTTGCCAATTTATAAAGAATCGTTCCTATCGTCATGGGTGAGTATTTGTGAGTGCCCCTAGGTACACGTTTGTAAAAATATAAATTGAATGTGAAATTAACACCCAATAGAACATACATGCTTGTTTTTATCAGATTTAATGCCTAAAACTTTTGCTTGATTATATCAGAAAATCATTTTTTATCGGATACCTGTTTAAAAAAAATAATATAATTAATATCCAATTTATCCTAAAGCAAAAACAAAAAAAAACTCATCAGAGAGAAAGGAAAAGTAGGAGTGGGTTGGGGTTCAGTTTGACAGTTAAATGGTTTTTCTTTATTTTCCATGTTCAATCCTGTGGACGAATCGGAAAAAAATTATCAAATCCTAGAATCGTTTCAAGAAAAGACGAAAGGAGTATACATGTAGATATTCAGACACATGCAAAACTATTCGCTTTGCACATATGTAAATTAACACATATTTATGCATCTATACACAGATATACGTATCCGATACTTTTATTTCATTTACTTTTATATATTTCATTCAAACACGACGCTTCAGGCCTCCACTTTTTGATGGAACTGAAAAGTAAACAGAAGATTTCTCTTTGTCTCAAACTATGACAATGCTACTGTATAATTTTACTAAATTGATTTCTACGATTAATTTTTAAAATAAATCACAAAACGTAATTTTACGGTTTTTTCCCCTCCGAAACTTTTATCTAAATCTAATATATGGAAAAATTCTATAAGTCTCATTCCAAAAAATCAGTACAGGCAAGAGCAAATAAAAATGATTGTGTATTTAGCATAAAAGTGTTTAGAGTAGGATAATAGATTAAACATGTTCCCTTTATGAGAGGATCGAATAAAAATACAGAAACCAGAATCTTGAAAATCTTCTTGGTTCATCCACTTTTAACGGCATCCTTTACTTTATGGTGCCGGTTTGTTATTATAAATATAGAAATCAACATTAATAAGGCGTTATATATATATATATATATATATATATATATATATATATATATATATATATATATATATATATATATATGTGTGTGTGTGTGTGTGTGTGAGAGAGAGAGAGAGGGGGGAGAAAGGGAGAGACACACAGATAAAGGATATGCCAAAAGTAGCTTTACTACTCTCTGTTTTATGTTTTAGATCTAATTTATGCAAGTCAGAACTGTTCTTTCAGCAGAGGGAGCATCTCTCCATTAACAAAACCTTTCCACAGCGTTGCGTCGGAACAAAGGATACCATCGAATGGCCACCACGTACACGTGACTTATCAACAATGAATTTCATCTTTGGGGGTTGTAGTAAAGAACAAGGTTTACGAGAGAATTCCCCCCCACACACACAGTGGACGAATTAAAAGATTACATCTAAGAAGTATTTATTGTAATTGATGCAGATTGGGATTTATGTTGTGCTGCGTGTCATAGTAGTCTGGAGAGCTTCGAGGAATGTTGCAATGTTGAAGGAGAACATTTTCATCACTCAATTAATCTGTGCTAAAAAAAAAAAATTCATCATACTAAAGTGAAATTCTTACTGGTGGAATTTGTATATAAATTTAAATGTAAAGAGAACGAATCAAATATAAATTCAAACATTCACAATATTAATTTAAAATACGGCTCAATACAATAGTAGAGCTATAATTCTTTATTATGAGATATTACATTCGAACATATGTAAACCGCTAAATTGTTAAACGAACGTACATAAAAAGTTTTGAACAAATGTTTGTAACAAATAATTATAAATAAATGATAGAAATATATGTAAAGTCTATACCTACTAAGTGTAACCCTTTTGGCCAACCTTGTAGCTAGCTAGCTAGCTAGGTAGATAGATAGATAGATAGATAGATAGATAGATAGATAGATAGATAGATAGATAGATATTGCAGGTCAACCGGTGCTATAGTGAGTCTGTTTTTTATGGCGTAATACTTGGTTTAAAGTAATGAAGCCAGTATCATTAAACTTAATCAACGAAAGGTAAAGAGGAGATAATTAAACGAATGAAAGACGATGACGTCACGCAAAATAAAAAAAAGACAGAGACCGGAAAAAAAGAAAAATAAGAGCAAAGTGTAGAAAAGAGAAATGAGAGCGAGAAAAGAAGAAGAATAAAGTTGAAATGAAAGAAGGAAAATGCGTAGACGAGGCAAAAGAAATTAAGTTTGTTTTTTCCTTGCTATTTATAAAGTAAGGAAAGAATAATTAAAAAAAAAAGACAGAAGTTAAAAAAGCGGTAAATAGGGAAAAAAAACTTAAGTGAAGATTAATATTATCAATTCATCTTTATACAAGGTTAAAACAATGTTCCAAACTGTAAATAGTAGAAAATGAAGAAAAGTTTTTTTTTTAAGTTATTTTAGAAAAATCAGCTTCCCCACCCCTTTTAGGAGTTGACGTTGTACAGATATCAAGAGCTGCCGATAATGTCCTAATGAAAGAATACAATACAATTTAGAGCAACCCATATTACCTCACTCACAGTACACCCAGGTAGAGTTTAATCTAATTCAGAACAACACCCACGACATGACTAGACTAGCTTGCATCATACCTAGGGTATAAAATAATTTATTATAAATTATACGCCTCTCAATCAGATTTTTACTCTTTTGCTATTAATATCAACATCTTCATTATACTAAATGAAGTTCTTATTGATGGAATTTATATATAAATTCAAATGTAAAGAGAACGAATCGGATATAAATTCAAACGTTCACAATATTAATTTAAAATAGCGCTCAGTAGAATAGTAGAACTATAATTCTTTATTATAAGGTATTACATTCGAACATATGTAAGCTGTTACCTTTTAAAGAATTAATTTGTACAAAGTTAGGCCATAAGTTTCTAAATTTAATTGACAAACATTTTGCGAAAAGCAATCCCCTTAGTAAAATTGTTAATAGAAATACTTTAAAACTTAGCTATAGTTGTACTAATAATTTTGAAAAAATAATAAATTTGCAGAACAGTAAAACACTTAACCAATTTAAAAATAATGACCACAATGCAAGTACTAATTCTAATATGATTAAGGATAGCAACCATTGTAATTGCTTAAAGGTAGTGGTTTACATATGTTCGAAATTAATACCTTATAATAAAGAATATATATATATATATATATATATATATGGCATCTTTCTGTCAGACATGAGCAATTATGCCTATTCACAAGTGGTTCTGCGACTCTAAATTGTTACAGATATGGTGACGCTTTCGTAACTCTTTTGTAAAGGATGGGTTTTGAGAATTCAACGGGAGGCAGAAGAGGCTAGTTTACTAACATCGTCCAACTTTCAAGGGCCAACCAACTCATTACGGATGATTCCTGCCCAAAACATAATCCATGCTTACTTGCTGACTCATAAACTCAGGTTTATGTATCGCCTTCAGGCATTACACATTTGCTCATCTGTTGGAACTAGCCAGCATCATCCTTCATTCGTCCGTGAACAGCATTTTCTGAATATCTAATTTCATATACTGTTTAGCCCAATTGATACGCTCAATAACGTGCTTCGATTTCAACGTAGGACCAGCAACTGCTCCTAAAACACTTCAGTATCCGGCATCACGATGTTTTCGGACTCTAATGGCTTCGAGTAATTACGTTTAAGTGGTTAGTTGTGAAACCCAAATTCCAATGGGGTTTTCATTCGTCGAGTGGAAGTCAAAGATTTGTGTGCCTCCTCATTGCCATGTCGAGCACTGTATGCAGGAAGGTTTTAACATTTTTTAAACATATGATTCTATCTTGTAAAATTATTAGGAACTCATAATGCTTTATAAGAAAAAAATGGACAATGTTTGCCTTGTCAGCATTAATTAAACATATTCTACCACTCATGTCGTGTAAAAATCAGAACGACGGCCACCAAAAAGTTGTTTACTGTTTCGCAGAACCACTTGTCAATAGGTTAGTGGCTTTTCCTGATTAAGCCCAATCCTCCTCAGGCTGGTTTTAAATTCAGAGTTTTTCCTTCTCCTAGACCGGTTGCCACCCAAGGATATAGTGTCCAGTCTGTGCTGATATTTATCCACAGATTTATACCTTTCCCAAGGATATTAACACGTAAGTAAATGTAATGAACTCGACTGAAATTTGAACTCTCAGATTCCGAGCCGCTGTCCATTACTTTTCTAGGCCTCAAATAAAGAACAGTATTAAAATAATTTTTTTTTGTTTGCACATCTCTCCAACTCATATTGCTATTGTAAATAATGAATAAGAATGTAAATTATATTATTAAAATGACTGGCTTATTTTGAGCCCGTCATGTTCTTCGCTTCTGTATCTAGAATCATTGCAGCAAAGAAAAGAGGCGCGTTTATGAGGTCAGCAATGAAGTTTAAGAAGCAATATTAGTTGATAGCAAAGTCATTACCCCTGAAGAAATTCTCAAATTAACTTCTGCTGATATTAGATTGATTCAAGATACCAAAGAAAATGGAAATTATATTGCTAAATAATATTACTCGTTGTGTCCAGATTCTCATTACCAGTTTTGTATATCCGTTCTTTCAATAAAATTATTGTTGGGATAATCATTGTTTTCATTTTTCTTTCCATTGTTAAATACCTTCACATTGAATGCTATGGTGATTGCATAAAATAGAACATTCGAATTTTTATACATTTAAGTATAAACGTGTCTATCTAAGGATAGTCCGCGGACAAAATGGCTTATATCTGTGACCATTAATTTTGATAATCATTGTGTTTCTTTTTTCTTATTTGCATAAAATTTTGTAACACGATGTTTCACAATTACCAAAAACTAATGCTAACATTTAAAAATATGAAATGTAGAAGCGCATCAGGAAAGACTTTATAGTAACAAACATTTGAAAGAATTGCAAACATATTTCCGCATTGTATACAGGAAATAGAAACACCGTCAAATGTCAGTTTAGAAACAATCATTCTACTTTCAAGAAATGGAAATAACAAAGAGCGGCTCTGATTAAAACATACAACCTATAGATAAGCAAACAACTGACATGCACACCACGCCAGCGTTCTGCCGCTTAAAAATCATGGTATAATCAAATGGTACATATTCAGCCCAGCATGCCATACAAATACAACGAAGGTATTACTAAACTGAAAGGCGACTGTATTCATTCCACTTCTCACTCTTACGGAATCTGGCACAAGTCCATATTTAAAACTGGGATCTCACTAGAGAACGAGTGACCAAATATAGTTCAACTTCTTCAGTAGTTATCAGTTTGAGAACGCCTCAGGCGCCAGGTAATGAGTGTAGACCCCTTTCTGGGGGAGAGACAATGACCGTAGAGCTGGGCATAAGTATTTAATTTTGCGCATTTCGAGAATAAAACGCCGATAAGTGACACCTTGATCCTAAAAAAAATTACAGTAAATATTCCACTCAGATTTTAAATTATTATGCTAATACACACACACACACACATACATACATATATATATATATATATATATATATATATATATATATATATATATATATATGTGTGTTAATTTGACTATAGTTATTAATTTCGTTATTTAAAACTCAGGGCTGTCTACTCAAACACGTGTACTTACTGAATATGAAATTTATCGTAATAAGAAATACATATATAATTGATTGATTTGTTTTTTACGACATACCAACGTTTTGCGGGTCAGTTAATGCCAGAAAATATTTTTTTAAGTTGTAAGATTCTCTCGGCTATAGCGACTAACCGATCCCTGTTGCAATCACTTGCTCAGACACATTTGTATTTGTTCAACCACCACATAGCCTACCAGTGATTTATACTGGATCTATGCTGAGCGGATCAACAGTCTGAACAAAGCACGCACGTTCAAACCCTCGGTCACGATAACTTATGATTTGTGCTAGAACAACCATTGATGTCTTCCAAATAGTCCCGTCTACTCAACTTCACGCACAACACTTGGGTCAGTCCGTGGTATGGTTTTCAAGCACTTTTCAAGAGTGCTGCACTCTGTGATCGCATCTTCCCACACCGATAATTCACGAAGTCACCTCACTGACAAATCGACCATTGTGGGATTCGAACCCAAGTCAAAAAGAGGGCGGTCTAACCACATACACCCCCCCCATATATATATATATATATATATATATATATATATATATATATATATATATATATATATATATATATATATAATATATATATATATATATATATATATATATATTTAGACAGCAATTCTTCTTAAAAACATGTTTCATTGAATAATGTAGATATATTGTGACTACTTATTTTTCTACTGATCATTTCTGTTTGTCTAATCAGTTTCTTAATGTTAAAATGAAATTCAACAAGGAATCCACCATAGTTTTTTTAACCGAAGTACTTTCGATCGTTTACAAGATCATCTTCTGGGGTTAGTTATAGATTTGTAGAGATCCCAACGAAAAAAACCCGGTCTTTCGGTAATAGATATATTTGAAACTTACCCTTTTGGACTAACTGCTAGAGGCACACTTTGACTGAAAAAGTGGATTCCTTGATGAAATAAATAAAAAAAATGGATAAGAACTGAAACACTAAAAATAACGTTTACAGTAAAAAGAAATAATGTCAGATAAAATCTCTTTCAACTATATATATATATATATATATATATATATATATATATATGAAGTGCGAGAATATTGTGTTGTTTTTATTTTTCAATCGTTAATGTAGGTCTGATTTTATCAGTACAAAAGTATTATGCTCTTTATTAATGTTCTTCTATTGGGTGGCCAGGTGCGCCTAAGTAAATTCATTGTGTCTGCCAGATATCAGACGGAAATTTATTTTTAGATACGTACACTCACAGAAAGAATGTAAACTTCAGTTAACTTTTCTTGAAGTGGTAATTTTCCTCGGACTTATTCCAGGAACATTGTTGAAAAATGTACAAAAACAAAAAAGAGCCGAGTACAAAAAACAGTCTCACCTAATTGTAAGTCAACATTTACTGTCTCATCGCTATTAAAGACACGGCGACACAAGTTAGATTTATTTTTCGTCTTAGCAGTGCGCTCTTCATTTCTTCCTTTACCTTTTCATTCATTCTTTCTTTTTCTTTTTTCTTTTTCTTTTTTTTTTTTACTGCTTTCTCGCTTTTTTCATTTATTTTCTCTCCTTTCTTTTATATTTCCGTTAGCGGGTTTGTTTTCTGTAGATTTGCTCTTTTATTTTTAAACTACCGAGTAAATGTTTTATAGGATCGCAATACACATTTTGTTAAGCTTTCAAATACTCGACAGAAAATGTCGTTTTGCAGTTTTCATTATATAAAAAAATGTCATCCGTTATCATATACTCATAGTTCTTTCTGCGTCCTGGGTATGACGGTAAACTACATCCGCGTCCTGGGTATGACTGTAAACTACATCCACGTCCTGGGTACGGCGATAAACTACATCCACGTCCTGGGTACGGCGATAAACTGCATCCAACAGCAAGGTCTCAGATAATGTTTTCAGAAAAAATAATGTTGCCAGCTCTAAGTCTTTGAAACAATGTTGCCAGCTCTAAGTTTTTTTTTGTAAAGGAATAATGTTGCCAGCTATACGTTTTTGTGTAAAGGAATAATGTTGCCAGCTATACGTTTTTGTTGCCAGCTATACGTTTTTTTGAAACAATGTTGCCAGCTATACATTTTTTATTCCATACAAAATAGGCATTTAAAATTCATATAAACTGGATTTGGCATTAAATAACCCACAGTGGTTGATATGCCATAAAACCCAAACAAACAAACAACCATAGTTCTTTCTCCTTAGATTCTTAATTAAGATAATCTGACGCAAAGTGCATTGGGGTCGCAAAATATGCTTTCCTCAAAATATTAAGAAACAAGAAAATTTCGTTAGAAAAGAGTACCGAACTTAAAATAGCGTTTCTCCTACATGGCAGTGAATACTGGACAAGGTCCACACGGATGAAGCAAAGACTTGAGGCAACAGAAATTTAGTTCTAAAGAAAGATGATGAAAATACCATAGTTTGGACATGTGGGAAATCACGAAGTTTTAGAAAACACAGAAATAAAAATGACACTTATATTTAACATCAGGAAAAGACAGTTAAAATTTCTAAGACACATAATGAAGAAGACTTTAGCACTCTCATAATATATTGAGGTCAAGAGAGACGGAGAAAAACAGCGTATAACCTTTTGTAAATGGATGGCAGAAAAGGGTTTAGGTGAGATAGCAAAAAAACAAAAGTCACTAAGAGCTACAAAGGACAGGAAATTGTGGAGAGCCTCGAACGCCAACGTCCTGAAGGTGTATGCTACACAGAAGAGAAAAGAAAACATCTGAATTTTAATACGTTCTAGTCGTTTAATTTTGTTTAAAAATTAAATGAACAAGCTTTGTTTTAAATTCAGATTTTGTACATTGTCAAACTTTAGATTGTTTGCTTGCCACGGTAAATCTTTCTTCCCTAGTTTTGAACATTAACTGAACCCGAATCCTGAAATAAACCACGTTTCCATATGTGCCTCTTCCAGTCCCAACTTTCGACAGGAACAAGTCCAAATTTAAAGAAATCACACATGAAATTGTAAATTTTATTTCTGATATGAAAGACTAGCACTCACTTCAATTTGTGCACGTGACTATAAAGAAAGGTATAGCGTGATGTGCAACGACAGTACGCAGAAAGATATACAGTGGCAAAGAAAGAAAGAAAGAAAGAAAGAAAGAAAGAAAAGAAAAGAAAGAAGAAAAGAAAGACACAAACAAAGAAACAAAAAAGAAACCAAACAGCTCTGATGTAGCCATTTGCAGTACGATATTTTATGCTTATTTTTTTTTTATTTTTATTCGTGTTGCTAGTCTTAGGCGTCTTCGGGTAGCCGGTCGGCGGCTGACCTTCTTGTAGAATTTCCTCCAGATTTTCACGCTAACATTTCACTCTGATTTCTCTACGGAAATGAATGCTTATTACGTTTTCTTGTACAAGCCTGATCACGTGCTGTCGATGCTAGGTTATACAGGTGTCTCTACTTGGATTGAAAAACGCTGTCATCTTAGTAAATCGTGCATCTATTTGTGTCTATGTGGGGCGGAAGGGAATGTAAACCAATGTAATTTATTTATAGTAATTGTTAGAGAAAAGAACAAAGAGAAAATATGAAGAAAACGTGAGAGATTGAAATGAAAAGAATTATATGTTGATAGATAAAGATAAAACCGAGATACAAAGATAATGATAAAACTGAGATAGATAAATATGCAGGTAGTTAATGTTTGTGATGTCAACGAACACTCGTTGACACTTTCGTAATTTTAACGAATACTCATTGTCACTTACGTAATGCTCGTTGTAGTAGAGACTTTGCAATCGCAGATTAAAACTATAGTAACTGTTGAACAATACTGGTGTCAGAGGCCTTCGAATATCATTCGCACTAATAGTACTTGCTCGAAAAGTAATCTGTATAGTGAAATGGTATATAAAATAGCCGTTCGTATAGAAATAGAGGATAGAATAGAAATAACGATCGTTAATCATCACGATAATTCCCATATATATATATATATATATATATATATATATATATATATATATATATTAATAAAAAGAAAGAACAGTAAGATATATAATCCGGTGTTCTTATAGATATTTTTATTTTTACAAAATAGTGCTCAATGTAAATTTACAGAGCATTAATATTATAAGTTAATAGACTTAAAATATGATTTTACATTTGTTCCTAATCAAAGTCGAGCACTCTAAATCTTTATTTTTAACAAGAAGAAAATATGGAGAAAATTAATTTCGGAATTTCTCTGAAGAACATTCCTAATACCAACAAAAGCGAAAAACCATATTTTAAGTCTATTAACTTATAATATATATATATATATATATATATATATATATATATATATATATATATATATATATATATATATATATATATATATATATATATATATATATATATATATATATATATATTTATATTTATATATTTTCTCTATGGTGACGTGATCTACTTAATTTAATAATGGGATAGCCTGTGTTTGGCGATCTATGTTCAAACTCAAGTGTCGGCAGCGGCACTTTATTCCTGTATAACACTAATTGTAAACTAAAGATGAAAACTATTAATTTTTACAAATATTTGTTTAAAAACAAAATTTCCTTACTTGTTAACTTAATTAATCACAAACAATCAAACAGTTTATAATGAAAATTTCAGTGTAAAATTTAGTTAATAATTGTCTAAACTAACACGCTTATTTTAGATATTTGCAGATTTTAATACAGATAGGAGCACATTCAGACAGACACGAGCGAATAAATGCAAATATTATGTGATGCAGTAAATCACAGAACCACAAGAAAGGACTTAATGAAATGGGAGTAGGAAGGTTATTTGATATACACTTACTGAAAATGGGAAAATCAGCATCGAAATCCTTGGTTTTAACTGAACTCTATCTTTAATTTATGGGCTGAAAGCGAACATATATCTATTTCTGAGATCACTCACACACGTAAATATTCCACTCACATTTTTAAAGTATTATGCTAATACACACACGCATACACATATATAGGTATGTGTATGATAAAAAAAACGTACATTCACGCACGAAAATTTTACGTTGTATAAATATATTTCTTCCACAGGTGTTATCAATACAGTGCTCAATGTTATGAGACAGAGCTAAAAGTATATATTACTGAATATAAATGACATCCAACATCGATAACACAAGTCGGAGTTTCATGCAGTTGCTGTAATCTTCAGGTGTGAATACAACCTGATTGTTAATTCGCGTTTTCGCGGCGATGATACAAATTATGTGTTAAACTTGTTTTTTTTTTATTATTGCTGCCCCAAACATTATAATTAACTAATAATTATGTATATTATTTAAATTTATATGTTCGAAATGCGAGAAAATAAAAATTAAAGAAATTAGAAAATAATTATAAATTATTTGAATTTAAATTTAGATTCAAATGTAAACAAAATACCAAGGGGGAAACTGATTTTAACAAAAATATCTTAGTAATATCAAATAACAAAATTAATACTCAGGATGGAATTATAATATAAGGGTGCAAATAAAAAAAAGATCAATAGGTTGGCGCTATCTAACTAATGTGTTTGGAACCAAACCTTGTACTTATAAGGTGAAATTATATAAAATTACGTTATTAATGATGGGTTCTAAGATTATTAAAAGTTGTTGCATATTATAATATTCGTGTAATCTATTTTGTAATCTCTTTTAATCGTAGTCGATGTGTTTTATCGGGTGCTTGGATTTATGTATAGATATAAACATTAATTCTGACCTCGTGTTCAGCATGTTAGGCTTTTTAAGTGTTTTAATATAATACGCTTCTCCAACAAATAGAAGTTACATCTGTCTCCCATTCTATTGCATGGCTTAGCTTTCGCGATTATTTCTCACCTAATGATTGTGTTCTGGTGGTTGTTTTTTAATCGCCAAATATACTTTGAAAGTGATGTGCAGTTTTTGTATTTAATATTGCTCACTGTCATTTTGTGGTGGTAGAAACGCGATTTCCAGCTGTTCTCGGTGGATCAAAAGTTAATATCTAACATCGTCTGAATCAATCCTAGCTGTGTATATTATGCCTTCCGCCATGTACTGGCCGTTTAATGGACAGGTTACGTTTTATGGCAGTTTCATTGGCTTTCACTAATATTATTTTTTAATGTTTTGTTTTGTTTTGGAACCTGCTTAATGACTTATTGTTATGCTGGCATATGTAATTATGTTTTTTCCTGCAGGTATAGCTTAGCTTAGCTTAATGTTGTCTTTTTTGAAGAATGAGCAACGTACGTGTTTGTTAATTAAATTCAGGAAAATTTTACCTACATTGGTTTTGACATTACAGTGGTATGGCGGGTTGAAACATATAATGTTAAGTTTTCGTTGTTTTAGCTTATTTAGATCTTTGTTGTTATTTCTTACAACATATTCATACTATGGTCGTTGTATTCCGGCGCTTTGTTATATCTGGCTTTATTATCATCGAATATTTCTTTCTTACTGAAGTTGTTTGATAACCTATATTGTTTGTATTTGTGAAAATTGTCAAGTATCATTTTATGGTGGTAAAACTTTCAGTTTCATGTACAATGCAATCGTCAGGTACTGATGAAAACTATATATATATATATATATATATATATTAGAGAGGGGAGTAAGCCACAAAGAAATTATATATTTGGAGAGAGGGAGTAAGAGTGATAAGATATTTTATTCTGCGCATGAATTCTTTTTCTAGGAGTTGTGTCCTTTCAGAATGTGGGTGATAATTGACCTCCACAGCTTTCTGCTCTAAGCAACATTTGTCTCTTTGCAATCCATCCCAGTTTATGTTGTTATATCATCCATTTACATAATCTTAGGTAAATTATTCGCTGTTTTCCTCTGCCTCTCTTGCCGTTTATATTTTATGTAAGATTGAAATTTTCCAAGCCCTCTGTCCTCATAATATATGTCCCTGACATTACGTCTGTCTTTTTCTGGATCTAAGTATAATTTTCATTTTCCTTTCCATCTTCCATAAATTTCTTCGTCATTTTTAATAAATCCGATGAAAAGATGCATCTTGCCTTACACCTCTGTAACATGTTTTGCATTTTCAGATGATCTGAGTGGTTAGAACGTTCACTTTCTGACCATGAAAGCCGGGTTCGAATCTCAATTGTCGGGAAGGCGTCTTCCTAATGTTATCGGACTGGATCGAGGTGGATCCCGGCGTGTGGAAAGTACATGAAAACCATACCATGGGTTGACCTAGGCCTTACGATTGAAAATTGGTAGACGGAACTTTTGTGGGCCGTCGATATCTGTATCGACGGCCCACAAAAGCCTCGAGGTCTCGAGCTTTCGAGGCTAGCGTGCTGGTTTTCTTCAAATTGTTGATCACATTACATGACACGCTATTTCCCAGACATTTTAACTAAGGTTTACTCAGCATAGTTGCAGTATAAACCACAGATGGGCTCTGTGGTTATTGGGCAAACACAAACGTGTCAGAGCGAGCGTCTGCAATAGGGATTGGCTGGGCCGCCCTAGCAGACATGTATCTTCGAATACGCGTGACCAGCTATTAATATGTTTCAGAAATAAAACATCAGATACAACGAACCCCCTTACAGAAATATTTTCTTACGTATATAGTGGTACGCTGAAGACTATTCAATATAAAATGATTTCTATCGCAGAAATTATTTTTAAGTAGAGATGTTAGAGAAATTATGTCAGACACCTAGATGGGTTCTTTCAGACCATGAGACACAGGTTCGAATCTCACCATGGTTCATTTGTCGGGAAGGCGACTTCCTGATCTTATGGGACTGGATCGAGGTCAATCCCAATGTGCAGCACCATTGGAAAGTTCCTGAAAACCATACCACTGGTTGATCTAAGTCTTGTGAGTGAAAATGGGTAGATGGAACCCTTGGGTGCCGTCGATAGCGCTGCTACCTCAACCAAGTCGTGTTTGTATATTAGAAGCATAAACCATTTGAAAAAATAAGATGTATTATCAACTGCTCTCAACCAAATTTGCAAGCAACGGTTAACTTCGAGTCTTGTCAAGTTCACATAAAATCTAGCTCCCCAACAACAAATATACACAAGACTCATTTGACTCATATACAGTGACAACTGTTTATAAATCCTGGAGATTGACATGTTGCTTATAGATCCGCAGCCTCACAATTCTAAGAGTTGTTGATGTTGTTTCTGCGAGTTAGAGATGATAGTTGCAAATCGAGCTCTTTTGGAATTCAGAGTTGCCATTCTTCTAGCTATAGGAAAGAAAGAAATATTCCCACGCTCGTGTTGTTCTTGTCTCGAATTTGAACACGGTACGCCAATTCCACTATATATATATATATATATATATATATATATATATATATATATATATATATATATATATATATATATATATATAATGATGGAGTAATGGATAGCGGAATCGGAAGGCCGAGTACAAATTACAATCGAATCCATTACATTCACTTACGTGCTAATACCCTTGGGAAAGTTGTGAATCCTCTTTTTCTCCCTCCAGCTATGGGTAAATAGCAGGACAGACTGGGGTCTATAGGCTTGGATAGAAACTGGTCTAGGAGAAGGAAAACTCTGATTTCAAACCCGGAGTGGAGCCCCTAAGGGGGAATGACGGCATTTTGCGCTGGTACCAAACTGTATTGGTTTATCCTCTCCTTTGGACTAGACGTCCAGGCAGTCCTAGATCTCCATATATCCCGCGCTACTCCATCGTCTCTCGATACGAACGGATGCTGACGACAATATATATATATATATATATATATATATATATATATATATATATATATATATATATATATATATATATACTCGAATGTTTGCCTTAGAATATTCAGTTCTTAGCTTTTCAATTATGTCATGTCTTAAACGTACAATTATTAAAGACTCGTGTCAGATAAAGGCAGGCTTAATAAATATTAAAATGCCTTCTGCAGAGGGAAGGTTGAAAGGCTTGTCTCGCCGGTCATTGCAAGTATAACGACTCGCATCTTCACTGTATGCGTAAAGAATTTTGCGATGTGCCAGAATATGCTAAACTTATATCTTTTTATATCCACACCAAACTCAGCATTAACGGGATATACGCAGAGGCGCTTAGCGTGAAATTCGATTGCGAAATCGAATACAACCGCCATGAAAACAAAGTAAAGTGAAAAACAGGAAAGTCACATAAAAACCTTGATGAAATTATTCCTGTCTTTGCCACTATGCTTGGAAAAGCGCAAGAGATTGGAAATGATAGTCTCATAATGAATATTTGAGACAAAAGCACTACGAAAATTATCAAGAATCTTAAAGAGGGTCCTGATGTAGAGAGAAAAATTTCTGTCACTTGATTTCAATTGGCGATAACAATATTTGTGTGAAAATGTAATTATTATTTTTAGTAATAGTTTTATTAGTAGTAGTACTCCTTAATATGCATTTTTTTTTGTTCACCACAACAATCTAGGGGTTTATTGCTTAAATCTTGAGCAACATTTTCAGTGTCTTTGCAGAAGCTAGTAAAGCCGTGATCAGAACATCCTCAGTTATTTCACTTCTTTTTTTTTATTTAATCAATACAATTTTTTTCTTTGTTTGCTTTTTGATTTTTATTTAACCTTTTTTTTTCATTTCTTTTATTTTTTTTTTTTAATGTTTCGAGTGATGCACGACTCTCTCAGGGCACAGAATGTTCTCAATCCCCGAAGAAGGATGTATTTTATTATTATTTCATCTGTTTGTTTTTTATTCATTGTGGCTAGCGACGTCTCCTATCTGACAGGTCTTCTTCCTCTTTTTTATGACTATCATTCACTCTTTTCGCTAGGATGGGGTGGTCGGTCTAGAACCCAAAGTCCCAGTAGATCTTTTTTTATTATTATTTTCCACGACAGCTTCTTGTTTGTGATGATGCAATTCGTTTACATGGTCGAACCAAAGTCGTTTGCATAAATCTAACCGCATCGCTAAACATATTCGATCGTACCCGCCTTTTTTATATTGCTTTTGAGCTAACATCCTGAAGTCACCTTTGATGTGGTTTACGTCTCATATTTTCCCACACAAAGGCTGCATTTGCTATTTTTCTATAGGTTTTATCTATTTTCGCTTTGATATAATTAGACCTGGTCTCGTTCTTCTGTGCATTTTTTTCATATATTCTCTATCCGTCTGTCTTCATTATGCTGCGTTGTTTCGAGCGGTTTTCATATTTTCACCTCGTTCTTTTACGTATCTTTCAAATCCCATTGTGCTTACTTGGAAACAGCTATCAGTACTGAGAAGTTCTCTTCCTTTTCAGTTCTTTGTTTTTTTACATAGCGTCTGCTGGTGTCATACCTAAATTTCTATACGTTGTCTTTTTACACCATAACTAATGGGTGGCCTTCCTTGGAAACTAATGAACAACAAGTCTCCAAAATACTTCAATAATATTCGTTAGTTTCCTCCCTGATTTTATTAATGCTTTCTTCTGGAGAGTTTTAAGTTTTTACTTAAATATCCAAATCTTACAAGTTCTTTCTAAGACATTTTGAAACTGTTCCAAGCGCACTAATAATAATGGCTGCAACATAATTTCATATTCCACAATTTTTCTCGTTTTCTTGCTAAGTTTTTTTTTTTTGTTTAATTACACACTTTCTTGCTATTTTACTTGCAGGAACACTGAAATTTATTATTTCATAAAATTCCCTTCTCTAGCTCTATGATAACAACATATTGACTTTTAACAGAAATCTGTCAGATAAGTTTTTCTTTTTTGTTATTTTTTTGAAATACAAAAAATGCTTTTATTTTGTTTTTTTAGATAGAAAAGTAAACTATTATTTTCTTTTAAATATAAATATCATTATTAGATCGAATATTGACTTTTCGCATTAGGGACGTCTTTCTTAGATCGAGAATGAGCAAGTCGAAGCTCTTGCTAAGGAATTCGATCCTTACCGTGTATGTGGTTATGCTCGGTTAAGCGAAACAGATAATTGCTTTATGTAGAGATATATAACGGGGGGGATTTTGAAATATTTTCGGTCCGACCCACTGTTTGTCATGGCAGTTGTTCTGATGAGCTTTCCTGTTTGGTATGTGTAACCCGCATATAAAAGACCCGGATATAAGAGAAACCCGGGTATAAGAGATATTTTCTCTGGTCCCAAATTAGAGCCTGTGTTAATGTATATATAATAGACCAAACCCGGATATAAGAGAAACTCGGATATAAGAGAGACTCGGATATAAGAGACCTTTATCCAGTCCCGACAACTCTCTTATATCCGGGTTACACTGTACTTAGACTTTATGAATTTAAGCGTGGTACTAGATTGGCAATGTGCTCTAATCTTTTTACAGTTAAAATGACTAGCTGTAAGCGTAGATGATATACTCACAGTTTCTTCTTTTTCATTTCCAGCTTTTGGAAATCTCTTCCGGTTTCTTGCTTTCCTGTCAACTTTGTTCTTCAAAAATTTAAATGCAATGTCAATCGTTCCTGTTCTTTTCTTGTTGTATCTCCTTAATAAAGTTTTCTTTTTCTCGTATTATTTCACACTTAGTAACTCCTTGTATCTTAGTGACTTTATTCCCTTCCCTGGGTTGAAGGGATTAAAAAAAAACTTCTCAAAATTCATTTTCTTGGTCAGGACAAGAACTATACAGAACCCCGTTCGTACTTACATATTTGCCCAAAGTATTTATGCTATTTACATTTATTAATTCTCGCTTTGCGTGGCTCTATGAAAATTTATGTGACTTATGCTCGATACCCTAGCGAATAGCTAATACATTATTAATCAATGAGTTGTCTGTACCTCATCAAGTCAGGTGAGATGGAGCTTACAACATCAATTAACATTTTCAGTTGAGAGCGAGAGGAATCTAGACTCCGAAACACCATGTGGCCGATCCAAACTCCGGGCAATGTACCAAAACTAAAAACTGACAATTTCTTCTTCTGAAACTATCTTCAAACAGACCAGGTCTTATTTGGAAATAAACAACTGCTACCATAATTATTCATTCAGTACCTTTAATTCAACAACAGACGCTCCGCTACTACGATTAAATTTTCGTCAGGTCAGAACATTAACTACAACGTGTGAACTTTCGCTGTACCCCTTTACCAAAGATATTTTTAAAAAATTATCAACTAATTTAAATCTTATTTCCCATAAACATTTTTCTATACCCAGATTATTTTTATTAGGCACCCAGAAGAAGGTTTACACGCTTATTTTCTTATCACATAAATTATTGTAAATTCATTTTGTTCAATTTTATACTGTTTAAGGCTCCTTTATAGTGCGCCTCATGAATCAAGCAATTTTTTTTTCCATATGGCAAAATCACGATAACACAATTCCAAATGCCAGGAAATAATGATTCTGTAACGCTTGTCTTACTAATAAAGGGAAGTTTATCGAACTTAAATATTACTTTTAATTCGGTCAGAACAGAGAATCTTATCGGAAGTACAACTAAAATACAATCAAGTTCATACTATTCTTGAAAATTCTGTTAATCTAAGTAAAAAAAAATTGAATTATGAAGAAATTTAAAATGATTTGTTTTCTCCCTATATATCTGTGTGTGGGTGAGTGAAAGAGAAAGAGAGAGAGAATATGTGTGTGTGTGAGTGAGAAAGGAAGAAATATATAGTGTTTATTTTGTTTTGTTTTGTTTTTTTTAATTTTCGGATTCGGTTGACGGATATCAAGCCAGACATATTCCATGTGAAGAAAACGGGTTAAATTATGACCGCGAGTATTTAATTCTTTTCTGTTTTCTTCCTCTCTCTCTCTCTCTCTATATATATATATATATATATATATATATATATATATATAAAATTTAATTTATCACTAGTAACAAACAGAAGTGTAACCGAACATTTTCTTTTTTTCTTGAAAAATCCTGTAAAGTGGTAGGGTTTATTTTATACTCCTAGAATATTTTATAGAAATTCCTTGATCTTTAAGTTTATCAAATCCTCTCTCAGACCGTGTGTGTGTGTGTGTGTGTGTGTGTTCTGAGTTTTAAATTCCTTTTTTGGACCCTCAGATTTGATTATATAACAAACAATGGCTAGTAATAACCGACAAAATATTTGCATGTGATTGTATATCCAAAATAGCTAGTCCCGTTTTGGAAAATGCCCGGATGCCAAACTGAAATCAATAAAATGTTTGCTTGTGAATATAAAATACTGGAAAGGAAAAAATCTTTCTTGGTGATGATGTCTTCGGGTTAAATTTAAATTCTATGAAAAAAAAAAAAGAATTAAAGAGGTCGACGAGAGTGTATTCATCAATCTGAGAAATATTTTGGGCTTCCCCCAAACAGTTTAATATCTGATGGAAATTCCCCAAAGAGGTTTAAGAAATATAACAAAAGAAAACGGAATGATTTATAGTAAATTCTGAGCTGTTCCCTTCAATTCCAATTGGTCTTCAAGGACATCTTTTTTTTTATTTATGTTCTTTTTTTTTAATATTTCATTGGTTTTAGTCCTTGTTTTTGTTGTTTATCTTTTTTGTTTCCTTCGTTGTTTTGCAATTGGTTTGCTTGTTTTTTTAGGATTTCCCTTAATTGCCTTCAGGTTTATTTTTATTTAGATCTTTCTTTTTTTTTTCAGTCATTTTTCTTCCTTGCCTATATATATATATATATATATATATATATATATATATATATATATATATATTATTCTGTCCGTGATAGTCTTCATTAGATATCCTTCTATTTTTCTTTATTTCCTTGTAGGATATTTTGACTCCTCTTAATTCTCCTTCTTACTTCACCTTTTTTCCCATCCACCCAACTATCTCCTCATCTCTCTCTCTCTCTCTCTCTCTCTCTCTATCTATCTATCTATCTATCTCAATTAATCCCTAAAATACAGAATAAATAAAGAATTAGATTATATCTTCCCAATTCAACTACCTATTTCTGAGGGAAGGCTACAAGGTTAGGGTGACCCGAGGGCGTTGAAAAGCATTATGCGTAATTTATTTGTCTCTGCAACCCCAATCAATATATTGGGGTTTTATTGCACGTCACACACGGAAAGAAGAAATATAACACCGAAGTACAAAGAAGATTGAGAATAGATGGTAAAAGAATTGAAATGTTGGGGGTCAGGTGTTTTATTTGTAGGCAAATGATTTGTCACTGACAAAAGTACGACATTGACCAGCGACTCCTTTGAAGCTGATGTTGGCCAATTCGCTGGAGCATTTGCAAAGAGACACTAAACGCTAAATGATCAGAGAGCGATACCTACATATCCATATAATCACAGCATGTAACGGAGTAAGTATAAAATAAATTTACCGATATCTTCGCTTCTCTTTTTTTTTCTTTTACATTCTCTCTCTCTCTCTCTCTCTCTCTCTCTCTCTCTCTCTATCTCCCCCCTTCTCATGCATACACATATTCTTTCACACAAATACACAAAACCATATTTAATTATTTTCCAAAATGTTAAGCAACTATTTCAAATAAACCATAATAACCAATCGTAATTAAAATTCGCTTTTTGTCACTATACCGTCCTTATCTGTTAGACTTACGGTCATATCAAGTTGAACACCGGTTCTCATACGGTCACAAAAGTTAAACTACGTCAAGCCTGGTCAGTACTTAGATGGGTGACCACCTGGGAATACTAGGTGCTGTAAGTTTGAATGTGTCGGTTGTATAAGGAATAATGGCTCGAGATTGGAGCACGGAGTTCCAATTCCAGTCCGGATCATTATATGCACTTACGCTCAAATACCCTTGGATAAGATATGAATTTACCTCTTCTCCTCTCAGCTTTGGGTTGATTAGTAAGGACTTGCATCAATAAATTATTATTACCCACCACACACCCAAATTCTTACACTCTAAAAAATATTTTTCTAGCATTAAATAATCTGCAAAAGGTTGAGAAGCCATAAAAAGCAAATCAATCAATCCATAGCTGTCTTGCTTTAAAAATGGCATCTAGTTTTCCCCATGTGTAAATTTAATTGGGATCTAGTCTAAATTTATGACAGATTATCAAAAAGTGATTAGATCTTTTAATCCAGTCTCATACCTAAAGGTTGTAAATAGGTAATAATTGAGCATCAGTATGACACTACTTTCTATTTTCCAAGTCCATTCAGGATTTAGAAGTTCATGAATTTCCGCATCGCCCTGTCTTTTCTTGCTCTAAATAACTTTTCAGCTTTTACCATGTCTTTTTTGTCTCGGTTCCATTCACACAAACACATTAAGCGCATTATTCATTGTTTTTCTGTTCCAATATGTCCTGCGAGTCTTTCTTTTTTCCGAATATGTTCCAGAATTCTCAGGTTTCTGTTTCAAATCATAGATTTACTTGTTGTTCCTATTATTCTTTAGATTTCCTTATTGCTGACAGTCATGACATTAAAATAATTTAACACTAGTACGTACGTAAAAACATTTTTTGTTTTTACTTAGTTTCTTTCTTTATTCCGATTCTATTGACCATGTCCCTCCAGAATGCGAATGATCATGGCTTTCCAGAGTTTCCTATCTCTTGAGACACTTAACACTGGTTCTCCTTTTGTTAAGCCTCCCGCCCCGTTCCACTAACCATTCAAACAAATTAGTCGTGTAGGTGGCTTGCAGTTTCTGAAGGTTATGATATCCAAGCTCTTCATTATACGTCCAAATAATTTTATCTGTCTCTAATTCTGAGGATGAGTGTACTTTTTGTTATCCTTTTCTTTATGACTTCTTTGTTACGTTCGCTCCGTCCATGGAATTCTCAGTATCCATCAGTAGAACCACATTTCTGTTGCCTTCAGTTTTCGCTTCATCCGCGCAGATATTGTCCAGTATTCACGGCCATACAATAGGATTGATATCACATAATCTCACACTCTTTTCTTCATTTATATTGATTTGTTTCTGTTTTTTAGTACTTCATTTAGCTTTGTCGAAATGCATCTTTCGCTAATCCAATACGTATTCGGATTTCAGTGACGCATTTTCCATCTTCTGTCAAAACACTTGTCAGATATTTAAACTTCTGTATTTTTTATGTTGATATTTTCAACTCATAATTCGCATTATGGGCTTCTACTATTCCTGATAACTACATATTCTGTTTCTTTTTTTTTTCTCACTTTCCTTTGTTACATTGCCTAGGAGGTCTTGTCGTTTTCTTTCTGTCATCTACATATATTCTTAGAATTACGCCCACCTATAATAAACCCTAGAAGAGCCTCCGGCTCCCTTAGGATAGCCTCGCTGAAGAGAACACGTATCCCAGTCTTGGTCCTCTTTCTAATTTTGTGTATCTACTCAATTCTTTTTCTATCGATATGCAGGCGGTTTGATTCCAGTTCTCTATTATTCAAACATCCTTTCAAGGTATTTACTGTCTCCCACTAAGATATGAGTTGTGACACAAAGTCATTTTTTAAGATAGGGACCCGAGCGTGTACACCCGGTCTACGAACAAACATTGTCCGCAGCCCCCTCAACCGTCACTTCTGCAGGCCTCGGTGCGAGCACAGATCCCTCTCTCTGGTGCAATGAGAGGGCGTGGCTTCGAGTAGCTGTTCCCCAGGGTTAGGAACCTCTCTCTATAATTTTCCTCTGTTGCGACTCTGTCTTTTGACGGAGTCACCTCTGTGTGCACTCTGCCCAAAGACTGAGAGATGTGTTCCAAACCACCCGAGAGAGCGGTTTACACACACCCTTTCTAAATATATCTAGATTTCCTCGTAGACCAAATAGATCCTTGTGCCTTATCTTGGCAAATGTTATTTTTCGCACTGTATACGATATGTGTACATTTCTCTGAAGTTGTATTGCTCTCTCCGATATCATTCTAATCATTAATTTCTTGTTATCGCAAATACTAATTCACCCCAAGAAGTTATAAATTTTAAATCAAAGTTTGGTTGCATTTTTATTAAGTTTTTGGCACTCTTTTTAAATTATAAATTTTAAATCAAAGTTTGTTTATTAAATTTTAAATCAAAATATGTTAGCTTGCCTAGCTACAACCCCAACTCTTACAATTAAAAAATATCAAATTCAGAGAGTTATTCACATTTCGAATGTGCGGATGATATTCGAGGTACAATAATGTTTTTACAATTTAAAGATAAAAATCTGTTTTTGGCTTGTTTATCGGGGTGACCTGTGACAAAGAATCCACGCTTAGAAATAGCGCTACCGAGTCGCTCACATTTGGGTTGATCGTAAAGGTCAACCCAACCGGAGTGCAATGAAAGAGCCTCACCCTGGGAGAATTTGTTGTGAATTTTAGTAAATATAAATTCCTTTTTCTTTTTCTTTTTTTTTTTTTTTTTTTTTTTTGCTATTGTAGTGAATTAACAGAAAGGGTCTGTGAAAAAGAGGTTAGTGTCATGTTTGGGAAAATATTTTAGGTTTTATAATTATAGTTCACTTCCAAGTTGATGGTGTAAATATAAATCCAGAGAATGAATTTATGGACGTTTTTAGTTTTATATAGTCACAACCAAGAAGCTTTAAGCTAAATACCATTCATGATGAACAAATTAAGTATGTATATAATATCGATAAAGAGGAATTTATATTTCAGACATACACACACGTTATTACGATTACATACACATAAATATGCGTAGATGCACACATGTAGAATTTCTTTACTGCAGCCTTTTATGCCTTTAACTCTTATTCATCCAAATTCTATATGTTCATTCAGGGACACGTTGAAATCTCACAAAGAATTATATTAAATCTACACGAAATTAGGAAAAATGATGAAGAAATGCAGTGCGTTATTGATATTCTCTTGCATTCGACAGTGACTATATTACAAATATAAAAAAAAAGACAACAAAATGACAGAACCTTTCTCTTTGGGATCGAAGTATAATATATGCATGGATTCTGATTGGCTGATCAGTGGACGAAAGCCACCAGAGACTAGGGTAAGATGATGTGATAATAAATTGACTATCAAATAAAATATAGTGATAAAATATAAAATGTAAAAGAAATGCTATGATATCGTTAAGACACATCAACTTCATCCGTGACATCGGACCGAAATTGAAAAAAAAATACACAGAAAAGAGAATAAATATCAAGGTAGGATTAAACCTAGGTATTTATGTCTTAAGTCGTTGTGTATTAAGGGCTTCGTTCGAAGGAATAAATTCATGGGTCCTTTGGTTAATGAGGTTTTCGACAGTGAAAGGCGAGGATGGTGGACATGGTCTTGGAAATGAAGAGCAGGCTTGTCATAATGGAGTTGATTGAGTTAAATATCCTGAGATGCTATAGGATATAGAGTTATGTAGATCGGCCTATGTATTTAAAGGGAACGGAAAATGAAAGACGGGAAAAGCTACAAGGGAGACTGACAAAAGGAATAATTGGAAGAAACATAATAAAATGGAAGGAAGCCGTTTGGGAATTTAAAATGGCAGGTCGAAAAATTTGAATGAAATAACTAAGATAAGAATCAAATAAAAAATATAAAAGAAAATAAAAGACCAAAGGAAAAGATGAAGAGAAGAAAGCGTAAAAGAAGACGATGATGGATAAGAGAAGATCGTGGATATGGGGACAACGCGTAAAGTGAATTCATGGCCGTTGATAAGACCAAATGATTAAAATATACAAAAGCTAGAAAAGATAGAAAGAAAAGAAACAGTGACAAAAAAGGAAATTGAAATAGGGATGAATAAGAAAAAGCTATTAAAATTGTAAAAAGAACAAAAAAACAACAACAAATGAATGAAGGAAGAATAAAGAAAAACGAAAGAATATATGTAAAAATAAACTAACCAGAAATTAGAAGAAAGTGAGACGTTATGATTTTGAAAATATTCTTCAAAACATCGGAAATTTTCAGGGAAAAGTGACTCTAAACAGAAATATAAGAATGGCAAATGAGTAAAAAAAATAAATGCAGGAATAAGGAATAAAAAGTAAAATTCAAACAGAGGAGATATGAATGAATTCTTGGTTAAATTGAAATGACTCTATCGATAAACGGAACAATAAAATAGACGAAAATTGCGGTAGAGTTATTGGATATGTAAAAAAAAAAAATCTTCAAAAATAGAAAAATTCCACATAAAAATAGAAATGCGATCTATTAAAAGATTTCTGAAGAATGAACATCAAAGCAAAAATTGGAAGAAAGAGACCATATTTAAAATTCTTTGCCTTTTTCTCGAAAATAAGAAACAATAAAATAAAAAGTCATAATGACCATTCAATAATATTAAATAGAGAAAAAAATGGTCAATCATTGGTTCCTACAAACATAGTAACACATGGAATATACTAAAACTACGAATCCCAAATTAAATCCAGATATGATTTACAGTCAGCAAAAAAAGGAAGCAAAGTCTGCTAGTGTTGATGGTAGTAGAAGATTGATTGGTTTGTTTTACGGCTTATCAACAATGTATACGTTATTTACAGCCACAAAATATTTTAGATTGCTAGAATATTTTAGAGATAATAATGATTTAGTGGCACAAGTTCTGCTAATTAACCATATCTGGGAGAGAGGCGAATTTATTCTTTTCCCAAGAGTATTTGTGCGTAAGTAAATATAACAAACCCAACAGGAATTGGAACCCGTCTCTCCAATTTCCAATTCCGAGACGTTATCCATTACATCACCTGCCTATCCACGCTTACAAGACCTGACATTCCGAAGGAGTCAGCCATCTAATTATTCACCAGGTTTGATGATCCTTAACTTCGATGATCGTACCAGAAGCGGTGTTTCAACCTGATATAGCATTAAACCCAGAATATGAACATGTATAACAAAAGAGTTTAATACAGTAATAGGAAAAGGTAGATAGATAAAGAACACTTACAAGTTAAATAAAAAACTTAAAAATATGAAATAAATAAAACCGGAAATTTATAAAAGGACGTATGATTTAAGAAGAAAAAGATCTTAGAGAAATTTAGAGAATTAAAAAAAACTGCGATGAGAAAAAGAAAACAAATATCAAAGATGAATGATTACAGCTAATTGTAAGAATACTAAATCCGAGAGTCTGAACATGTGTTGACTCTTCTTTACTAGACTAAAGACTACGAGCTAAAAAAGGAAAAAAATTAAAGAGACAAAATTAATAAAATTTGGAAGACTATATAAGGATACGGGAAGTAAAATAATCAATAGGAATGTTTTAAATTGACAACAGGAAAATTTTGGGAAAAATAAAGATATGAGAAGGAAACAAAGCAAAAGGTTAAAGAGAAAAAGGGAGATAAATTATAATATGTCAAAAGATTACAATAAAAAAGTATGCGATAAAAAAATTCAAACAGGGGAACATTTTAAAGATAAAATAGTTACAATCCAAAGCAGATAAAATATTTTAAAAGGAAAAGACGAATATGTAGGAAGATAGACAATGAAAGTTACTATGAAATGTCGATGGACCCGAATAGGTCTAAATAAAACCAAAAAATAACTAATGTTTTTGGAAGATCAAGAATTTTGAATATCTGTCTATATTTTTGAGATGAGATATTGTAACTATTTACACTACTTACATTGTTTGAACTGTTGTTCTCATATTTATTGCCATATTCTCGACGTTTCAGCAGTCTCTGGATGATATACGTGATAAAAGTTGGAATTCCCTTTATTTAGTCCATGGAGGAGGATGGTTCTTTTTTCACGTTCCATCTTTTTCTCTCGGTTAATTCCTTTTAGCAACTCAAACTCACCAAGTCTTTGTTTCCTCCCTGCTTTGGCTCGGTAATGAACTCTTTGGGTCGAGTCACTTTTGGATTACTTCAACCAAATCTCCTAAGCCGGAGACCTGAATACAAAATGGGAACCAGTAATTCAGAGAGCTAGAGAAAAACAACAATAACAGAAATTGTCATATGAGCCCGGGTAAAAAATCTTTGCTGTGACATTAGGATTATAAGTTCCAAAATTCACTCCAAATATAACCCTAATAACACGTGGCCCAGTGGATAAAAGCGTGGGTTGAAATAATACAAGAAATGACTTGACCCAAATTGTTGGGCGTTCAATAGCCAAAGCAGGGCGAGAAGAAAAACTTGAAGAGTTGAGTTACTCAAGTGAATTAACTGAAACTGATACAGTGTAACCCGGATATAAGAGAGTTGTCGGGACCGGAGAAGGCGTCTCTTATATCCGGGTTTCTCTTATATCCGGGTGTGGTATGTTTTGTTTAGGTAAGTATGTCTCTAATTTGGGACCAGATAAAATCTCTCTTATATCCGGGTCTCTTATATCCGGGTTACACTGTATATCCAAAAAAGCATGGTACGTGGAATAACAACAATCTACTGCCGTGGACTAAATAAAGGGATCGGTTCGAAGTCGCATCCTTTATCACCTGAAGAAGTTCGGACCTTACAATGGCCGAAACGTCGTTAATATGGCAATAAAAATGAGGATAACAATCCGAACAATGTAAATAGTGTAAATAAGAATCTTGATATAAAATATTCACTAAAACATTTTAAATAGATTACGTATAAAAATCTTCTTCTTTCTTATTTCTCGCTATCTGTTAACAGATGCAACTATTAAAATCGTCTGCGCTTTTCCCGTTTGGCAGAATCATTGGCAGAATCATTGGCAGAGAAGTTGGCTTTCATTCAGGAGTCTTCCATTAAAAGATAACCCACAATTTTCTTATATCTTTCCTTTATTTCCATTTTTTTCGCCAATTTCCAGAGTGAGTGAAGTCATATATGATGTCTGCCTTGAAACGTTAACTGTCTAAATTTCTAGGATGTGTACTTTACATTATTTACATTCGGACTGTTGTCCTCATTTTTTTATTATTATCGCAACGTTTCGGCTGTTGTTTCCTTTATCCTTCTTCAGGTGCATTTCAATCAGGATAACTTTCAGGGAATTTCGAACTGAACCCTTTATTTAATTTATGTGGTTATATTTTTCTCATTTCGTGATTAATGACAATAGTTGATTAAAACGTTGGACTGTGAAATTGCAAATATATAAAATGTGAGTTCAATCCCTGGTACGATTAATACTGAGAGACCCACTAGAAATAGTGAGCACTAACTGAGCAGTATTAAATAAGACTAAGACGATATGGCCATAGATGTGGAACACGGAACGAGAAGACCCCAACACAGACCCCAACAGAAAATAGGCAATAATCTTAAACTTATTCTTACCTAAAAGACGAAGAAAAAGATGTTTTATGTGCGTGTGTTTTTATCAAGAGCACCATATTTGTCGAGTAAGTTTTAATAAAAATAATCGATTATTCATTAGAATACAAGAATCCCAATTACATTGCTGTTACATTTGTTCTGTTGGTAAACCTTTACAGAAAAAACTCATCGATTTATAATCAATTACCTCATGTAGGTAAGAGTGAAAATGCAATTCACACTTACATTGCAATGAATTGACAGCAGCCAATAGATCAAAGCTAAGTTTGGTGATAAAGATTTCATGGATTTTAAAATACTTGAAAAATTTCATCTTTGGCTAGAAATATTTTTCGTAAAAGACAGCATAATAATTCGATTTATTAAATATTTTATGTGTTGTTTTCTTTTTATTGAAACCAAAAAATGTCTCCAAATTCTGAATCACCATTCAACTGTACTGTACTTGTTAACTTTTCCTATTCACAAGATATGCTTCCGCATAAGTATTAGTCACAACAAGCATATTAATCATTATTTCTTATATATTTTGTAAGCAAGAGACTGTGCTATTGAAAGCGAAATCAGCTTTTCAAATTCATAACTTGTTCATCCTTTTCTTTTCGATTTTTATTTCGTCTTTTTCTCTTGCATTGGGACTAACACTCAAGAGCACACTTATTCAACTGTCAAGCGCTGATGTCATTGTCATGGAGTTCATCATGTGAAATATGGCAATCAATGATTTGTTGTGCTTCACGCTAGGAACCGTAGACCAGACATGCGCTTTGGGACATGTAATGCGTGTGCTTTGGTTGAAGAGGGATCGAGGTGGCTTGTTAAAAGTTCAACACGAATTTCAGGTGAACCAATTAAAGCAGTTTTATTCAGGATATTCTGGAAATAACCGCCCAATTGAAAGGAATGGCTCTGTGATGGGATTTTGCAGCAGAGAGTAAACAAACATATAGGAGGTAAGAAAGAAAAAAGAAAAAGAAAGTACAAAGAAGAAAGAAAAGAAATACATAGAAGAAAAAAGAAAAAAAGAAAGGATAAAAAAGAAAAACATAGAAAAGTAGAAAGAAAAAATAAAAACAAAAAAGAAAAAGAGAAAGAAAGAAAAAAGAAAGAAAAAGAAACAATAAAAAAGAAAAGAACAATGAAAGAAGAAAGAAAAAGAGAAAGAAAAAGAAAGAAAAATAAAAAGAAAGAAAAATAAAAAGAAAGAAAAGGAAAAAGAAAGCAAAAAGAAAGGGAAAAAGAAAAGAAAGAGAAAGAAAAAGAAAGAGAAAAAGAGGAGGAAAATTACAACTAAAAGATAGAAAAATATATCATGAAATGAAAAATTAAGAAAACGATGTAAGAAGCACATTGAACGAAGAAAACGAGCATGAAAATAAAAATAAAAAAGTATAATCCAAATAAAAGAGAATAAAAAATAAAAACCTAATACAAAGGAATGAATGAAAACATCCGGGTAAAAGAATTATATTCCCCCCAAACGCCCCCCACGCCCAAAGAAGACAACCTGTTTTAACCGAGCCGTTAATGCCAAGAAATCTCGACAGTAATAAAAGAAAGAAGAAAAAAAAATCATGATAAAAATTGACTTTTTGAAATGGTTTTGTCTCGTGTTCTTTCATCTTGAGAGTCGTTCAGCGATTTGATCTTAATCCAACACGGAGGGATTAAACACTACAGAAATGTTTTTGAATCACACATAAAGGAAAGATTTGCGCTCGCGTACAGCTACATGGCAACGACCAGAAGTTTCTTACTGTTGGCAGAAGGCGAAGAGTTTGGATTTTTTTTTTATTAAGAAAAATCAGGTTGAGAGTTTTTGTGCTGTGGGCCTTTATCAGGGAGGAAATGTTTTTGTCTGTAAAACAAGTTGTAATATCCGCACTGAATATTAACTGATTCTTTGCCAAAGCTGTTGGCTCGCAGATTTTCCAAATGAGAAATGCAGGACTGTCTTCTCCTACCGGCGAGATTTAAGTGATCAATAAGCAGAGTTAGGCATGCTTTCGACTACATATTTAATGAGACATGGACGGAAATCTACTTTTTTTTAATATGGTTAGAACAAAATTAGATTTTAAATACAACTTTCAATATTCTTTGTCTTCTTTTATGTGCAGTATCCCCTTAGAAGGTAGGCGATTATGGCTCTCCACAACTTAGCCTTCGTAGCTGCAATCAAGGTTTATTTTTATTATTATTATTATCCCTCTTAACACCTGTGCTGTCATCCATTTACTCGGTTAGCTAAATTTTCTTCTGTTCCTTTGCTTTGAAATGTCTTTGTGAGTGTCAAATATATTTATTACGAGCTTAAAAGCTGTCCCATCGATCAGCATTTAAGCTAGCTCTTGCGTAGAGCTCTTGATTAAACCTTCAGTTTGGTTCAGGAGTTTGAGAGACCCTAATTCTTGGAATATTCTCAGCATTGGAAACTGTTCTGGCTGTCGTTTGATCTTGGTTTTCATTTGTACGGGACTTTCTTTTCGTCGCTGCAGCCTTGGGTCTTTTTGTTTGCAATCTGGCACTCCGCTGACGGAGATTTCTTTTTGCGAGGCATAGTGCTGCCATATACAATAGGCAACAATAAACTACAGAAGAACTCAAAATTGATCCCTGCATTTAAGTATTGCATTAATATTTAAGCTTGCCTTTTAAAAGTTCAACGATAATTCTTCTGCTGTTACTTAATTTAAAGGCAATTTGATGTTCGTATGTGCTTACTTTCTGTACAAACAGTTATTTTTATTTCATGACTGACCATCGCTGCATTTCGTAACTAATTTCGATTACTCCCAAATTTATTTCCAAGTAAAAGACTTGTTATCGTACAAAAAAAAAAAAACGTCGCAAAAAATCACATGAGAAATCGACTAAAACAATCGCAATAAGGAAAACTATGGAAGTTCAAATTTTTCATAACACCAGCTATTGAAATTTAGAGAGTTGTGTCATTTTAATTAAAAAAAGGTGTCACATTAACACACTGACATCCGCCTTTATTATATAGATATGTTCCAAAAATTTCAAATGTCACTTTATGGGTCTAAGATAAGGGTCCTTTTTGTTTCTCGTTTCCTTAAAACTTCCTCATTGTTCACATGCTCCATCCGCCGAGTTTTTCGTATTCTTCTGTCGAACCATATCCTCATATTCGAGGAGATTGTACCACATTTTCTGCCAGATAGGAGGACTGATATTACATAGAAGATGAACACGTTTTTCTTTGTTTCTAATAAAATTTTCTTGTTTCTTAATACTTTCTTTAGCGTTTGGAAGACATCTTTCGCTATTGCAATACAACTTATAGATATTTTCTAAAGATAAATTACTTTAGAGTATACGCAAAAGACCAACAACCATGAAGGTTGAATGATAATATTCTAACAGTCTTTATCCTCCAGGTTGTCATTCCAAGAATAAATAGATCATATCTTGATTTTTACATTCATGAACCTGAATGAACGAAGCCACATGGAAGCCAGGCGTTTCCATGACAGATTGTCTGTTTCCAGCCCCTCCCAACCCGCATGTAGAGAGATTAGGTGGGCAACGCGAAATCGGTCTGAAGATGCGCACAATGTCCGCCCATTTGCTCTTAATATCCGGTGGTATATGACAATTTGTCGAAGTGTCGCAGGAAACGAGCACCAGGATCTCTTCGAGAGCACCTAATTAGGCATGCTTGGCTCATCTTGGAGACATACCTTCGATCCTATTCTGCCAGCAGCAATACAAAGTGAATTATTAATCTTCACCCAGCAAGAAATGCCGACGATGATTAGACGATAGATGTTATACAATATGTGTGCAACGTGTGCATGTATACTATTTGAAGCTACTCAAAAAGCACGTTTTTCCAACATAAGATTTAAAAATCATCCCACATTCGATTTAAGGATAAGAGGCTTTTCAATATTTACTTACAAATAGCGTTTGATGAAAGTGAGGTGCTTGTTATATATTATGCCATATTTTATTATCAAGTATTTTTTTATATGCGTATGTGCGTACCTCTATGCTCGGAGATATATGTAAGTGTGAATTTATTCTTTCACGTCACCTAGATGTATATGCGTGCGTGCGTGTGTATTAGTGCCTGCATGTCTCCCTTACAAAATGAGAATATATTGGGAAGTCGAATAATTTTTTATCCGTATATTTCACTTTATTATTATAATTTAGATTTTTTTTTATCCCATAGAGTATAGGCAAACATGATCTATCACAGATTCCTGTCATGAATTCTTGGCAAAGATAATCTAGTAATTCCCGTTGCGTTCTCTATTGTTTATTATTATTTAGGCTGGTTGCCACCCAGTTTTGGAGAAGCTCTTCTGATATTTATCTCCTTGCCTTTCCTAAGGTAATTGTAGCTAAAAGGCACACAAAAGACTAACCCGAAATTTGAACTCGGCTCGATGTTTTCAATCCACGCGTGGGTATCCGTTACTCTCACTATATATCCTCTATCACTTACTTAAATTGTATTCAGCTCTCTTTCGGTATCTCGCATTGAATCTCCCTTTCATTAGTTAGGCATCCCGCATTGAAGCTCTCTTTCATCAATAACCTAATCTTTATTTCCATATTCACGACGTTTCGGCCGCTGTACGCTCCGAAGTTTTTCAGGTGAAATACGTTGGAATTACAAAACGAACTTTTTATTTAGTCCACGGCAGTAGATTGTTGTTATTCCACGTGTCATGGCTTTTTGAGTATCTCAGTTTCAGTTCATTCCCTTTAGCAACTCAACACTCCAAGTCTTTGTTTCCTCCATGCTTTGGTCCGGTAATGAACTCCCAACTCTTTGGGTCAAGTCAATGTTTGAATTACTTCAACCAAATCTCCTAAGCCGAACAATCATCGACCCGAATTCAATATGGGAACCAGTAATTCAGAGAGCAAGAGAAAAACAACAACAGAAATTGTAATATGAGCCCGGAAAAAAATCTTACTGAGTCTTTAGGTTTATATGTCCCGAAATTTCATTCCCTGATATCCCCAAGGACACGTGGTTCAGTGGATAAAAGCGTAATCTAAAGTGTGACTTGACCCAAATTGTTGGGAGTTCAATAAAAAGCACAGCAGTTCGAGAAGAAAAATTTGGAGAGTTGTTTTACTAAAGTATTTAACTGAAACGGAGATATCCAAAAAAAGTCTTGTCACGTGGAATAATGCAATCTACCGCCGTGGACTAAATAAAGGATTCAGGAATGACGGGGCGTACAACGGCCGTAACGTCATGAATATGGTATTATGATAATAATCGGGGCAATTCGAACGATGTAAATGGTGTTAAATTTATTTTCTAATCACACATTTTTTACTTATCTTTGTTATTTTTCTGTTTATTCCTCTTATCTTCCTCCACCCGTTTCCTCTATTTGCACCAAGCTTTTTCGAATCCCTGTAATTTGTCATGATTCTACCAAATTTATCGATTGGTTCGAGTATATATATATATATATATATATATATATATATATATATTTGCGTGTGTGTTTTCTTTTTTTACGGCTTATCAACCCTTCGTCAGATTGTAGTAGGTTGCTTACAGTTACCGGTGATCCCAAGTGGTCCCCATCGAAGTACTAACCAGGATCGACACTGCTTAATCTCGGTGATCGAATGAGTTCCGGTCTTTTCAATGTGATTTGATCGTAGTTTCTGCTAAATCTACAATTATATTTTCTTTCCAATCTTTTTATTGTTATTTAGTAGTGGAAAGGTGGGAATCAAAGCTAGTACATTGGCAAATAGTCAACAAGATATGTTTCGGAACTATCATGTTACGTAAAGTAATATTACTCTCTCTTTCTCTCCTTCTCTCTCTCTCTCTCTTTCTCTCTCTCAAACGCTACTCTTTTCTAACTTTTCCATTCCATTCATTTTCTACTTTTTTATATTACTTACCCTTTTTTCATGTGCCCCTTTCCTCCTCCCCCTCCTTTGGCGACATTTATCCTCCTTGTTCCAATCTCTCTCCACTAGTCCTACCGATACAACTCCCATTCCTCCTACAATAAGATCCATTACTCTTCCCGCCCAATGATATGCCAAGTTTTCTCTTGTTATTAATCTTATAACAATGGCGATTATCGCGCTATCATTCTGTATTGCAGAAGATGTAGGATTGGACAAGGCGAACGAGATCTTGAAAAGACAGTTGCGAGATCCCATTAATCATACGCTTGGTTGAAGGAGTTCAAACGGACAAACAAAAGAGAGACGTGCTCAACATGAGAAAAAAATCAACAATGATGTATGGTCCTAATACATAAAAAAGTAAACGTGAAAATGTTCAGCCTGCAGTCTTATTCTGTGTATATGACTTGTTTACATGCGCTGGACAACATCCAGCCACTTGAAACAAAAACAGATGAGAGAGAAAGAGAATGAGTCAGGGAATGGTAGACAGAGGGAGTCCGGGTAAAGGAAGGAGAGTTCAACATTTTACATATTTACCCTTAAAAAAAAACTACAAAATAAATATGATGAGAAAATTTCAAAGGATCGACGATAGAAACAAAGAGCTTGATATTTGTTACATAAATCGAAATATGACACATAAATCCTGAGGTGTCGTAAAATAACGAAATATACCTTAGAGAAAGTAAGAAAATTATTCCGTTATGAGAAAATGTCATTAGAAAGGAAGAAAAAAGTATTAAATTGTTTATGTCATCATGCTAGAATTTTTTCTCGTCCTAGCCCATCTTGCGTATTTCCAAATCTACCATTTGCCCGTGCATTGAAGGCTGCTGTCGTCTGCGTCTGCTATACATCTCAAGGTTCTTGACAAAATCCAAAGAAGGATCTGTAATGTAATCGACCCTGACTTGGTATCTCGACTTCAGTCAATTTCTCATATATATGACTTGACTCTCCTCTGTCTTTTCTACAAATATTTTCATGGCAACTGTGCCGACGACTTTTTTTTCCCTGGGGCCCAGACTATATGAATTTAAGCGTGCTACTAGATTGTCATCAAAGTCCCACCCGTTTACTGTAGAAATAACTAAATGCAACTGCCACTTCTACTCCAACAGTTTCTTTTCTCGCACTTCCCGCCTATTGATCTCCTTTCCGTCTACTTGCTTTCCTGATAACTACAATCTTCAAAATTTTAATGCAACGTCAATCGCCATCTTCTTGAATTTCTTTCATCTTTTGTTCTTTCCTCAATCGTTCCTAGTCTTTTCTCTCACTTACACTCCCCGTAAACCTATGCGCACTAGTGGCATTTCCACCTTGCTTGGGATGAAATGATGAAAAACAACTATTCACCTATATGGCAGTAAATGACAGACAATCTGCTTACAGGCATACAAACTCGAAGCAAGAGATATGTCGATCTGTAGACTGAGAGAACACGTGAGAACCAAGGACGTCCTAAAGAAAACTGGAAGTAGAAAATTTGGAAGATACAATTACACTTTCTAGCGCCATATTATGAGGAAAGAGGGCTTGGAAATTTTAAAGCTTACAGGAAATATTGAAGGAAAGGGATACAGAGGGAAACAGCAAGTAACCGACATAATGGGTTTATGTGAATGGATGGTAGAGTGGAAAAAAGAGGTATGATAAAGAGACAAGTGTTGCTTATCGCTGCAATAGATAAGAAATTGTGGAGAGCCATGATCACCCGAATCATGAAGGGATATAGCATATAAAAGGTGCATATATGTACGCGAATATCAAAGCAAGAGAACTTTATAAGTATATATATATATATATATATATATATATATATATATATATATATATATATATATATATATATATATATAATTTATTCAGTCAAAATGATTAATATTCATCTGTATTTAGCCGAATAGACATAATTGTGCAAAACTGTGTTCCACTAATCATGTGTTGCAAATCATTCGGACAATGGCAACTGGCATAAAAAAGAAACGTGCTTCTGTCTCGAGCATGAATTGATTATCACTAATGGTTGACTGATCCTTTTCAAGTATGCCCATCTACTAGAGTGGCTAGATAATCGCTTTTGCGTACGCCTGGTCTGCTACATTTGTACTGCTTCAACACCCACAGAGAAAGTTTGTGATTTATAAAGCAACTATGCGCAGCGGACCTTAGTTACAGTTTCACTTAACCTGGCATGATCAGCATTTTTGAACAAGGCCAGTACGCTAACTCCCTCGGTCACGATGACAACTATAGACGGATTCTGAAGAATTTTGTTTACACGCCTACAGGGTTTATTAGAATCCATGATATGATTTTCAGGAACATTCCTCTCCATGTTGATAAGTTATATTTATTAGAACCCGTGCCTCATGATCCAAAAGCAAACATTCTAACCAGACGTACACCAATATAATTAAATCAATACGAGATAAAACAGCCTGATACAGAGATATATGAAAGGAAATATGACCTAAACAAATCGAGTACAATTTAAATTTACTTGTCCACTCATAAATGAAGAACATGATCATTTTAGAGAGGAGTGATTTTTTATAGATTATCATTTATTATCATTTTCTCTCCATGGCATTTGTCAAAATCGAAAAATATTGATATATATTATTTTAGAAACTAGGTCCTGTTCCTAATATAGATAAAGTGATAAATTGATTCATGAATTCATAAACAGTTATCAGAACCTAATAACTTTGTTTTTATTTACAGGTACCAGGTTTTTAACTGTGGTTATGTCATTGATAACTTCGTCCTATTGATTTTGTTCTTTTTTCTTCTACGTAAGTATACTGTAATGACAAAAGTAAGCCGGTGTAGGGTGCAAGACAGCTTTATTCGACTAAGAATACAAGGTTCGCGTATAATGTCCTTTTATAGTCCCAGTAAACAGAAATAGCTTTCTCAAAGTAACGAAACACTTGATTATTCATAACATATACTTTCAAAAATGTTTATATAACTGTTTCAGAACGGATTTAACACTCTATCTATAATTTTAAAATAGTCTCCTTTCTAAAGTGATCAAAAACATTCTTTTTCGATTCAGACAATTTTGTGGGGTAGACGAAGGTTTAATGAATATTAATCTACTAAGATTGTTTAAAAAATTATTATTTATTTCTTTACGAGGGGACCAGTTAATTTAAGTAATGCCGAATTCTGTATTATGCCATTATGTTTGATAAAACCATGTGTTTCTTGAAAATCATTTTTATTTTTTAATTGGCATGCAAGGCAATAAAGCAACTAAGAAACAAGGGTTTACATGGTTTGGAAGAATTAGAAACTCACACACTAATAATGAGCAGGAAGAGGAAAAAGTAATCAGAAGGACTGTAGATAGCGATTGACATTAGATTTAAATTTTGGCAGATTAAAGTTGTCTGGAAAGCTTGAAGGCGGAAGGGAGTTCCACAAGCGAGAAGTGCGAGAAAAGAAACAGTTAGAATAGAATTTAGTCAGCTCAACTGTAAATTGATGAGATCTGGACGTCAGTCAAGTAATACGCTTAAATTTTTAAAAATGTCTAGATACCATAGCGAAGATCTCTTCTTATCAGTTACCATGAAAGGTAACATTACGACGATGGGAAAGGGATTGAAGTTACGCCACCAAGTCAGGACCAATAATATTGTTGATTCTTCTTTTGGATTTTATCAAGAAGCTCAAAGTAAATAGCAAGGACACTTGACCATATGTGGCAGCAATATTCTAAGCATGAAGGAATGGTATGAGTTATATGGTGATATAAATCATCATAAAAACTTCTTTTCCGTTACGATACTGATTTCTATGACCAATGATCGATATGTCAATAAACCAATAATTGGATCTAATATATATATATATATATATATATATATATATATATATATATATATATATATATATATATATATTAAGATTTAGATTTCACCCAATGCAAGGCTCGACGGTCACTCAAAGTAGAGGTTTACTGTTGAAATGTTAATGATAAATGACGTGTGAGAAATGAATGGGAGAGAAGGTCATAAGATGTAGAAATGTCATTATAAAGATTATATTATAAAGATAGATTGCAATTGATCATTGTCTTGAAGAAATTAAGAGTTTATTGTTTAGTGAAGGAACAATGCATGGTAGATTGTTAGTCTTGGAACAGGAATTAAATAAGGGTATTTCGACTCGATGGAAGTAGGATGACATGTCCTAGCAATATAAATTTGCAGCGGTGGATTCGTGTGTGTGTGTGTGTGTGTGTGTGTGCGTGCGTGCATTGATAGAGTAAAGAAAATACAACAAAAGTTCGATAGAAGGGGAGTTAGAACAAAAATATAGAAGTAGAAAGAGAAAAACAGAAGTGAAGAGAGAAAACGACATATATTTGTATGCCATTCACACTGGCCAACAATCAAATAGAAAGAAGTCAGCCGAAGGACGTTTGATATTTACATTAACTTTCACCAGCTCTTGATATTGCTGTGCACAGCTGTGAATAATTCACTGGCATGTATTCATACGCTTTTACATAAATTATCTCCCTCTGGGAGTTTGTTTATGATACAACTTCGTTCAAACGCCGTTTTTATATGCCAGAAGCTCCTAACAAACTTTTTATGACTTATCTTTCTTCATGTAATCTTGACAACTTCTACGTGATAATGTTGAATTCTTCTGGGATTATTCGAGATTGTGCAACAAATCTGAGGAACAGGCTGGTAACCATAATCTTTCCTTGGCTATCTATACTGTTTCTTAAAAGGAAGCATATATTCTAGCAGAAATTTGGAATGACCATCTAGCGTCACATAGGCTGAAGATTACGCTCAAATATGAAACAGATTGTTGCTTCTTAGTGTTGACCGCGATGTTGACTTTTATATTTATATACGCTCTATCTCTGATATTGAGCGTTTTTGCCAATAATTATAGCATATATATATGTGTGTGTGCGTGTGTGTGTGTGTGTGTGCGTGTGCGTGTGTGTGTGCCCGTGCGTGTGTGTGTGTGTGTGTGTGTGTGTGTGTGTGTGCGTGCGCGTGTGTACTTTGTTCAAATATCTTATTATTAATGTTTTATTATTATCATGTATACAACATTTTTGATTGGAAATACCGTTTATCCGGATATTCCTACCATTGAATGCTTTTTCAAACACGGGTCATTCACTGAAAAATCACCGAAATAGACTAGAATTAACACGTGTATGAGAAGTTGGCTCATCCGTTTTATAATTCCGTTTTGTTGATAAGAATCTTATTAATGAATAGATGCAAACTAGAGAGAAAGATTAGTATAAGTGTTGGAGATTTAATATAGTGTTGTTGTGAGTGATCTGATGAAAATATCTGGTTGAATCGATGTCGTCTCTAAAGTATATTCTAATTTTCACCAACAAACGGTAACAAATTAAAAAAAAATCTGTGTATAATTTTTTCTTGAATCAAATTTAATTTGTCTTTAATAATACTTTATTAGAAATTATTTAAAAATAACACATCAGAATTCATAAGATATTTTTTAAAATTCAAAATAAATACGTATTTATTTTGAATTTTATAAAATTAGAGTGATATGCCGAAACTCTTGTTTGCTAATTATCAAAACTGTAATAGATAAATGAACTTTTTTATTCCGTTCATTTTTCTCTCAGCTTCAGTAAATGCAATGATAGTCACAGATGTTGTTGCATAAAATTGCACTAGTGGTTTTACACGGTGATTGTAATAATAGATTGATCAGTGTTTTTTTCAGTGTTCTGCAACAGAATAGGTCACACTTTGGCGAATGCCTTTAACATAACTTCCATCTTTAAATTTGTTTTACACACAGCCATAATAACTGGACACTAAATGAGTGTTAATCTAGATTTGTATTGATCGACATGAAACAAGCTTTACTTTACATCGAAGTTGCTGGAAATATAGTGGTTTCCAGTTACCTTCTCTGAGGTTTTACATTTCAGAGTTTTTTTTTTCTCTTACTTTCTATCCGAGGCTATTCACCTATGCTACGTAAATCACAGCTAGAGAATAGAGACGTATGCATGGCTTTCCCAAGGGAATTAGTGAGAAAGTGAACGCAACCTGGAATTTGACCTGCTCGCCATTTACGCTTCTGTATCTTTTACAATCTCTGCACATGCACTATGTATTTACTGTTTTATTAAGCTGCCTTTCTCAGCTCAGAATAATACGCACCTAGTTAGAATCAAAATCAGTAACACTAACATAATTCTCTGTTTGAAATGTCAGAAATTTCCGTTGTTATACTCAGCTAGTGAATGTCTTTTGAATAATGCTCATATATATCAAGATCACTATATGATGGAATACTGAATAATGCTCATCTACTAAGTATATTAGAATCGCTATACAATAGTGTCGAGAAAATTGAAAATTCTCTGGTCAATTAATTATATACTTGACGTCGGCTTTATCGCTTTCTCTTCCCTAATTGAACAAGTCGAATGCTTACATTCATTTACTAATTTTTAATCTATACGATACAGAATGACATTTTACTTCATATAGTTGCATTGTTTCTATTTTTTAAATAGAACAAATGAATTGTTCTATTTGTTTTCCTTTTTAAGCGCCTTTTCTCGATTTATTCCCTGTTCTTTCCCTCTTATTTTTCTTTGTTTATATATTAATCTAATCTTGCGATTATGAGATAAATCGTAACGTTATCGTTAATTTGACAATTGTGTCACTTTGAATCAAACTGTTTCTTTGATAATGCAATGTTTTTTATATCAACTAAACTTCAGAAAATAATTAAAAACTAATTATAAATTATCCGCAAATTCTAACACATATTGGTAAATTTAATTCACTTAGACCGTAATTTATGTTATTTCTTTTAGATTTTATTTTTCTTTTCCTAACCCTAACCCTAACCCTAACCCTTATACGTCTAATGTGACGGCAAAATATTTCATGATAGTGTATTAGAATGAGTCATAAGTAATTTCCGTATCTTCATATTATTGTTTAAGTTGACATCGTGATGGTGTGGGTTGTGTTCCTTTGGAGTTGGCAAGGACCGCAATTAAATCTGAAATCTATCTTGCTAGATGTGGCATGCACAAAACTTGATCATTGATGATTGCTATGACTTCCAATGGTGATAGTTTCTTTAAAAAAAATAAGAGCCCCTCCCCCCCATTTCATCTGTATTACAAAAGGTCAGTTCCAGAAATATTTCTTTCTGTCTTTTAGATACTACACAGGTACCGATCTATTTCATCTTTCGTGTACAAGCGCCAATATGAATGAATAGGCTTTGATCCTTTAAACATTCTATACCTCCCAAAAGAAATGTATTAATTGAATACAATGTCCCTGATTTCCTTCCATGGGCTAATATACTGATGACAAAAGGGCCATGATGATTACATAGGCATTCATAGTTGGTATAAGAATGAAATAAAAAAAGAACAGCATTCTTTATGTTCCAAGAAATCGTACAGTCTAATTTACAGCACTTCCATTTTGCAACAATATCAGCAAATTATTCTTTGTCCATACCAGAGTAACCCCATATGATATTGCTGACGTAAAGGTCAACTGAAAGTTATAATTAATTGTAAGAATAGCTGTGGCACCATTTGAAAATGGTAGCTATTAAATATTATTATGAAAAACGTAGAAACCTTTGTCGTAAAACAAAAATGACATACATTACAGATGAATATCAATACAAAGATTATATCAGCTCCTTGATCGATTTGTATTGTTAATTCAGAATGACCGTAACTTGACACTGGTTTTGGAGCGGATTTTTGGTGGGTTCTAGGTTGAAACTTTGCATCGTTCGTCTGCATGTCAGACTTTGTTAAGTATTGACGTTTTGTCCACAAATGAATGCTTTAAAGATGGAGGATGAAAATATACATTTACTCCAAATTATGCTCTATGAATTTCGAAAAGGAGTAGGCGTTAGAACTGTACTAAATCATTCAGAAGGTTTATATATACTGTGCTCCAGCGCTACGGACCGTCAAATAGGGGGTTGGCATATTTCTTAAGGGTGATTTTAACGTAAACGATCAACGTGTTTGAATATATATATACATATATATATATATATATATATATATATATATATATATATATATATATATATGTATATGTATATATATATATATATATGCATATATATATATATATGTATATATACATATATATATATGTATATATATATATGTATATATACATATATATATATGTATATATATATATGTATATATACATATATATATATATATATATATATATATATATATATATATATATATATATACTTGTCTTGTATTCAAGAAAACGGCCAATTTTGGCACATCGAAAAGGTGTCAGTTTTCCACAACAGCGTAATACCACAATGTTGCAAAACAGACCTTGAGAAGTTTAAAGAATTGAAATAAGAAAACCTTCAACACCCACCGTGTTCCTCTGACTTGGTTCCTTTGGATTTTCATTTGTTCCTGTTTCTGCAGATCGAATTAAATGACAAAAAGTTGACTCTATACAGTCAACGGAAAACTAACTTCTTCCAACAAAAAACACAAAGTTTCTACGAAAATCAACAAGCTTCTGGAAAGAAGGGAGGCATATGTTAAAAAACAAGTGGAGACTATTTATTTGACTAATAAATATTTTGCGTTATATGCAAAATGTTGCTATTAATTTTCTAATCGGGCCCTGAACTTTTGTAAAGCTCTAATAAAATAGAGTGAATACAAGTGTCACGTATATGCGTAGCGTAGCTGATGCCGGAGCGGAAAGTGAGATTAGACTGCTGAGTTCAAATTACACCTGAGGCCTTTGCGTTCGATTTCACACAAATACCTTTGGAAAGATATGAACCCATCTTTCTAACGCCTAATCTAGGGGTTAACTATAGGATAAAATAGGTCCTCTAGCTTTTTTGACAAAAATGAATTCAAAACCCGGTTGGGTATCGGACTATCAACTTTACCAGCAACACCTGGCGGGGTAAGGCTGTGACCCTATACTCCAGCTGTTAGCAAGAACAATAACAAGAGTTACTTGGACGGAAGCAATCTTCACAAATTAACTCTAATTAAGTTGATAATGAGATAAAGGACGTTGTCCCATTTTTTTTTTTTTTTTTTTTTTTTGATTAACCTGAGAGATAATCTTTTTGATAATGATGTAATATTGAAAAATGTATTATTCTTATTTCACTAAGAATTACAATAATTTTTTTTTTATTAGTTAATTCGTACGGTCATATACAATGTTTTCCTTTTTATTAAAAAATAGTTAATAGTAAGAATCTCAACATTATATTTACCCGGAAATAGAAGACACAACATTTCTACAATGTATTGAAAGTAATCATAAATTCAGCAAAACTGTCTCGCCAGCCAGTGCCAATAAATTCGAAAACCACTGGGTGTTCCACTAATATATAATTGTATAAAAAGTTTTATCATATAATTGATACACATCTCCTAAGGACAAAAACTGTGGACAGGTCATTACTAATGAGTTCTACTCCCTACTGTGTGGTCTTTATGTGTAGCGTTTTACTAAGCTGAGAGAAATTTACATAATGGATAACTAATGTGGAATAAAGGACTAAAACCAAGAATAAAATCATTGGGAAAGGAAAATGCAAAACTATAACAGTTACTGATCGACGTGATTTCGTTAGAAACAAAGAAAAGTGTACTGAAGTACTAATCTAATATCAGTCCTCCTATATGGCAGTGAATGCTGGAAAATTTCCTCACAAATAAAGAGAAAAATGAAGGCAACAGAAACATGTTTGTATAGAAGAACGATGAGAATAGCATAGACGGAACATGTGAGCAACGAGGACGTTTTAAGGCAAACATAAATGGAAATGAACTCATACTTAGAATCAAAGACAGTTGAAATTTCTGCACAGTTTAATAGACAGGACTTACTGAAGGGAAGAGAGAGAGACAAGGAAACAACGAGTAATCTACACAAGGAGGTTGTAAGCAAATATATGAATATAGATCCGACAGTATAAGGAGTTTGTATAAATGGATGAGAGCGCAAGGACTGGGAAGGGGATAATAAATGATCAGGATTACAAAAATATGGAAGTAGTGGGGAGCCATATTCGCACACTTTCTGAAATATCACAGCAGGGGAAAAAAAAAGAATATTATACAAAACTCAGTTGATGAGGACAATGGAACCAATTATCATTGCAGCCCAGAAGAAATCCATCGGGAAAATTAAATCAAACCTAAATACAGAGAAAAAATCATAAATGCTATTTTGGGGACATTTAAAACCGTAATGTACATAAAAAATAAATGTCGTAAGCTTTCTCAAAAAATATAAATATATATTTATACAGAGAGAACTGTGATTAAAGATTTTACTGTGTTTTTCTTTTTTTTGTGGGTGGGGAGACATAATTTGTATGACTATCGTATTGAAAATATCCATTAATTGCTTAAATAATTTTGTTTACATTTTAAATGTGAAACTATATGTCAGCAGATAGAAACAATTCCCAACTATAGATATACAATTATTGAAAAGCTAACTGCTCCTTACCTTTGCTGTAAGGCAGTCTATGTCCGAAATAGTAACGGCACATTAACTTCAAAGCTGATTTTACAGAAAAAAACACGTCATGCATGTTAACAACTTTTACTGCGAAGGGCGTTTTCATAAATAAGGCTTTGATATTTTAAAGCGGCGGACGTCATTTTCTATATTCGTAAAGAAACAAGTATGTCTACTCAATCACTTGTACCCTCTAAAACGTTCTCAGTAACAGGGAACTAAGCAAAGGACGTACCTTTAACTACAAAACAGAAAAGCAACAGGACAAAAAAAATGTTTTAAAAAGTCAAATACAGTGGCACTTTGATACTCAGTCTGACTATTCCTTTTAAATGCGAAGGCTGCATCTGATCTTCGGTCACATGGAAAAGACGATCTACTAGTGGATGAAAGCAAAAAAAAGCAATAAAATACTAGAACCATGACAGAAAGTGTGGAGCAGGAAAATTAATGTTGTGCCTATAAATGTTAGTACACTTGAAACAAAGTCAAAAGCTCTAAAGCCACGATTAGATGAATCAGACATTCAAGCAAAACATCAATGCGATCCAGACCCCAGTGTTGCTGTGACCTGAGAGGATGCATATAGAAAAACACCGAAGAACGTCATGTCACTCATTTCCCGATGATAGACATCAGATATACAATGGAAAAATGAAAATGCTTATTACAATAATAATAACAATTTCAATGGTTTACTATTTTAATTTTCTGATGAATCTTAATTGTTAAGTTAATGATCAAAAACTCCTTGCGATTTGCAAGACTATGAAAATAAACGATGTAATTCCCCCTATCACATCGTTAAATATTTGAGCTTGCCTGGTGCTTTTGCTAAGTATTTAATGTTCTTGATAAAATATATAGAAGAACCTTTAATTACGAGGATGTCCTCCCTGTACAAGGACCGAAGGCCACTTGAAGTAGAGGATTACAGAATAAGAAATACAGTTTTGCGGATATGTGTGGAAGATAACTCTAGATTTGAACAGGTTAAAATTCTAGTGAGCATTATTTTGGGAGTCAGTTCCCAAAGGCAGTGCACTCTTATTGGTCCAGACCTGGCATCTCGACCTTAGTCACTTTTACATCGCTATAACGTAGCTTTTCTGTACCTTTTCTATAAATATTTCCATGATAATTATTCTGATAAATATTCCACTATGGTACATACACTATGATTTTAAGCGCAGTACTAGATTGATGGAAAGGTCTCATCATTTTACCTTAACCGTAATTTCTATGCTTAGTTCCATAGTTAGCGGGTAGAAATGAAAAGTTAAAAAATTGACAAGTTTTTACTTTTCACTCAAGCAGACCTTATACTTGTGTGAGTGTTATCGCTTCCTTTACTTTTCTTTCTTTCTTTCCTTCTCTAATTCGTATTTGATATATATTTTCTTCCGATTATATTCGCAATCAAACAGATATGTCCCATTGTTTATCTGCGATAATGGCAAGGTGTAACGTACGTGCTAAGCAACAAGCAGAACTATAATAGGATATTAGAGTATTCTCTATGTCAAGAAATTTTAAACAATGAACATGTTAAGTATCACTTAACATCATGAAGACATTTCTTACCTTCTCTTAGCTTGACAGAAAGCAAAAGAAAATAATGATCATTATAATAATGTTTTTTTTTACTAACAAAGTAACAATCTTAGTAAGAATTTGTAAAGAGGAAAATGTCTTAATGAACTTCACCACGTAAATTTAATCTTATTTCAAATGTGAGTAGCAACGTGATTCTTCCCATCGCCCAGCTTTTCAATCGTGCTGCTTCTGAAAATGTACGCAGTTACACTGATTCCCTAATCAGCTCGCGGAAAAACTATCCACCTTGAACGAACAGTTTCTCATTTTCTCTAATTGCTAAAACCGGAAGTAGCGTCCTTTTTTGCCACGAACACCTGTGGTATTTCTGGTTCTTGGAAAAAAATAGAGTCATAGATAAGAGGAAATCGTCACTAGAAACAGTGTCTTTATGTCTGCCCATCTTGCCTCAATAGACTAAAGAAATGTATCTTCGAAACGCTAAGCCTCTGATGCAAAATGAATGTATTTTTTCAGAAGACTTAGTTTGTTTAAAGCCAGTGAATAATGAGCTAATAATGACTTTGGAGAGATAGAAACTATATTGGTTATGCCTTTGTTCTTTTATGAAAAAAGGAGATAAAATTGCTTGAAAGTGAGTTATCGATGAAAAATAAAATTAATTATATTATAATCTATTTTTCCAGCCTTTAGAAGCGGAGATATTTCAAAATTGCCTTTGTATAATTGAAGATAATCTTCTTTAATTCAAAATAACATTTCAGCATAAAGATTTTTTAAAAATAAATCCATCTAGAACAACTTCAGTTAACTAGAAAACTTCACTTGTGGGCTTGTCCTTGTCACAATTGTTTCTGGAAGTATCCTCGACAAATGAGAGAGTTCAGCTTGTACTGACCGTGTATATATACATATATATATATATATATATATATATATATATATATATATATATATATATATATATATATATATATGGGGTGGGCTTACGGCTACAATACATTGAAAAATCCGTTCCCGTATGATCATCAAAGTCAATTAACGTCGAGCCTAGTTACTACCGCTTGGGAAAACCAGGATTTGTAAACTTGGATGTACGGTGGTGTAATGGATATTGACTCGTAATTAAAAATCGGCGAGCCGGGTTCCATTTCCCGTTTTGTTCGTTATATTCGCTTGCACACAAATATCCATGAAAAAAATATGGGTCCACCTCTCCCTACACAGTTATGAATTAATTAGTAAGATGTGTATGACTAAACCATTATTACATAAAAAAAAATCTTAAAATCTAAAAATATTTTCTAGCGTTAAGTAAATTGCAAAGGGTTGATAAGCAGTAAAAAACGAACAAATCATCAGTATATATATATATATATATATATATATATATATATATATATATATATATATATATATATATATATATATGTATGTATGTATGTATGTATGTATGTATATATATATATATATATATATATATGAGTGTTTACATGTGTGTATTTATTTTGTGAGCGTTTGAATAACAAAAAAGAAATGCCAGTAGATGCTACTAGTAATAGTGTACTTTTAATTCTTGTAATTTGGGAAAATATTCATGTGTATATATTAGGTTGGTGCAAAAATATGACGTAATAATGTCGTTTTTTGACGTTAAAAAATACGTCAAAAAACGACATTATTACGTCATTATTTTTTAACCAACCTAATATTTCCAGGGAACTTCTTCTTCAAGACTTACTCGTAATTGTCGTGATGTTTACTGATACAGTCGGGTACACACAGAATAAAAAACGCATTTACATTATTTTAGAATTATATTTTAATCACTACGATTTCAAATCATCTTATTCGAAATTATATGCCCATCGAAAATATTTGTTTTAATGTCTCTTCTCTCTCTTTAATTGTATGCCTGATGGTAGCCACAATCAAGAATGTCTCTCGCACACGCACAACAGAAAATCCTATTCAAATGGTGAATTAATCTCGTCTGAAAATGATGTCGATCGATGCTACCACGTGACAGTAAAACTAACAGTTGCAAAATTTCATGCTTGTCTAGGGACATGCGCTGGCAAAATTAAACCTTTCTTTATTCTAATATTTTCTTTCCCATCCCTTCGACCGCTGTCATTTTCTGATATTTTCTTTTCTCTGTCTTTAGTTATTTATTTCTGGGAAGTGTTTTAACAGAGTACGTAAAGTGCGACACGTAAACCCGAAAGCGCATTATGACAGCGGAAGTTGCCTTCGAAAAGTTAAGCAAAATATAAGAGAAACAGGAAAATTTCATTAGAAACAAAGAAAAGAGTACAGAACTGTTATATAATATCAGTTTTGCTATTTGGTAGTAAATGCCGTCAATGTTCTTGCAAATAAAGAAAAGACTTAAAGCACTAGAAATATAATTGCACAAAAGGATACCGAGAATAACATAGACCAAACATGTGATCAAAGACGAGGTTTTAGAGAAAATGGAAGCGAAAAAGACACATACTTAATATCAGAAAAGAAAAAAGAAATTTCTAGGGCACATGAAGAGGAAAGAGGGCTTGGGAAATTTTATACTCACAGGAAAGATTTAAAGCAAGAGATACAGAAGAAAACAACGTATAATCTACCTGCGAGATTGAGCGAATGGATGGCCGTGAAAATTTCGGAAAGTTGACAAAGAGATAAGACCTACAAAAGACAGGAAATTGGGGAGAGCTATGATCGACACATAAAAGATTCATTCTCGTTATGGTTACACCCTAACTTTACATCGTTTTTAACGCCATACCACTATTTCTTACATCTTTTCCTTCGTCTCTCAAATTCTCACCTGCTCAATCTTTGTTTACTCTTTCATTCAATTTCTCTGTTCACTTTCTCTCTCTCTCTCTCTCTCTCTCTCTCTCTCTCTCTCTCTCTCTCTGTCCAAACAGACACATACAGATGTTGTTTACTCAGTCATAAGACCATGATTTCGGCTCATATCACGAGCTTTTACTGTACGCTTTTCTTTCACTTCTGCTATCTATCCTATTGCTCGCATATCTTCCAAATTAAATTTATCAAACACAACCTCTTCATCATTGATTTCATTCATACTTAGATATCAATCAACATGTTTATTCTTATTTAGATACAACTTGGCCATCACTAATCCAGCATGCAGAAAAATTAGCAGCCTTTTTGATTTATTAACTTTTAACAAAAATCTAGACACACCCAAAGAATCTAATTCGAAGGAGACGGTGGAAACTAGGCATAAGAGTCATTTAGCTTGATGGTCGAAATCTAGACAACTTTTGAACAGCGCATATATATATACTTTTGTGTTTCAGTAGGTATTTTTGGTCGTTAAAAATAAAAATCTAACGAGGAAATCTGTAAACTAATTAAAAAGGAAAACAAATTATGGTATAGACTCATACAACATCACCCTAAAATTTAAGGTCTCCCTAAAACCCACAAAACAGGTATCTCAATATGCCCCATCAACTAAGGAACAGACACCGTCCCCATAAATTGAGGAAAGCTATAACAAAAATTGTAACCCCTCCCCTTTGAACAATCAGTGTATCTCATATAAAGAACTCGGGCATATATTGACCTCTCTTTTGTCGATCACTTTTAATATTTTATATTAATAGGATCTACTTTGATTACTCATGGATTTTTTTACATATATATATATATATATATATAGATAACTATACTCGTTTCGAAAACCCTCGAATTTTTGATTTGCCAATAATCAAATCAATCTCGAGGGAAAAAAAGGTTTTAAAAACAGAAAGACCTAGAAACATGAAAGTCTGTCGAAAAAAATCGCACAGATACAGGTTTGAAGCCCAAAGAAGAAAAACACCGATACGAGTAAACAACTGACTAATAAGACGGCTTTCCCTGACGATCCGTTTAGGTGAAACCTGGGTAGGTTTGTCTGGCTCACTAGGTTTATCTATCTATCTATCTATCTATCTATCTATCTATATATATATATATATATATATATATATATATATATATATATATATGTGTGTGTGTGTGTGTGTACGTATGTATGTATGTATATTAACGAACTAGCTAACTTAAATGACAGATTCACATATTCCACTATAAAAAAACGTATATTTTTAATTACGCCAACGATGATTTAAATGTCTTTGTTATATTCATAATTTTAAAATCAAATTTAGCCAAGTGAATTTTTCTGCCTTCTATAAATCTTCCAATAATTCTTCTCAACTTTATTTCAACACCATTTCAACATATCATTTCTTTCACACACATTCGCACATCTCTTCAATTATATTGGTAATATATTGACATCTGAGTTAGATGCAGAGGGATGTTTTCAAAAGAAGCGACAGGCCATTACGTTATGACGTCATTTGCAAATCTGAAGTGCTCTCTTCTCTGCTTTGACATTAAGAAATTATCTAACCTACCTAACGTAAAAAAAATTAAAGACTATCTAAATTAAGAATATTTCTGTTTTCTTATAACGTCTTCTCTGATTATAAATCCGAGTGATTCTGTTCATTTTTCCCCAAATTGAAAGGACGAAAAATGTTGCAGCATGGGATTAAAAATTCAAATCCCCGATATATTTATATGTCGATCAAAAGATAATTTTTATACTGAATAAAGATAGAAATGTAATATCATGAATGTAATCAATAAAACCGATATCTTCATCATGTGCATAATTTGGAAGATTGATAACAAGGATGTAAATTGGTTCATTCAAAGATTAATTTCCATTTTTCGGTTTAAAAATAAGAGATACTTTAATGGGAAAAATAGATAAGTTCAATAGAATTTCAAAACAATATAAGTTTTAAGGATTAGAATTTACGTTGTGTTTTTTTTTAAATCTATACTTTGCAATGGACTGACGCCATTGGCTGATTCTGTCTGTAATCGTGAATTACGGAAATGCAATTTTTATTAATATATATATATATATATATATATATATATATATGCACAGACAAAATCTTTGTTAAAAGCGAATAGCAAGGTGCTGCTGTTAATTTTTTGGTTATCGTGTTACTTTCCTTGTTGGCTGCCGGGTCATATAATTTAATAATTGTGTATTTGGAGAGCCATCTCTAGTTTATAAAAGCTTCGTCAAAACTTGTATAAAAAACACGCAAGTTTATGAACGATATGAGGAGATGCAATTCAATATCTAATAAAGGGAAGTGAATAAGTGATGCTTTTTATTTTTTTATATGCAAATTAGTATTTAAATTAGGTATCTCCACATTTTTGCAGTATAGCATGATGAAAAAAGGCCCCAAACTCAATAAAAACAAAGTTTTATCATCAAAATGTTTATCTTATTATTAAGAGTAAACACCAAAGTATTTTTTGTATTATTTTTTGAAATTTCTTACTCGATTGATTTGGAAATTCTTGCAAAAATTAAATAATTGTCGGATTTTAATGAAATTTTCAGGACATATTCAAAAATGAATGAAATTATATATAAAATTTATTTTTACAAATTCTTTGTAAAAAATATATTTTGTTTTTGACATATTTTACCACCCACTTTTCATAAAATTTCGAGAAATTCATTTTTTATGGTGGGGTTTCTTTTTTATTAGTTAAAAGCAGGAATCCTTGCCGATAGTAAATCATAATTTTTTTTTTTTTTTTTTTTTTTTTTGTAAAACCATTCACCAAAATCTGCTCTGAATTATAAAATAATAAATGCAATAAAACTATGACATTATTTATTAGTAAAACTTTTAATTGCTATGATAGATAAGATTTATTAAGGACACTATTGTCAAGAAGACATTTTTTTCCGTTAAATATTAGGTTGGTGCAAAAATAATGACGGTTTTTGACGTATTTTTTTGTTTTAATTTTTTTAAATTTTAATTAAATAATTTATAATATTAAAAAATCGTTTTAAGTTCTGCATTGCTTGAAGTCGGTGGTTTGTTGATATTGTTAAATGAAAAGTACATTTTCGAAACAAAAGTTGAAAAGCTCATAACAGATCTTTGTAACTCAATATTTAATTTCTTTTTAATTTTTAGTGTATTGATGTTCCCAATTTCTACCTATGGGAAGCTTTACATGACATAATCCTTCAAAAGCTTATGTAATTTAAGTGTTATCTGATGCAATGCAATTTTATTTTTACTTCTCTTATTCAGTTCTGTTCTGTTTCATCATTAACGTCTTTGCAAATCATCCTTTCAAAATTTCAAAGTAAGTTTTACTTTTTAATTACAATTTCACTAAATATATTTTTTTATTTTATGTATTTATTTTACTTTGGTTCATATTCAATTAATTATTTTTTTTATTTAAATTAGTAAACTAATAGAGACGAAACACAAATTTCTTGAAGCATCTTGAAACCTAACTAAAAGTCAATAAAATATTAAATAATTACTGAAAATATGTTAATTTGTAAACATTACTTAGTAGTTAAAATTATAAAAAATTCGTTCACTTATATTTCATAAATTTGTCAGTTCTTATCATCCATAAGAGCTGTCATCACCTCAGAACTTATAGATACCTCAATAAAGATCAAATAAATTCAGGACCCATCATTAAGAAATGATTTTATATTATTTTTATGCTATAAAAAAGTAATATTTATTTCAAATCAGATTAATTTAACTTTAACTTTGCTAATTTTACTCAAATAACGTGTCAGAAATATAGATTTTATTTTTGGAAGATTTTTAAAACTGGTAATTTTGTTTTGTTTACAAATTTCTTAAAATTAAGATAATAGCCGCTTTTAGGAAAATTTTAAAAAATGAGCATATATTTAACATTCCAATCTAACATTTCTGTTTGAAATACACCAGCATATTTTACTTGCTAGAAATAATAAATTTAATTATTTAACTTTCAATTAAAGATAAAATTAATATTCAAGAATAGTTTTTCGTTTAAAAAAATTCATTTTAAACCTTAGGTATCGACAATTCAGTGGAGGTACCTAATTTAAATTGTATTTTTAATTAGGAATTAATTTGTGTGTTATATATTTTGAATAAAATGAAGTTATAGATTTAACCGTTTCTTTTATTTTTTAAAATATTCTTTTAATTATTATCTTGACTTGGAAAAGTACTAATTGTTTCAGGAATGCCTGACTTTTCAGTTAACTTAGTGAATATTTATCAGCGTTTTGGTCTTGTATTATAAATACTTGTTACAATATAAAATACTCTTATTTGCCTAGATAAATTCCCTCAGAGGACGAAACACTTTGGATAATATAAGTTTACTTTTTGTTATTTCATATATATATATATATATATATATATATATATATATATATATATATTAGGTTGGTGCAAAAATAATGACTTAATAATGTCGTTTTTGACGTTAAAAATACGTCAAAAAACGACATTATTACGTCATTATTTTTGCACCAACCTAATATATATATATATATATATATATATATATATATATGTATGTATGTATGTGTATATAGTGAGAGAGACAGACAGATAGACAAAATTAATGTGTAGAAACTTGTCACTTAACCGAGTGGCATTATTTCAGTAATGCCAACTTCTATTAACGCTGATTCCTTACCTTTTGATATCGAACACTTCAGGACAAAAACCTGCCTGCCTTAAAAGGCTTTCCAGCTGTAAACTACGGAAAAAGAACCAGCAATTTTGGCACCTAACTTTTTCACAATTTAATACTCTCTCTCTTTGTCTATCTATCTATCTCTATCTCTCTCTATCTATCTATCTATCTATCTATCTATCTATATATATATATATATATATATATATATATATATATATATATATAACAATTTTTCTACTTTCGAAGATATATTTAATGATGTAGAAATACTGTTTTTATAATGACATGTCAGATCTTTCAACTCATATGACAGATTGATTGTTTCATTAATTTAATATAACAAATAATTGACCCATTCTTCTTGGGATTTATTATCGCCTATATATGTCTTAAAATCTATTTACAAATACATTTTTGTATTGATTTATCCATGAGTTTGTGTGCACACGTGTAAGTTAATGTCGATTTGTCACTAACATTCAGGTTTCGCACACTTTCCATCGCAATAATATTTCAACTCTAACTCTTTAGAATTCACTGTCCGCCACTTTGTTTCTCAATCTGCAGATGATTTGATTTCTGTCTTTCATTTCCAACAAACAGATAAATTGGTTTGACTCGCTCTCGCCTGTTTCAAGGCGATTTTTAATTTCTCTCCAGTGACTGCCACGACAGTAGCGTACTTACAATCGCCTACCCTTGTGTTGTCACAGCCGCCGTAATGACGACCGTTAAAATTGATCTCTACACATTATTATAAACTGCTCTGTCGTGTAAGGTTGTAAAGTGGTTTGTCTAGCAAGTTACTAAAAGAAAAACAGAGGTAGAAAAAAAAATTGGTAACATGGAAAAGACACAAAAAACACAATATATTTCGTCGTGTATCTTGTAGCGTAAAGTAAAAACTTGGTAAAGTGATTTCGTCTTAACGAGGGAATCGTAAAGACAAAAAGAAAAAGAAAGAAATCACTACGCGAACAAAAAAGTGTGTAGAAATGAAGGAAATAAATAAATATGTATATCAATAAATTCTGATAACAAATGGTGAAAAAAGCATGTATTTTACATAAATATTTTTTCTTCGGCATAATCACCTTCACTCTATTTACATCGTTCGGGCTGTTTTCCTCATCTTTATTGCCATATTCACAACGTTTTGGCCGTTATACTCTCCAACCTTATTCAGGTGATATACTTTGGAATTTCGAACCGAAACCTTTATTTAGTGCACGGTGCAGAATATTCGATTCGAAATTCCAACATCAGAAAGCAGAAAGCGTACAATAGCCGAAACGGTTATGAATATGGCAATAAAGATGAAGACAACAGCCCGAACGATGTAAATAGTGTAAACAGTCACAATAACTGTTCTCGAAAATATAAACAGATAATAACCTTCACATCGAATTGATAAACCACTGAAGAAGTAGAGTATTGCGAGACAGGAGGATTTCTTTGGTAATAAAGGGAAGAATACTGAGCTCTTACATGACATCTGTCCTTCTTTACGGCATCGAAGGTTGGACGATTTCCTCAAAGATGAAGAAGAGACTTGAGGCGAAGAAGATGTGGTTCTACAGAAGGATGCTATAGATATCATGGACCGAACGTGTGAGAAACAATGGGGTCTTCGTGAGGGTGAAAACAAGGAGAAGGCTTATACTTAACACCAGGAAGAGGCAGCTGAAGTTTCTGGGGCCCATAATGAGGAAGGTTGTCCTAGAGAATCTGATACTCACGGGTCGAATAGAGGGAAAGAGAGACAAGGGAAAACAACGCATGGGATACCTAGTGGCCTTATGCAAGTGGATGGCAGAACGTGGTCTGGGGGAAGTAGCAGAGGGAAGGAACTTGTTGAGATCAGCAAGAAATAGAGGAAGGTGGAAAGCCATGATCGTCTATGTCCTGAAAGAATATGGCACATAAAAATAAAAGAATCTAACTAGATGACATTTCTAGGTGTACGCTCCTAAACTTACTTCAATCAGCATTATCAATCAAGGCACCATGTCAGTCCCAGAAAAAGTTATTGGAGACAGCAAGGCACGCATTTATGAGGGAAATGGTTGGAAGAAACATGGATTACAACAAAATTGATAAAAACAAAATCCAATATAGGAATAAGTCATGCAACAAGTAATTTGCAGGCGTCAAGATACATTAAATCGGTAAGAACAATGTCTAATGCTAGAAGTCGCTAGTTGAGTGCCTCTGAGTAATGAATGTTGAACAAGGATATAAACATCGATGAAACTACTGGGGAAGTTCCGTATTTAGAAATGATAGTTACAGTTGAAAAAGTTGCTTTGAGAATCTACTAGGCCCAGGTAGGTGAGGCAAAATGATGAGGCAGGTACTAGTAAATGCCAATCCGTCCAAACATAATATCACAATGGAACGGCCATCAAAACTATACAGAATGATACTAATAGCATCATAATACTAGCAGGCAAAGGCAATCATACAATAAAAATAGACAAGCTGGAATACTTCAAGAAACTGGTAACTATAACAAAGTACCATAATGTCCCTGACTAATATCCTATGATTAATGCAAAAGACGACTAACAAAAATCCTCTTTTGCATTAATCATATACATTGTACATTATTCAATGAAATATGTGACAAGTTAAAATAATCACCGGGAAGAGTCAACGAAAAGATGATGGGAAATCCCTCTTGAATAATTGGCCGTCCAAGGGAATAAGTGAGGATTCACTGAGGAGTCAGCAGATGGTTCACATCGATCAACATCAGAAATCTTTTTTCTTATAGCGTAAATAATAAGATTTAGGGAAAGAAAATAGGAAAAGTGAAGACAAAGTGAGGAAAAACAATGCTATTTTTATTTGAAAGAGAGAACACAGTAAGTACTGAACAAAGGTACGAGAAATCATTCCCTCAAAACGAAGCTTCCGTAAAAAGAAACATGACAGAACGATATGTGACTGAAAATGACGATCGACGTGTCATATCTTCGAAAAGAATTAGGGGTTCTTGTAAAAGGATAAAAATCTTACTCTGATTGGATGGCTGAAAAGAGAGTCTATTTTATTAATATTTGTTTCGTTCTCATAAATCTTCTTTCACTATATATCCATTTTTTTTCTTTCATTATATCTTCTTTCTGGCTACATAATTCCTCACTGTTATCACTTTTCATTTCTACCTTCCTTTTTATCGTTATTATTATTTTGTTGTTTTTTTTCTTTCTAGTCTTGTTTCTTTGTTTTGTTTTTTCTTTCTTAATATTTGGCTGATGTCTTTCTTTCTTTTTAACTTATTTTTATTTTGGTATTACTTCTCTACCGAAATGCGCTCCCGATTTCTCTTCCTTTTCTTTTTTGTTCTTTCTTTTTATTCACTTTACTTTTTCTTGCTTTCACATTCGGTGCAAGAACTGAAACTTCATGAAGGTCAAAAAAAAAAAAATCATCTAGTTGAAAAGTTGAAGCTTATGGATCTGACCTTTAATTGCAACCAGTACCTTTTCTTTTTATATATTTTCGATAGCCCATGATCAATATGCTCGAAATTGATTATCGATTATAAAAGGTGCCATTTAAAAATATACCCAAAAACCTAATTAAAAGAAAACAACGTACAATACGTCAATCATGGATCCTGTTTTTTGCTTGTTTTGTGCTTAAAGGAGTGGCGTGTCATCGACTTGTATTAGTTGTCCTTATTCGAAATCTGCTACAAATATTGATTAAAGATTCTAATTTTTCAGACTAGTATAATATTTAGTTCGTATGCTTTGGAAATAGTAAAACAAGACAATATTATTGATCAAGAGTGGTTATTTAACTGATATGCTATAGATAGATGGAAATAGCTCTGGAAATGGCTCGCTAGATATATGCATTCAGTATATCTGTGTAGGCATGCATATGTTTATTAGCGCCCATCAATTTTATATGTACTTCAAGGCGTAACATTATAACGTATATACTCCCATATCATGCGACTTTTAAAGAAATAATTTTGAAGCTAATTTTAATGGAATCTCATTATGCACGATATAAAATTAGCGTATGTACTGCTTTATTTTTCTCCTTTTTCTTGACACACACGCACAATATATATATATATATATATATATATATATATATATATATATATATATGTGTGTGTGTGTGTGTGTGTGTGTGTGTGTTTGTGTGTGTGTAAGCAAGAGAGTATTTAAAAGTTATAATTTGCATTGCTCCAAGAACTCCCGACACTTATTTAACCACTTTCAAGGGAGTTTTGTTTTGGGCGTTGTTAGTTATTCCTCAAGTTCTAACTGTTTAAGTTATTAAGTTGTATTTCTATCTCCCCTGTTAAATAAGATGAGGTTAATAGTAGGAGAGAGATGTTTAATATACAAGGCTTCTCTAATAGCTAGATGCTTCCGGTAATGTGATTTATATTGAATTCTAATGTTTCCGACCAGAATACATACATACATACATATATATATATATATATATATATATATACACACACACACACACACACATATATATATATATATATATAAGTGTAACGCGTTTAAACTATGCACATTTTTGTAAATAAAATATTCAATATTAAAAGTAGATTAAGAAAATCCTCTACATCACGTCGTAATATATATAATTACGGCAAGCATTTTAGTGCGTAGTCTGAACTGCTATACCTGTTTAATATACATCTATCGACGTATTATTCTGGAGATTTTCAAAATTATAAACTAGTTAATGTCAAAAGTTTGTAAATAAAATGAGAAATCTACTTCAAAATATGTACAGTGAGAGTAAAAAAAAAATTTAGCAGATTTAACAAGGTTCGATAGTTTGCTAAAATTACCACACACGCACACACACACACATACACATACACACAAACATATATGTATGTCTGTGTGTGTGAGTGCCTATGTGTGTGTATGTTTGGGTGTGAGCGTATGCATGTATATTTAGGCAGCATATCTTCATTCAAACATGTTTCATTGAATAATGTAAATTATATGATGGTGTATAAAAATAGACACAATATGTCTATGTTATTCAATGAAACATATCTCTCTCTCTCTCTCTATATATATATATATATATATATATATATATATATATATATATACAAAAAAAGAGAAGCAGATGGGGTGGGAGATAGAATAAAAGGAAGTAATAACAGAGACAAAGGTAAAAACAATGAAAAAATGATGGGTATAATGAAAGGCGGTAAACTCCCGATTTTACAGATGAAGAAACGCAGTTTTCAAAATAGTATTGTTGAAATAGCAATCTTCCAACTGGGCCGAATTCCATAACCTCGAAATTAGGATTCAAAATTCTCAGTTTTAATTAGATTGGATCACCATAGGCAAAATCATTTTCGAAAAGGCCATTTCAACAGCCTTGTAGACAATAAACGGGTAGATCAAGTTACATGCAGATATTGTTAATGAGATTGAAGGATTTTCTATGACTTTCAAGGGATATTGACGCATTAACCGCCGATCTTAGCTTTTTTTCTGGTTCAAGGCCACAACAGTGGAGCATAGAGAGAGAATCTGAATTCAGGGTGAATACGGATGCTAAATAAATCAAACGCTTTTTACAATTTAGATCAAAGCGTACGATAAAGAGTCGTTCGGCCTTTAAATTGGAATTTAATTGATAATTTAACCTTGCCTACGTACATGAAACTCTAACAAGTTACGCAGGTGGAGAAAAATGGAATCTGTCGATATACATAGC
>OZ010581.1:81702801-81815301 GCA_963932145.1 Acanthosepion lycidas
CTACCTGCATGCAGTCTCAACTGGTAGTATCAACGTGTTTATTGATCGATTGATCTATTTCCAAATTTCAGCCAATATTTTGGTTAATCATCACAAAAGAAAAAAAAATCTGAAGTTGCCCGAGGAAATCATAACGACTGTAACGCGCGGAAATCAAAAAGAAAATTAAACAAATACAGGAAAATAACTGATGTTATTACAATGTGGGAAGAAAATCATTAAACGTGTTTTGAGGAGGTGAAATTTGAATGAACAATCCAGAGAAATCTAAAAATAATCATATTCAAGAATAACGATTAAAAATAACATGAATTCAGTTTCAATGCGCATGGAAGGAGGATTTTCCAGCAACGTTCTCTTGTAAAATTGGTGATTGGGCAACAGATACACAGTCCTACGCTAGAGGATAACAAATACAATTGAAAAAATAGAATTAATTGAAATAAAGTTTGTTTTGTTTAATTGTAATTTTTTTTACATAAAATGAAACAGGAGATTTCATAGTTCATTAGTTGGCGTCATTTGCTCAACTGCCATCCAGTAAGTGCTTATATATATATATATATATATATATATATATATATATATATTATATATATATATATATATATATATATATATAAAGTTGTTTTTTTTATGTTTGTTCTGTTTTTATAATTTTCTTCTTTTCTGGATATATATTATGTAGAAATTGTCCAAATATTTTGCATGTCCGAGAGCTTTCGTTTATACTATTAGCCATTACCAAGAAACATTTTATTTTTACTTTTAACCGAATGTATGGTTTGTTTTATGTATATATATCTAGAGTTATAGGAATGTTGTATTTTTAAATACGGTCAGCAAATTGTGGCCGTGTTCATTGTTGATATTTTTGTGTGTTGGCCATACCATTTTATTAATAATACTTCCATTATTTTTTTTTAATTTTTTACATGCGGATGACGATTTATATTTGCATTATCAACGAGTATATGTAGATGATGTTTGGTAGATCTCCATCTGTAGTTAAATGAGGTACATTTGATCAGAGATGTAACGTGAATCTTTTTGTTAAACATGTTGTAGTATATCTCCTATAATTATATATTATGCGTTCCTGCTCAATCCTAATACTAACCAACCAATTCTTACTCGTTGGTATGACGAATAAAAGAATTACGGGAAACAGAGAAGTCACTCTCGCAAAACATCATTTAACAAATGGAATTACGAAAATAGCATAGCACTCTCAGAAAAACAAGGAAATAGAAAGAACACAAATCAAATCATATCAAAAATAAAAAGTAAAGTAATAAAAACTTTTCCAGCATACAAGAACTTCAATAACCACCTATCAAGGAAAATATAAACTCCTCGACAAAAGAACATACGTCATTGCTGAATGCAAACACGAAAACAAAAAGAGATAAACACGCCGTATACTACCGCACACTACTGTGGTTTCGACCGCTAGGTCTTTTCAGGTGGGTGGGCAACAAGTTGACTTCATATAAGTTGTTACCCACCCATCTGAAAAGACACGGTAATGTGCGGTAGTATACGGTGATTTTACCTGTTTTCATTGTATTGTTTTGCTCTACATGTCTGTTTTTGTAGGTGGCTGCATGAAGCATTTTATTATACGTTCGATTTTGGTAAGGTAGTTTTCCGCCATTTTAACATATTTTGTGTTTCATTCATTCATACACACACACACACACACTCATATACATATATATATATATATATATATATATATATATATATATATATATATATATATATATATCAAATATATGGTGCTGGTGTTAATAAAACAGAGCAGGTCGTAATATAACAGAGCTATTAAGTATATATTAAATATACATTTTATCCCTCACGCACACACACATATATATATATATGTATGTATGTATGTATGTATGTGTGTGTGTGTGTTTGTGTGTCGGTGTAATCTTATTTGAGATATATCAACATTTATATGTAGGTGTCGTCTTTGTTGATTTATTAATGCGGAAAACGTATCTGTCTGTAGGGTGGCACATAAGAGATGTAGGGGTTAAGTGTTTTACAGAATTCCTATTGCAATTTCATATGCATTTTTGCAAGAAAATACGTGTATTCATATATATCTGTACGTGTGTGTGTATATATATATATATATATATATATATATATATATATATATATATATATATATATATGTGTGTGTGTGTGTGTGTGTGTGTGTGTGTGTGTGTGTGTGTGTGTGCGCCCGCGCGTCAGTGTGTAAATCAGGTTTTATTTGTTTATAGCTTTTTAATTTTTCTGGTGGAATGTGAAGAAAAAATCATCTAAAATCTAAAACTAAAGCATGAAACGGCGAAGAAACTCAATATAAAAAAGAGAAATGCTGAAATATAGAAAGCGATAGAGAGAAAACAAAAAAAAACAGGATGTATATAAAATACGAAGCGAACAAAGTGAAACGAAATTGGATGCGCATATTTCCTTGTGTTAAGTGTTTGCATTCTTCTTGCCATTCAATGCTTTGCGTCGGTATTTGCCTCGAACAAACCAATTAGTTCAGTTCCGATATCCAAGTGATTTGAAACTGACACATTTAAAACGCTGAAAAAAATGTGTAGGAGATAAGATACAACTTAAAGATAAAAATGATGCAGCACTGCTGACTAGAACTGCATTACTTTATTAGTCTTAGCATAATTCATCTACAGGGCGACATGAAGGCAAAGTCTTGATAGAAAGATAGTTTCACAGCAACATTACACTGAAAAGCTAAACTACGTCAGAAATTCGAATTCAAAATTTTAGATTTTAACTTGTATTGTGCATCGATATTGGAGCCGGTTTGAAAACACAACTGAAACACGCGCATCTCCATAAATTTATCTGTTTATTCCTCCATATATTATCTACTTATTTTGTATATGAACTGGCGCCGATAATGCATATCTCCCCGTCTCTCTGCCTCTCTCTCTCTCTCATATATATATATATATATATATATATATATATATGTATGTATGTATGTATGTATGTATGTATGTATTACAGTCATCTCCAATATAATCGTTTTTATCGACGCCTCTCTCTTTGGCAAGAGCATATGGTCAATATCAGAAAGCCTGAAAAATCCTTGTTATTATTAGCTATCGTATCCATTAAATCATTAAGCAAATTCTGTACGTACATATACGTATATATACCCAGAGGGTAATTTTTAAAATAGGTGATACAATCATGAGTCATCTTTTAAGCTAAAAAAGCCTTAGAAAATTTATTAAACTAGCCAACCATGTGTGGAAATTGAAGGAGAAAAAAACTGGAAAATTTACAAAAAAAGCAAAACTTTACAAGAATCATAGTAAAATCTGAAAATTTTATCAACAAGAATAATTAGTTATTATAACAGATCCAAACGAAAAAGGAACTTTTGAAGCAGAGATCGAAAATTATGATCCGTTCTATACATAGTAAAATTGTCTTTTGTGTTCATTTAAGGTAGGCTTAAAAATGTATGTATATTTCATTTAATCCCATAAATGCAATACACATGATTTTCCTCTTTTCCTACACCTACTCACTTTCTACCACATCTCACGTCATGCGCTTTTTTATTCATTTTTTTTTTAAATATAGCGTTCATAAGCTTTTCATTTTAAAAAAAATAAAGCGTTAAAATATCAATTCGCCTGAAGATACCGAAAGGTTGTAACCAAGGCAGCGGAATCCATAACTTTCCATAACCCACTTGAATGTTTTCGTGTGTGTGTATATATATCAATGAAGATTGCGTTTATAAACAGGCTCTCGCCATCTAGTGAGGACGCCTATGCCCACAGTGTATATATTTACATACATTATGTCCCTCAATATCGCAAACCATAAAAAACTATATCGTATTGTGTTTGTACATATATATTTATATGCCAGCACGTAGTCACAAGTCATCGTGACCGAGCGTTTGAGCATGCTTGCGTTGTTCATACTGCTGATCATGCTAGATAATATGCTGTGACTAAGATTTGTTCAGCACAGTTGCAGTCATTTCATTTATCTAACTCCGCAACCACTACTGTAAGGGTTTATTTTAATATATATATATATATATATATATATATATAATAGGATTCCGTCTAATATGGCGGCTAGGTAATCCCTGCTGCAGACGCTCGCTCAGACAAATTTTGTGTTTGTTCAACACCCACAGTGCCCACCTGTTAAAATTATAATGTTTCATTAATATATGAAGAATATGATATACTGGTAATTTATTAAGATTCGTTAATTAATTTTGAAATCTACTATTAAAATAAACCCTTACAGTTGTGGCTACGGCAATAGATGAATGAAATAACTGACACAGATTATGCCAGATAAATTTGAAGTGTAAAATAAATTAATATATAGGGAAAATATCATCGTAAGAAAAAGATCGACAAAGAAAAGTTTCTTAATGAAAAAAAAGAAAGAAATAATAATAATTAAAAATATCGTAATTCTAAAATGGCGGAAATAGGAAGACAAGAAAAAAAGGACGAAAAATGAAGAAAATGAATGGGCAAAAAAGAAGATAAAATTATTTTGACAATAAGAAGCAGGGAACAATGTAGTAAATACAAGAAAATCTTATGGTAAAGTTGGGAAATCTAAATAAAAGCAAACAGAATGAACAAAACTCAATTCAAAAAGAAAAAAAGGAAAGCTGAAGTTGTTTTTTGAAACAGTCTAACGATATTGATTGCGTCTGCTTCGATGAAAGAAAAGATAAAACAAACATCCAGAACAATGGCGTCGCTTTTTGTCCGATTGCTATTAGCTTCGAGAGCTCTTTAGTCTAGCCATTCTTCAGGATTTGCCGGACAAATAAAATACATATTTTGTCGACAAATAATCCGATATAAACATGCCGGCTTGCTGAAACGGAGAAAAGGGAAAAGGCTTCATTTTGGATGCAAGGAAATCGAAGAGCCAATTGATTGGCTTTGATTTTTGAAGCTAAATAAAATGAAGATCGTATCGATTTAGAAAACCTTCTTTACTCATTGTAGAAAATATTTTAAAACAAAGAACCAAGAGTGTTTTTGACGAGAGGTTCCTTCCGTGGTAATAAACAAAACAATAATCAAGGAAAATGAGAGAAACATTTGGAGAAATAATTTTTCAGAGAGAGACACCACATGTACTGCAACCATAGCAGCAGTGATGTGTCTTGGGCAATATAGCACATACCTGTTCAGGCTGGTTTTGAGTTTTCTTCCTTTTTTCTCCTTCAAAGAATGAGAGCACAAATCGACCCTGATATTTAACCCATAGCTGGATTAAGGCAGAAATAAGGATCTGTACTTTCCCCAAGAGTATTTGTGAACATGGATGTAGGAAATTCGACAGAAAAAAACAGCTTGCGAATTTCTCCTTGAGTCGCTAATTGTTTACACTACCTCATATCACAAGAAAGAAAATAAAGCAAAACATTTTAGATTTTTTTTTTTTTTTACTTTGGTTATTGCAATCAAAAAACCTAAAAGATCGTAATTACAAAAAAAAACGATGCTAATTACGAGGAACGGTCCAAAATGAATGCTTATAATTTATTTTCAAGTAAAAACTACAAATAGAAGGGAGCTTAATAACACCGTTGCATTGAGATATTTCCATGTAATTAACATTTCTTTTTTTTTTTTTTCTTTATTTTCTGTATGGCAGTATGCATCAATTACATGAACTCGAATCCACTGTTTGGTTTCCGTACATGTTAAGTACGAGTCGATGAATGAAAATGTGTGCATTCACTTGTATTCTTATTTGTCATACACTTTCACAGCAATTTGCTTGAATGCTGCGTTTTTTAATAATGTTCATCATGCACGAGTCCCAAGAAATACTCGAGATAGAGGTTTAAGGAGTAAGAGTCATAGTTTATGGGGATAAATGAGGCAGATAATTGCGTAAACAGGTTAAGACTTGAATAGGTTTAAATTTGAAAAGAATCCTCCTGGGAGTCACTTCCACAAAGCAGTGATTCGTAGGAATAAACTGCTCAAGTGGAACTTACGTATCACCAATGCAATATGAAGGAAATGATAGTTATGAATTATTAACAGGAAGATTCATTTCCTGTTGGCAAACCCCTACCATCCACCTCTGACGGCCAGTATAATAAAACAGTAGACATTCCTTTCAAATTAACCACTGTCATTACTAAATAAAAGATATTCGTAGTATTTTTTTTTTTGTGTGTGTGCGCGCACACATATACTAGTAGATAAGTGCATAAATGGGATGAGTTTATTTTGACAGATGACGGAGAATGTGACCCACAAATCGGAAGGCGCACTGGAATAGCGAAAGATGCCAGCCAATGGATAAACAAACTATTACAGAACAAGAACATTACAACAAAGTAAAGAGTGTTGAACGACTATATAACAGCTACTCTACACTGTCAGTAAATGGTCGGCTGTTTCCTTATATATGAAGAAAAACCCTCATACTTAGTTCTACGGAATTATGCTGAGAATTCCATAAATGGAGCATGTGAGCAAAGTTGAAGTTTTAAGGAAATTGGAAAACACAGATGACACTTGTAATTAGAATCAGAAAGGGACAATTGACATTTCTAAGACACATAATGAGGAAAGTGGTCTTGGAGAATATAAGACACACGGGACATTGAAGGCAAGGAAAGCAAAAGGAAACTGCGATTAAACTACCTAACAAATGCATGGTACAACAGAGACTGGGAAATATAGTTAGGAGATAAACATTACTTAGCTCTACGAAATATAAGAAGTAGTAGAGAGCCATAATCACTAACGTCCTGAAAGAAACCACAGATAAAAAGGAAGATTATTTGAATGAAAGAAGTTATAGGAGAATTACTGCAATTGATAGGAAAAACGCCGACTGTTCGTTTTTATTTTCCTTTCTTTTAAAATATTTTACAGATTTTGATTGGTTAATTTAGATTCTTCATAATAATGGTCATTTCGTGATCATTTTTTTTTTACTTTTCTCTGCTCATTATTTGCTTCACTGTTCAAGATTTTCTCATTTTTTCTTTCAGGTGTTTTTTAATCATTTCACACGAAGCAAGGCTATAACGCCAGTAAGACTCAAGGGATTACTAAATGTGAGTGAATATGAGACAAAGAAATCATTATTAAGGAGAGACGACAATAAAAGAACAGAATTAAGAAGACAGAAGATAACCATTGATATTGCATTTAAATGTTTGAAGATCAAAGTTGACTAGGAAGCAAGAAGCCGGTGGAGATTTTCACAAGCTAGAAATGCGAGAGAAATATACTGTTAGCATAGAAATTATGGTGACATCTCGCCATTTCAACTGTTAGATGATGAAACCTAGCCAGCAACCTAGTACTGCGATGAAATCCATAAAATCTCGCTACGGAAGAGGAAAGTTCGTCAAAATAATTACCAAGAAAATATTTATAGAAAATGCACAGGGAATTTTCGTTACGGAAAAGTGACTGAAGCCGAGATGACATGCCAGAACTAATGATATTGCAGATTCTTTCTTTTTATTCTACCTCTGATTCTTTTTTCTTGTGAACGCAAATTCAACAATTAGCATAATTTCTACTGAACGAGACGCACCTTTGTAGAAATTGTATCTCTAAATTCACAGCTATTTTCTGACATAGTCTGTCAGGATATGGCATGAGTGGGATCGGTTTTTAACTTTGCTGTTCAAGACGCAAAAAGCTAAAATGGCATTCGGTAGATAAGCCTCGCGATACTTTCAACTTTAGAAAACAAAGCTTACAAAACACTAACACTGTCGAAAATATAACTTATTTGTCTCTCTGTCATCATCATCTTTTTTTCCGTTTTGTTCAAATTTATTTTATATCTTCTTCCAACCTCTGTTTTTTCTCCCTGTCTGTATTTCCATCAATTCCATAAGAAACTTATAATTCTGGTTCTCTCTCTCTCTCTCTCTCTCACACACACACACACACACACACACACACACACACAATGACTTTCGATCTCACCCAGTCGCACATATTCCCTTCATCAATTCTACTTTCTCTCTCTTTGAAAACTCTCTTCCACAATTCCTTTCTATCCCCCGTTGTACTTACTCCCCCTCATCCATCCTTCTCTCTCTCTACTTTCACTCTCTCTTTTAACTTATCTCTTTCACAAAGCCTTTAGAACCTCCACAATCGCATTTACTCCTCTCAACCTTTATTCTCTCTCAACTTTCTCTCTCTTTTTTAATTCTCTCTGTCACAATGCCTTTCGATCTCCCCCAGTCGATCTTTCTCCTCTCTTCTTCATCCCTCTCTCTTTTTCTCTCTCACGCGCTCTCTCTTCCTCTCTAATTCTACTTCAGTAATAAATGCAATAATTATGCCTACATATTATTTCAGTTTTATTCGCAATCATTTCATTCCTCTCCTTTTCTATCCCCCACTACTTATCCCTCTTTCCCTCCCAATTATTTTATCTATCAGTCTCTCTGATTGAATGCAGAGAATAAATAACACTGGGGACCAAGCAAACAGAATGTTTCCATAGTGTGTCATTTGCAGCAATTGCTGACAGTAGCAGAAAGCAGCAGATGACTGAAAGGCTCCATATGATCACAGGTATGACCTATTTCCAGCTGATAACAGACCCCCTAAGTTTCCATATTGTACTCCGGAGACACTATCACCTTTTACACAAGCAATCCCAGAACCAAATCAAATAGTAAAAATATTCCTGGCACGACTACTTATACTGCTGCTGCGGCTGTATTGGAAACTTGGACGCTATCATTGAAGAACGTCTATCAGTCAGTGTACACCGAGCAGAATAAAATGAGGGGAAATTCTGTTTGTCTTGCGTTAATATTATATTTTCTTTCAATTTTCTCGCCCGTTGATTTGCGACATGTGCGACCAGTGTGAGCAACCAGGCGACATGAGAGCTACATTTCGAGAGGTTTGTTGACGGAAGAAAGGAAAAATTATTGGAGAATTGATGGCGGAAAGAGGAAAACCGAATGTGAAAAGAGAGAGAGAGAGAGAGAGATAGTCATAATAACTACGGTGAGGAATGATAAGAAAAAGAGTGCATTGAATATTTAAAGAAACGACAGAAAAAGGAGAGAAAAAAAGCAAAGATTGGATACTGAGAAGGAGGAAGAATTTCTCAAATCAAAAAATGTGCGGGAATAGAAAATAAAGACGAAAAATAAAATGGAAAGAAAGAAGAAAAAGGAATGGAGTCCCAAAGAGAAATGCTTTAAAGAAAGGATAAAAAAAAAAGAATAAGGCAACGTCTTCTTCTTCTTCTTCTTCTTCTTCTTCTTAAGGATGTTGGTGATCATAACTCGCCACAATTTCCTGTCCTTTGTAGCTCTTAGTAAATTGTCTTATTGTTAGCACGCGAAAACCCTGTTCTGGCAACCATTTGCATAAACTCACGATGTAGCTTATGTGCTGATTTCCTCTGTCCATCTTGCATGTGTGCCAAATTTTTAAGTCTTCTTTCCTCATTATGTGTCCTAGAAATTTTGACTCTGTAGTATGTGAATTATAAATGTATTTTTTGTTACTATTTTCTCTAAAACTCCGTGGTTTCTCCATAGTATTCTCAGTATCTTTCTGTAGAACCACATTTATATTGCGTCAAATCTCATCTTCACCTGTAAGATTGTCCAACATTTAATGCCATATAGGAGGAGCGATATTACATAACAGTTCAGAACTCTTTTTCCGTGTTCCTAAAAACATTTCCCTGTTTCATAATACTTCGCTTAGCTTTTCGAAGGCACATTTCGCTATCCCTATGCGCCTTCGGATTTCAGTATCACACTTTCTGTCCTCTTTTAAAACACTCCCTCAATATCGAATTTTTTGTACTTGCTTGATTTTGCTATCTCTAATTTGTAATTCGAATGTTAGGCTGTTCCTTTGTACAAAGTAAATAAAAGGATGAACGTAATTGAGGCGACTTGTAAAAGAATGATACCATCAAATTATATTTAAAACTCACAGATATATATATATATATATATATATATATATATATATATATATATATATATATATATATATATATATATATATATATATATATATATATATATATATATATAAATAAAAAGGCGATAAACGTCATTATTTATGTTATTTGCCTTATTATTGTCCTGTCTCCTCATCGTTATTATTAAAATTTCTATCGTTGAGACAGTCTTCCTCGGAAAATTTTGAACTAAACCCTTTATTTAATCCACAAGATTAATGTTTGCAATCCGTTGTCCATGTCTAAGGATATCCTGTCTTATCCTGTTCTACTAGTCATCTTTCCACTGAGTCGTGAGCCCTGTACTACCTGATCCTAGGATTGAACTCACTATCATTATGATACCAAATTTGCGAAACAACACTTTCACCCTTTAGCATGTGATAAATAACATCAAAAATGAAAACATTAGACCGACGGTAAATAATGATTTTCTTGTTATATACTAAGTTTAGCATAGCCTGTGAGTAACGAGAAAGGAACATGGACAAAAAAGGACATTTATAATTAGAATCAGAAAGAGAGAGTTGAACTTTTGAGAGACATAACGGGTAAAGATGGTTTAGAGAATTAGAACACACACGTAAGAGGCAAAGGAAAATATCGAGTCACCGACTTAGCATAATTGTATAAATGAATGAGAGAACAGAGAATGGGAGAGACAGTGAAAATACATAGCTAAGAGTTACAAGGGATAAGCACTTGTGGAGAGCCATCATCACAGCACGTCCTGAAGGAAAGTAACACATAGAAGAAACCTAATTTGGTACTTGGGCACAAGTATGGTGTATCAGTGAGGAACAAACTCACTACTCAGCAGTAATGATCAACCAAGACCAGCTTAGTAAATATTAACTTTTTGTGAAAAAAAACAAAAGCTTGTATTTTGAGGCTGCTGTATCGTTTCGATATTTTTTTTACGCAAGGCGATAATAACACTAAGACGCATGGAGGTACGGGGAGGGATATAGAATAAGATTTTAGAAGCAACTGGGGATACAGTCCTAAATAGAAAACGAGATCAACTTGGAATCCTGTTCAATAGATATTAGGTTGGTGCAAAAAATAATGACGTAATAATGTCGTTTTTTGACGTTAAAAAAAACGTCAAAAAACGACATTATTACGTCATTATTTTTTGCACCAACCTAATAGAAAAGGAGTGTGAATCGGGTAATTTAACGGTAAAACTCAGGAAATTACGTGATTTTTATCATTTATCCTTAAACAGTTATTTTCCCCTTTTAATTCTCTATCTTTTTCATCTTCTTCTGTTAGTTTATTTACCATTTTCTAACAATTCTTAGTTTTCACAATGTTCTTCATTTTCTCTTTCTTCTCTTTCTACGTTTATTCTTTAACTTCTTTTTCTTCTACATATTTGCATTTTCAGGAATTTCATTTTATTAATTTCTTTTTTTATATCTTCTCATTCAGATTCTTGTTCATCCACATCCAATGATCTTTTTACTTATTATTCCTATATTTAATGCTTTTTTTATCTCTCTTACCCACCCTCGCCATTATTTCTTTTCCTCTATTCAACAGTTCTCGTCTAATAAAAGGTTTTCTCCTCATCCTCCTTTTTCTTTTTCTATCGCGTTTCTCTTTTCTTTCTTTTCGTTTTTTCTTTATCGCTCTTCTCTCGCTATCTATTTCTCTATTCTTTTCCTGTGTGACCTCTACTACCTCCTCTCTCTCTTCCTCGCAAATCCTATCCTTTCCTTCCACTCCCCTCTTTTCCCGTTATCTTCATTATTTCAATGCTTTCCTCTCTTTGACTTCATCGTTTTTACTCCCGTCGCTTTTTACGTTTCCTTCTCTTGGGCATTGATCTAGCGACGAGAGGTAATCACTGGAAATCCATGGGCCGTTTCCTTGGTAACGTGTTAAGGGAATGTTTTGATGGCATGGTAGATTTCGATAATGTCTGATACTGACGTCATCGAAGTAACAGTAAGATGGGCAGTGCTTGCTATGGTAGGTCACGTGGATACTTGGCACATGCATGTTCAGGTACATCCTTATGTAAATACTCAAACATATTCAAGCATTTTTGCGCATATATTTATTTATCATTTATATATGTATAGATTTTCTTATATATATATATATATATATATACATATATATATATATATATATGTGTGTGTGTGTGTGTGTAGTTTATACTCCTATACATATGCTTTCATACAAGCCTATATGTAACCTTGGTATCGTTCGCAACTCTGTAAGACTATCTTTTAATTTTTTTTTTAGGTACATAGTTAGATATCTTAGTATTGTTCTGGAAAATATTAATAATAAAAAGTATATTCCAATATCATTTACTTTATTTTTTTTTCTCATTCATTATCATCACAACTATTATTTAATGAGTGTGGAAATACACTCACACACACACAGACTCACACACAAACACACACACACATATATATATATATACATATATATATATATATATATAGAGAGAGAGAGAGAGACAGAGACAGAGACAGAGACAGAGAGACAGAGAGACAGAAAGAGAAAGTGTATCTGAGAAGGAAAAAATGAATAAAAAGAGGTAAGGAAAAAAATTTTGAATTTTATTCGCTTAGTTTTTGCCAGACTTTTAATTATTATACTTTGTGTCCTATACATGCTTTGACTGACCTTTCAGTCACCCGGTCAACATTAATGAACCTTCTCAAATTTAAAGGCGTTGATAAACCAATGACAAACTTGCTTTTGTATACAAACAGGTGCAACAAATAAATGCTACATTGGTCTGATAAAGTACTTCCGATGACGAAAAGCGTCGGCTAAGATATTTTTACTCTTTCCTTTATATATATATATATATATATATATATATATATATATATATTGAAATAATATTTTTATTTTGTTATGTTTTTCCGAATATATATTGTCATAAAAACAGATTTATTTCAACTAAATCTACATTATCGAGACGAAAATTGACTCCCAGTAATATGAAAACACTATTTTTATTTAACTGTATATTTTCATATTCCAGTAAGGGAAGAGTGCTGAAAATTATGCGGGTATCTCGTCAAGTTAAGGACAAAAAAACTTAGCCCTATCTCGTATATACAAATGTCAATTACCGTGTTTGCACATTTTAGGGATATATATTTGAAATATACAATGGTTTCATTTCTATTTCATATGAGATCCCTATTAGACAGGGGTGTAATAATTTTATAATAAGGTTATCGATATGCGGGCTACTAATCTCGATTAATCTCGCTCTTTCCAATTAAATCTCGCTCTCTCTGCCTGCATATATATATATATATATATATATATATATATATATATATATATATATATATATATGCGTGTGTGTGTGGTTTAAACGAAAAATTCACTACCGAGTTCTATATTTTAATGAATTTACACTAAGCAAGGTGATAATGCGCCTAAGATGCAAGGGGCGATTTCGATTGTAAGAGAATGAATAACACAGACACACACACACATACACATAGGGTGTGCACTATAAAAAAATTATAACTTTAAAGAGCACACGCACTTTATCGAAACCCTGTATATAAATATATATATATATATATATATATATATATATGTGTGTGTGTGTGTGTGTGCTTTTTGTTTAATCAGGAGGTCTTACGACACCGATAGGTGAAGGTACGTTATATATATATATATATATATATCTATATATATATATATATAATTATGTATATCATCGAGTCTAGAAGAAACCTCAACAGAATGCAAAAAGCCCTACCGAAAATTGAAACCCAGACAGTTACGTTATCAGGCAAACGTCATACCAACTGTACTTCTGCGGTGACGAAGAGGTAGCGAATTAGACTCGAAATAGTTTCGATCGATCACATATTTCGTGGTGGAACTCATCCGAGTTTCCCTTATCCATAGGATAGTGCTCCCTCTAGCTACGACTACTATCCCCAAGCCGCTCCATCCAGAGCATTAGAACTTCTAATGCTCTGGATTAATATAGAACGAATCGGCCATCCATTACTTTCTGCATTTGTTGAGGTTTCTTCTAGACTCGATGCATTATTTAATTATATTTATCACAAATCCTCTTAACAATTTCTATCACTTTTATATCCTTGCTTGAACTGGCTTCTAATGCAAAGGATGGGGCGGCTTGGGGATAGTAGTCGTGGCCCTCGAGGGCACAGTTCTATGGATAATGGAAATTCCACCACGGAATATATGATCGAGCGGCGCTATTTCGAGTCTAATTCGTTACCTCTTCGTCATTGTGGCCCGTTGGTACAGTTGGTATGATGTCTTGCCCTTTGTTCTCGGTAGTGGATGCGCACTTCTGATGAATCCCAAATATAGGACAAAACGGTCGTCCAGTGCTTTCTGCATTCTGCTGAGGTTTCTTCTAGACTCGATGAATTACTTAACTATAATTATCTCAAATCTTCCTAATAATTTCTATCACACACACACACACATATATATATATATATATATATATATATTTGTTGTTGTGTACCTTCTTCCACACACACACACACACACACATATATATATATATATATATATATATATATATATATATATATATATATATATATATTTGTTCTTGTGTACCTTCTTCCACTGGTCGAGACTGCAGTATTGTCGATGGTGTTTCGAATGTAGTTACATTTGTCTTGCACCTACTGTGATCAGTCACTTTTTCCTAGCAGTTAGTTTTCTATACTTAATCCTCAACTGGCATTTCTTCTTTGAATGGTAGTCAAGGTCGCAGTCGGTATGGTGGTAAGTTCTAGTGTTACGGTATAGTGTATGGTATCACGTCTGGTATTGGCCAGGTCCAGTTCGTGCCAACTGTTTTACATTGCATGTCACTAAGATTTTTTGTAGTGAGTCTTGATCTGGAAATTGGTGTTTGTCACCTAATTTATAGTAGCAGCAGAATTCTAGGAGTCTTTAGCTATTCTCATTCATTTTGCTTATACCACGGTGACCTAAAATTTTAGCCAATACTCTTCTGACCAGCGCCCACTAGAATGGAAGGTAAATATGTTCATATGCTGGTATACACTTGACGGCGCTGTCACACTGAGAATATATGCGCACAAGTTTTAATAGGCCTTCTGATGTAGAGGCGAATTCTCTCTATGTCACCTGCTATAGGTTTAATCATACGAAGCAGAGTGTTACTGACAGTGAAGCCAACTCCGTGTTTCCTGCATTCATCAACTCCGCTAAACTGCCAAAAGAAGGTGTAGTTCTTTCTTTAGAAATCCACTATCCGGAATTCGTGTTTCATGTACAGCTGCTACGTCAATGTTTAGACTGTTTAGCACACGATCGATAACAGTAGTCTCGCAAGAGTCATTAATTCCCTGAAGGTCATCTGAGAGACCTTTACGCATGTTTCGCACATCCCACCTTGTGAGACGAAGAGATGGATTCTTCGTCCTTTTTTTTATTTTGTTGTTTGTTTGGTGCATGTTTTATCGATCTGTTTTGTTAAATTGGTAGCTATAAGATTCAGGCACTCACTGAAGTAGGCAGACCGTGACGGATCAAAACCCTATTGTGAGGTGATTGCCGGGCTTGAAGAGGGCAGTACTTAACCAAAGGAATACAGAGATCCCTCCCATAGTTGAAGACAAGCCATGACGTCCAAATCTTCACCAGTATATATGTCTCATGTGTTGTACTCTCAGCGTGTGGTGAGACTGAAATTGAACATTCCAGGGTTGCAGACTTAAACGATGGTATATTAAGGTCCCGCGTTAACCCCACTCCTCTAGGCCGTACCGACAAGAAGCAAAGGAATACAGGGCTTTATATTTGGGACTATTTGGCTGCAAGAGTTGGTGAAAGTTTTTCAGTGTTGACAGCTGACAGCCTTTTGAGCTCCACTCCGGATTTTCTGTCTGGATTTACTTACATAACCTTTCTCGTATTCAAATACAACTGCAAGGCAGTAATGGGTTTAGAATAAGAGTTTTCCTTCTCCTAGATAGTTTGCCATCCCGTGCTGACAAATCAATCTGCCCAAAGCTTCTGCGTATGAGGCGGCTTCACTCCTTCCCTTGATTGGATTTTGTCAGCGTATACTTGAGAGTCATAGAAGGATTTTATAGACAGTGAGAGTTAGACCCTACGACTATGACAACCGTTGGAACATAATAACGGTCCCAAAACTAAAATTCTATCAATTACTTATCTGAGAGACGCCTCTCTGTCTCCCATCAGCATGGATGATGCTAACCTCCAGAAAAGTGACTCGTTGCGCATTCTTAGGCTGACATGAAGTGGAAAGACAATATTGAATCAATTTCTAGGTGAGCTGCAAAATAGTTGATTGACTGTGAAGTGTTAGACAATTTTTCTCTGCAGAATCTATGTTATAAGTCTACCATTCGTCTATGCTTTATTTTTACTATGAAAATTTATCGCTGGTAATTTTAGTATAACAATGTATTTTTATACTTTAATAATGTTTTGACCCCACTTTGGGGACTTTAACTATTTGCCCGTGGTTGGGAGCATAACAGGTGCCACCACTCGGATCAAGATGGAACTTGGAACAACAGCAATTAAGAATTGCGCCACGCTCATCAAACACTCTTGATCAGAGGCCATGCTACCGGAAATATTTTATCGTCATACCCAGGACAGTGATTTTTATAGCGCCCTGTAAACTCTAGTTGTACACTGTTTGCAATATGGATTAAGCCCATACCTTTAATTCCATCGCTCTCCGCTTAATTCACCTGCAAAAGCAGATTGATATTTTATACTGACGTTGTTGTTTCAACTGCGCAATGAATTATAAAATATAAACATACTGTTCATTGATACATAAATTTTTGGCTATGAGAAAACATTGAGAAATTGATGACAAAAAATAGAAGTTATACTTGGTGAAGGAGAAGGAGAAGTAAAAGACATGAAAATATAAATTCAGAATAATATGGAGAAGTTAACCGTTAAAAATAAGGAATAATTTATAAGATTACTATTTATTCTATAACTGATCAAAACCAGTATCGCTTTGTTGTCTTTTCTCGTTTGTCGTTGTCATCCAAATAATAGTAAGAAACTTCAGAATAAAACTGAAAATATTCAAGAGAATATCTCTGATAAGTAATGCAGTCAGTTGTCAGGATCAGTTTTTCGGTTATCATTATATATTGTTGCTATCTATGTAAATTTATATGTGAATAATGCTGCGGTAGTTAAAGAAAATATATTTGAAAATATATTTATAATAAAATTTTAAATATATTTTCAAATACAAAAATCTCCAGAAATGCGTTCCTTGACATGATTATGGAAAATCTTTAGGATAGTTTTAATATAATATTAAAATAATTTCAATCTTTTAATGACAGAAAAAGACCCAAGGTCACGAATGCATCATCCAAAACTATAGGACACAATTTGCAGGGAAAAACTTCAAAACAGTGCGTGAGAAATGCTAAGGTATATAAAAGGAAACATCTTCCATAGGATTTATTGGATTCATTAAGATTACGTGTGGAATCATGGATTTAGGGAATATTGAGTTACAAAAAAAAGAAGAAATGAGAAAAATTGGTTGGTAATGAGAAAAGCGTGCACAAAAGTGAGAGAGAGAGAGAGAAATGATTCGTGTTGTAGTTGAATGAAATTGAAGAAAAACGGAAAAAACAAGAAATAAAAAAAATCGAAAGAGATATTAAAGAAAGAAAGAAAGAAAGAAAGAAAGAAAGAAAGAAAGAAAGAAAAGGGAAGAAAGAAAAGGGAAGATTTAATGAGGAAGAAGAAATGTCAGTTCATGAAGAAATCTCGGTGGATTGGGAAATAAGCTCGCGTGGAATAAGACAAGTTGAATAAACGAAAAGGAATTAATGCAAAAGAAAACATAAAACTCTTGGAAAATAAGAAGAGAATTTCTATTCTATAGAACATGCAGTGAAGCGTAAAGGAACAGACGGTGAATCCAAACACCTGAAGAAATGGTTTTGATTGTGTCATTGTAAAGACGCAGGAAATAATTTTGCTAGGATCTAAAGATTTTATGGTCTTTTGGGAAATTCTTCAGAGTAAGAAAGAAAGAAATAAAAACTTGAAGGAGGGAATGAAGGAAACAGAATTAAGATTTTAAAAGAAATGAAAAATAAAAAAAGGTAAATTTTCAAAAATAATACGAAAGAAAGAACATAAAGTAGCCGAAGAAAAAAAAAGAAAAAAAGAACATAAGGTAAAGAAAGAAACAACACATGTAAAAGAAAGAAACAAAAAACATAATTAAAAGAAAGAAAGAAAGAACAAAGAAAATAAAGAGCATAAGGAAAAGAAAGAAAGAAAATAAAGAGCATAAGGAAAAGAAAGAAAGAAAAAAAGTAAAAACACAAGGAAAAAAGAAAAGAACATAAGGAAAAGAGAAAAGAATATAGGCAAAAAGAACAAGGATGAGGAAAAAGAAGAAAGAAGGAATACGAAGAAAAGAAAGAACACGAAGAAAAGAAAGAAAGAAAAAGTAAAATAATCTTGAATATGAAAAGTAAGAAAAAGAAAGAATTGTTAAAACTAAAGCAACAAAAAATTTTAAAAGGCAACAGAAGAATATTCTATCAACAGTTTCTTTGCACGCATGAGAGCGTGCTCGAGAAAAAAAGATTCAAAATATCAAAATTGAAAAGGAAAAAGAAAAAAAAAACTAATGCCGGATGTAATTCGAAGAGAACTGGTTATTTAAATAGAGAAGCAGAACATTGCATTAAAAAAAGCACAATATTGGAATCTCTATTCGAAATGAATTGAAATCCACCTCTCTTCTTCGGCTCCCTCCTACTTGTATCATTCCTTTCCAGACAACAAGCCCAAGGAATAATAGGCCTTGTTTCCTCACTGTGTACCGAATTTGCAAGTCTAATTTTCTATTTGTGAACTAAATAAAATATTTTGGTCGGATATTTTAAAATATCGTTTGATTTTATAAACTGCATCTTTGAATGTTTGATTCGAAAATTCATGGAAAATTATGCTGTGTTCAAATTGCCTATATATATATATTTATATAATTATAATGCTTCTATTTAATTATTTTCCTCTTTGCGCCTAATATATTTTGGATGGAGGCATTCTACTATAAAAAATTACATTAAAAGGAGTCTTTACAGGCATCCCTCGATTAATGCGCATTCGATTTCGATTAATGCATTTTCGATTAGTGCGCTAAAATTTTTATTTACCAAAATTCGATTAGTACATACGTAATACTCGGTTAGTGCGGTAAAACATTTTTCAGTTCAACCATAGTAATTGAAAACTGACATTTTACAGTTATCGATGTACTCAGTAGCCACACTAATCGAGGGATTCCTGTACATTGTAATCCAGCATCGCTTTCGATGTTCCTATCAGTAAGGCATTTGCCACTATTACGAACAGAATATAGTGCGCTGTTATGATTTACGTGTCAAGTAGGAGATATTTGTCAATGTCTTTAATATGATATTTTGATTAACGTAATGATTCTTTTTCTCCAGACAGGTTCTGGAAAAGTAAACATTTTGTGTGCATGTATCTCTAAAAATTCTAATTTCAGTAAAACATACTAACAAGAAGATTTCAATGTATTTTGATGAAATTCAAATTGTGTACCGATTAGGTTGAATCATTTAAAAAAAATTCATTTTTAAAAAATTAAATTATATTTTATTCAATTATATATTCACCTTTATTTGAATTGACATTCCAATGATTTTTGAGTCAAATTCTGCAGGTTTCGATGTTAAAAGATTTTCTATCAACTCTTGAATATGGTTTTAAGAAATCTGAATGCTGATAGCAGACATGGAAATGGAACAACAACAGTTCCTAGTTGAGGTAGCGAAGGAAAGCGAGAAGAAAGGACAATGCATAAACTACAAAAAGACACAATGCATGGTTATCAGCAAAAGGAGGAGTCCAAAATGCAATTTACAAGTCGAAAATACTAAGATCAAGCAGATAGAAAAATTTAAATATCTGAAAAGTGTTCCAACTAATGACGGAAAGTAGAACAATGAGATTCGAAACGTATTCGGATGGCCAAAGATGCATTCCAAAAGCTAAGAAGAGTATTAAGAGACAAAAAAATCGTTGGAAACAAAGAAATGAGTACTGAACTGTTACGTGATATCCTGAAAGGAAACGATAAATTAAATTAGAAATGAATAATAGTCCAACTATTCCACAACAGGCACAACATTGACTTTCTTGTATGGAGATACATTTTTGTAGATGATTGTAGAGTTTTATCCTGGTCAGCCAACTGCTTTTTCACCTTGAAAATCGTTGTTTGTAATATATTGTTCAACAGTTGTTACGCTATTTAGTAAGGACGTTACTCTCTTTACAAGAAAGGTTCTGTTGCCTTTAAGAACTGACACTGGGAACCAATTGTTCAAATTTTCCCTTAATTTCCTTTAAAGGCAAAAAAAATATAGTGGTTTCTCCTCTAAATGTGAAAGCTGGTTCGAATCCTGTGGGAGGGCACATTTTCTTTAAGAGGTTTTCTCGAATAAACGTAATAATTAATGCTTGAAATAAAACGGGACGCCTATTCAAATGGTATTATGTACTAATAATAACATAAATTAATATCATATATATATATATATATATATATATATATATATATATATATATATATATATATATATATATATATATGGAATATATGTATTCCTGTGTGTATGCACATTATATATATATATATATATATATATATATATATATATATATATATAGACATACATAAAACATAAATCTTTTACTTTCAAATCATTTTGAAGGATTGTATGAGGATTTGGTCTGAATTCATTTCAGAAAAGGCTATGTGAATTTCTTGCTTTCGTGCGAAAATGAGATGAGGACTTACATTTAATTCAATACAGAAAAGTTGTGAAAAGTATATTAATAAATTTCGACATGAACTAAGAATTATAAAGAAAAGATACAACGACATTAAGGCTTTTTTAAAAGTCATTCATTCTCATTCTTTTCTTTAATCACGAGAAACGCCAACTTAGAGAAAAGGTACTAATAATTCATAATTTAAGCATGCACGCAAATACACAGATACAATTCTGTCATTTTTTTCAATGAAGCCTAGAAATGCGAAACGCATTATTAAATCTAGTTTCAATAAAACGTTTTTCCATTTGTCAAATTTCTTCTAAAATTTGACGGGATTGTATATCCTATTTTAAACACACACACATACACTCGCACGCGCTCACGCACACACACACACAAACATATATATATATATATATATATATATATATATATATATATATATATATATATATATATATATATATATATATCATACTCGTGCAAGGCTTTATCGAATATTAGGACAACCATTTGATTTGAACGTGAGAATGATTTAGCACGGAAATCATCGCATTGACAAAGCAGTAAATCCTCATATTGGCATCCATTTGTCACATTACACAATGAATAAAACGAATATTTGATTTTCTCTCTTGTCAACGTTGTATTCTGAATTCAAAATTTTCGATTACAATGAAACAATACAGAAGAAATGTTAGATTTGTGGTTGTATCAAGCATATTAATGTATTAGCAGTAGAAGTAGCTTCCACGGGATTTTGAACTTTGGACACCGATTGCGTTTCCCAAGCTAGAAAACCTTGCACTACTTCGCAATTCTCCAAAGCAAATATTAAACCAATAAATAAAGTTACAATTTTTCTCCTTTTTGAAATGTGGAAGCATAATTGATTCAAAAATCACGTTTGGCTTAAATCCAATCACAGCCGAGTGTTTATAACTTTCATGCTTTATAACGTCATTCTGATTCAAGTAAGTCAATCTTTAATATCTGCAATGCCTCCTGTGGCAATGAACACGTATTTCTTTTTCTTTCGCTTCCCCCCCACTCTCTCTCTCTCTCTCTTTTTCTCTCTCTCTCTCTCTCTATGATCGACAGGGTCAAACATGTGAGACGTATCGTCATGAATTTTGATTTTATTTATTTTTAATTCCCATCTCCCTTAATCATGACGACTCTTAGGCTTCATTCTCGGCGTATGTTCACCGGAAATTCGCCTACGCATGCGTAAATGCATTTACTTGCCAATTGCGGTAAAACGTTGTCTTCTTTAATTGAAATGTCTTTTCGAAGAACTGAAATATCGAGAACCGCTTTGGGACGATAAAGATTAAGACGAAGATAAAAACTGATGACTTTTACATTTTTTTAATGTTTTTAATCTTTTCGTAATTTATTATTCTACGTGTTTTGCATTCTTTGCTTGCTTTTATTTGGAGAGTTGTTTCGAAGAGGAATTGCAGGTGTAAGTGCCTTACCCAGAGAAAGTGGTGAATTGAATAAATTCAATAACTTTCAGTGATATTGGTGATCTAAAACACTTCAGAGAATAAGTAGAGTTATAGAAAAAACTAATTCCGTTTGTATGTCGTGTTAATGTTGAAGTAGACGTCAGGAGAAGAAAAAAAACAGACAATTGGAAAGGAAATTTAAAAAGATGTCGAAACATGATAGAAAAAGAAGAGAGAATCGAAACGAAAGAAGGAATAATAGGGAAGTAAGAGCGAGATATATGCTAATGCAATAAGTAGTGTATTTTGCAGCATATGAGACACGCTCTTCTTTAGGATTCGCCTTAAATTTAGCACATAGTATGTTGAAAAAAACAGACCTATTATGCCCATTCTAAAGTTGCCTTGTTTATTAAACTTAAGGATTCGTAGATCTCAAGAAGACATAAAATCTAACCTTAGCCATAACGGACAATGAATCACTTAGAGGATCCTTTTGTAAAAAGAAATGCGTCTTTACTCGCACATAATATGCTAATAATAATCATAAATATTACACCCTTCGTTATGTTGCATACAATTGAAAATATTCGGGTGCTTCTTATGTTAAAAGCAACAAAATCCTTTCTTTATGGAAGAATTTTATTGATATATTTTGTAACTTTCATAAAACGAAGAGACAAATCTGATTTTTTGAAGGTTTTTTGAAATTATATATATATATATATATATATATATATATATATATATATATATATATATATATATATACTGCGTTACTATAACATCGAAAACCGAATAGAATAAATAAATATATAAAATAAAACATAAAATATAAATATAAATAAATAAAAATTTAAATAAATTACCCAAATAAATAAACAGACAAACGACTCCCGCCAAAATAACCGTCAGAATGGACTACCGACAATACACCACTGACCCGTATATAAAAATAGTCCAGAAAAAAACAACATATGTCGCCTGACGATTGCGTCTAGAATGAAACACTCTGTTGCCAATGTCATATATATATATATATATATATATATATATATATATATATATATATTATTCTTCACCAATAGCACGACTCTTAGTTCATGGACAACGCAATCTTCAGCTGTTGAGTATAGACTGACCGTTACTTAGTTTAAATTATCTGGTCATCGCAATGTTGGCGCAGTTATATATTATACTGGTTTTATATATATATATATATATATATATATATATATATTACTTCAAATTTTAATATATTGGACAGATCATATTTGAAATTGCAACTCCATACTTATTTGTTAAACAGTGTGTAAGCCAAATATCGGCTTGCATATTCGAGATGTCTAAAACATATCATCCGGCAGGAATTGAACCTGCATCCCCCCTGTGTAGATCCGGCACGGTTTATCGCTTAGGTTCGATCCCTTTGTCAAACACATTTTCTTTACTTCTATTTCTCGAATACGCAGGTCGATAGACGTATTACACACTGTTGAATAAAGAAATAAATTGGAACGTCTACTTCAAATAAGTGTGCACTATAATTATATTATAAAGACTAGTTTGATTAAAAATAAATGAACTAATTCTTTAGATCTGGCATCTCGTCTACAGTCACTTTTTCACAGTCGTGCCGTCGCTTCCCTCTGTCTTTTCTACAAAAACTTTCAGGGAAAAAAAACCGACGAGCTACTTTCGCTGGTTCCCAAACTACATGAATTTGAACGAGCTACTAGGTTGGCATCTCAGTCCCACCCTTTCCCTGTTAAATGCTGCCATCTCTTCTATTCCACTAGCTTCATGTCTCACACTTCAGGTCTGTGGAAATCCCTTCCTCTTATTTGCATGCAATGTCAATCGACATCTTCCGATGACTTGATGTATTTCTCCGTCCTTCTCTTTATCCTTTCCTCTATCACGCCTCTTTACACTTGTTCCCACTGTCTGTAACTCCTTGCGTGCTAGGGGCACTGCCTCCTTGCCTAGGGTGAAATGCTTAATAATATATATATATATATATATATATATATATATATATATATATATATATATATATATATGTGTGTGTGTGTGTGTGTGTGTGTGTGTGTAATTACTCCCTTTCTTACTTTGCTTCACTTCAGATGCAAATCAGAGACAAATGAAGTGAGGCTTATTTGAAACATGAGTAAATTTCACATATAAAAAATGTCAAAATGATAAGCTATAATGCAAGATTTACACCGTTGTAAAATATGCAATTGACAAGTTGATTAAATTCTTTTCAAAACTAAAAGCATTCTTGTAAAACCAAAACTAATATTGGTTGTGATCAATAAAACGGAATATTAAATTACATGGCGTAACTCAAAAAATACAGATGAAAATTTAAATAGTCTAATAATTTTTGCATGCATAAAATTCATTATATGCATCCCTCTAAAATATATTAAGATTTAATGATTTATTAGCAGATGAAAAGTAACATCTATCGGCGCAATTAGGATGAAACCATTTTCATTCTGTGCATATATAAACGGTAGCCATGTTCTGAATGTTAAAGTCTCACATCAGTAGACACGTTTAGAGATTCTAGGTTTAAATTGGCTCAAAAGATTGACTTTACGTATAATGTTTGTTTTTATTTTGGACCTTGGAAATGCAAAAAGAACGCTGGGAGTTGAAAAATGATTGACACGTACCACAATTTGAGACAAATCGAAGTTGGTGTGATGCTTTGAGATGATAAGATGAAGTGGCCGGGGATATGACGAGGTTCAGACGGGATTAAGTTGACAACCCACACATACATTGAGTTTTTAAAAAAAGCCACAAACGAAGAAACGAAAAATTGAAAGTAAATACATTCAAAAAGAAGATAACATTTTATGCACAATATGTCCGTATTTTCTATGATAATATTATTATTGATATATGTTTTTATTATATATTATATAATCATTATATTATTATATTACATTATTATAATATATTATAATATATTATTATATTATATTATTATTATATTTTATTATTTTTATGTTATATACTTATGATATATTATTATAATATTATTAATATATTGTTATATAATTGTTATATTTTATTACATTATATTATATAATTCTTATATTATGTTACATAATTATTATATAATGTTATATTATTATGATGATGTTATTATTATATTATGTTATATAATTATTCAGGGCGTATCCCCACTTTCCCCTATCCCTTGTAGTTCTCAATGTTTTCTCCCTGTGCTATTTCTACTACACCCTGTTCTGTCATCTACTTGCTTAAGCCCACTAGGTATGTCACGCGTTGCTTTCCCTTGTCTCTCTTTCCCTCTTTTCGCCCTCTGAGTATCATATTTTCGAAGCCTTTCTTTCTCGTTACTTGTCCCATAAATTTCAGCTGCCTCTTATACTTAACATCTGGAAGAGGAGGAAGTTTATACTTAAACTTTCTTCTTGTTTTCATCCACTCCAAACGTCATCGTTGCTCACACGCTCGGTGCATCCTTCTCTAGAACCACATCTCCGTTGCTTCGAGTCTCTTCTCCATCTTTGAGGAAACCGTCCAAAATTGGCTGCCGTTGAGGAGGACAGATGTCACGTAGCAGGTCAGTACACTTTTCTTTGTACCAACGAAATCTCCCTGTCTCTTAATACTCTGGCCACCTTCTGGAATGCGTCTTTGGCCATCCTAATACATCTTCGGATCTCAGCGTTACACTTACCATACTCTGTCAGAAAACTTCTCAGATATTTAATGTATGTAAATTTATGTAAATATTATTATTATATTATGTAATATTATATAATAGTATTATTATATCATGTTATATAATTATTATATAATGATTATATTATGTTATATCATTATATTATGCTATATTCTATAATTATTATATTGTTATATTATTATATTATGTTATATTATATAATTGTAACGTCATTCAATATAATTATAATAGTCTGTAGCGTTGACTTTTGTGAAAATGTCCTTGGAAAAGACACGAATCCATTTCTTTTCCTCCTCCTAAATTACTAGATAAATTGGAATTTTAGACTTGGCTGGCAATCATTGGAGTAGAAGCCTGGTCGCCTAGTGTGGCTTCTTTTTGTATGGCCTTGTGTCAGACAACCAGGCTCCCACGTACAAGTGTAGTTGATACTCTTTTAGGATATCAACGGTTCTTGATAAGGCTAGTAACGGTAGAGAATCGACAAACATGAATGGTGCATGAAAGGTATAAGAAATATAAGTTTATTCAATGACAAACTGACAGGTTGAAGGAGGGAAGAATGCGATGTGGGTTCCTGGTTTCTGGATAGTAGGTCTGGCTAATCTGTGAAGTGTGCAGTTGATGTTGAGGTCGAATGTTATTGTGCGCCAAAGTGTAACGGTTAGCGCCAAATATTCCTGAAGAGGAAAGGAGCCGGAGAATAGAAGAAGAATCAGTGGAGACTTAGAAACAGAATAACCCGGTAGGTTATTTAACTCCGAGATGAGGATAGAACCACACAGTTTATAAGTTGCAAGAGAAATGTGCGTCAACATAGAATGAGGTATAGACCAAGGGAAAGATCCAGAAAATACAAGTACCTCGTGTGGAGGTCCGTGGGTTCTTAACTTATTTGTTGCTTTGGGTGAGAGGTAATGTTTGCTTGAGATGGAGATGGATGTAAATACGTAGAACTTGGACTTGCGCTGTCGCTGTAGTTGACAAGTGAAGATTCTGGAAGAGTTCGTGACAAAAGCTTGTTGCTTTTCTTTTTCTTGAAGGAAAGTCAGAAGATTGGGCTAGGATCGAGTCAAGGATGGTGAAGGTAGCTTCAGACAAAGAAGTTGACAATAAAAGGTCTATTACAGAAGCCTAGATGTTTGAGCCGTATGGTGAAGAGATAGACGGGAAACGCGTCTTCTCGACTCGATGCCCGCAGATCATCTGTTCGCACGTGGATACTTATTGGGGATACGATGTCACGTGACTTTTGACTCGCGGCAAACGCCAATTGGCAAAGCACTTTGAATGGGTGTCCATTCGAAACGGTCACGTGCCTTAACATGGAAAGTGTTGGCTCAAAGGGTAGTAACGACGATGAAGAAAAGAGAAAGAGAAAAGGTTTGAGGCAACCGTTGACGGGAGGAGGGATGTGCCGATATCATTCTAAGAAAATAAATATTCTAAATTCAAAACCGTGGAGAATATACAGGGGACCACATTACTATCTTTTCCAAGAAGACATGACTATTCACAGATAATACAGAAAAGGATTCAGTGTATAGACATGATCGCCTACAGTGTAAAAAAGAATATATTATTACAATGAAACTGTTTTCAATTATTTCTTTGAAATATTTTGATGGTAAACATTACGAATAGTCTGTAATTATCATTGTTATTATAAGTTAATATTCTTTGGAGTTTTAGTTACCTTGTTCATATTGCGAAATTTAGAAAAGACGATAGAATCCATAATTATTCAACTCTAAGTTTTATTATAAATAACCCTACAATAGGTTTTATATATGTAATGTCTCTGGCACATAGTATAAATGTTTCTTTTAGTGTAGAAATTCTACATTATATATGGAAAAGAGCAGACATTTTCCCATTATATCGACTTGCGCTTTCCATGTTAGAGGCATTAAAGAGTAGTGGTAACCCTAGATGTATTAAGAGGAGGAGGTACAATCGAGGATGAGAGGACTCGTGAAAGTAGGCCTATTTCTTGATGATCCTTCGCCACGAATTAGAAATGATTATGCAACAGATGTACCTATGATCATATATATATATATATATATATATATATATATATATATATATATTATGAAATTGACAAAGTCCGACAATTATTTTAAGACGTTTTTATGTTTATACATTCTTTTTATAGATACAAATATTTAAATAAATGCTCTGTTTTATAATAAACAGTGTTAAACAACATTTACCAGCCTGAATGTCCGAACGCTCCTCTGTAGACAAATCGATTAAGGCACGTCAAGACATCTAGTCGAGAAGACGAGTTTCCCGTCATTTATAACGGTTCCGTATAGGATACAGGTTTCAATCCTGTCGGTGGACGAATATTTTCTATGAAAATTTCTCGGACATTCAGACCGTTAAATCTTGTTTAATACTGTTTATTTTAAAACAGAGCATGTACTTAAATATTTGTATCTATAAAAAGAATGTATGAACATAAAAATGTCTTAAAATACATATATATATGTGTGTGTGTGCGTGTGTGCGTGTGTGGGTGTGTGTGAAGTTATGATAAGTTCTTGACCATACCAACAATGATTCACAGGAATAAAACTCACATTTAGTCGTTTGATCAAAACATGGGAATTTGGTTGGACTAATAATTTTTTGTGTGTGTGTGTGTGTGTGTTTGCGATATGTTTTTCTTGATTACTAAGATTCTGGGCTTATATTGATAATGATCGTAAACTCACATTGGATGGTTATGAATTTTTTACAAAATTTCGTCATTAAATATTAAAAGGTATTTTTTTAAATATTTTTCTTTAGCTCCATTGCCTCCACTCTCAAATCCTATCCACTGAGCTGGTATTCAATCATGGCGTTATGAGAAAAGCGATTTTGTTTCTACGATGTTCTTTTCAAGAAAATTATCTAAGTGTACTTTTTGTGCTTCTTTATTTTCTATTTGAATTACTTATGAAATATGATGTTCCCATAAGTTTTTAAATTATTTCTCAGTAGAAATCTATTAACTTTTTGGTACGTGCTGACGCATGCGTAAACGAGAGAGTAATGACTTTTAATAAAGTGCTAGCCACAAATCTAGCGTAAAGGATGCGTTCAAATAGATTGTGGAAATTCAGTGTACACAAAATTATCTAATTGTTTGCCAAATTCCTAATATGCAGTCGTGTTAAGCTGTAAAATAATATGCAGACGAATATTATGGGATGGTGGATCAAAAGATCCGAAAGGTGACATATATTTTTACCTGAATTTTGATATGAAACGTGCATTGTATGTTTGATCTAACATTTCATATTTTGACCAGTTTGATTTTCTCTCTATTACTGATCACCTTTTACTCATGTTCCGTTTATCAATCTACCTCTTAACTGTATCATTTCTATCTTATCTTTATACAGTTTTTATATTTACTATTTTCCTTTACACCTTTTTATTATCTGAATGTTGTCACCTGCTCTTCTTATATTTTTCCTTCTTTCTTTCATTTTTTGCATCTCGATAAAAATGTTTTTCGCTCACTTGTTTACTTTCAACCTCCAGTTTATATCCCGCATCAACATTCTATCTTATTTTTAATATTTTTGTTTTTCAATTAGACAAATATATCTTCAACATATGTACACGGTTTGTCCGGAAAACATAATTTTTAGGGGAAAAACTTAGTACTCAATTTACACCAGCATCCCTTCAACTTTTTAATGTAGTCCAGAAAAATCTCTTTGGGGGTCTCTTTAAAAATTTAAAAGTCTTAAATCTTTCTTTTGACGGCATTTGAAGGTCTTCAAAATACACTACAAAATAATTCTGCGTAACTTCTCCCAGAATAATTAATTGCTAGAGTCCATCAATGTAGCAGAGCAGTCACCAGTCAATACCGTATTTAGCCGAACGCGTACCTAAACTATGAGACATAAACACAATTTAAACCATTACGGAACTACTATCAGCTTATAGCGTTTCTTGTTAACTACCATGGTCTAAATCCTCATAGAGTCTGCAAAACTACCGCATATTACACGGAAACAAGTGGCACCGTGATTCCTTGAACCACACAACACGTTGCAAATGTTCAAGTAACGAGATAAGACGTTGAACCCCATCTCGTGATATTAGAAGTATGTGTGTCTTTTACCATGTGTGTCTTATGCCATAGGACTGTGAAATGATCTGTTCCATATACGCCTAATATCACTTGTACTGAATGATAATACGATTTGAGCAAGTTTCGATTGTCTGCTACAGCCAATAATTCTTACGATCCTGAATGACCAGCGGTTAACAACTATGATGTCCACATTGCCTTCCATCACGTAATCCTAGTACACGGAGTTCGATAGGTGTCAAATATCCCCATAATTTTAGAATCTGGTACCTACTATGATTCCTCGTTCGAACTCCGATAATTCACGTCGCCTTGCCAGTGTTCAGAATTAGTCACCAGATGACAAATCGAAATTTATATGACGCCAACATAACATACTGTTAGCCATGACTTTTCGCACGTTTGCAAGAGGGGCCTGAATCATACAGGTATCAAATCTGATAGCTTGGAACAGCTAGCAGACGATTAGGAGTGACTGTCACCGTCATGGTGGGCAGGAAAAAGTCAAATAAGGAAATCGTTGAGATTTACTAAGTTGAAGGAACTCAGAGATTAAATCAGATATAATCTCAATTTTGTCACTAAGATTATGATCACTGACGAACCGTTGGTTTATGATTAAGACAAAGCAACAATTACTTCAGTGTATATATCATCAGAATCACGATGACTTCAAAAGGCGAACCATATTCGCAGTAATAAGTCATATTGATTTTGGATATCCAAAGAATTAACTTCATTTAGACAAACTGGGAACGCCAATTCTTACTCTAAAGTTTGAAACCGATTAAGATACACTTTGTAGTATAACGGTTCACATAAGTGTAAACAAAACTTAGCAAATCGCAATGATTCCCTTATTCACCATATATATATATATATATATATATATATATATATATATATATATATATATATATATATATATATATGAATCAGTATCCTTGACGTTACTGCCATACGTAATAACATCTCTACAGGGTCAAGAACGCAGGAAAACAAAATTTGATTAAAATAATCAGACATTCATACACAATTTGGACATATGATAAGATATACTTATGAAAAATATTGCTCAATATAAACATATATCGGCGGGGGCGTGTATGCACGCGAATGTATGTGCATGCATGAGCGTGTGCATATGAATGTGCACATTTGCCTGAACTTTTATGAATGTCTATGCTTATTATAAATTAACTGATTTAAAAATATGGTTTCATCGCTACACAGGAATTACCATGTTTCACAAACAGAAAACAAAAACTTCAAATTCAGTTATATTAAATTAAAAGCATTAGTTCTGTTTCATCTTTGAGCGAATTTTGCAATAACTTATTTTTTAGAAGACCATACATTCATAATATTTGTTTCGAAAGATACAGAGAAATCCAATCATTTAGACAAGAGCGGTATCGTGTACCTTTTATTAACAATTATTGCATCAATTAGCGTGTTCTTTTTTATTAACTATTATTGTATCTATTACGTTACGTTTGAAAATGAGTTAAGTCTAGGTAGAGTAGGGGTAACTTTTTTCAACGGATTTTGACATCCGTTCAACGCATGTCGACTGGTTTTTTATTAACGGCAAAACATTTTTCGGCCTTTTATTCGTGAAATTTCTACTTGTATACATACAGATTCTTTCTAAAAAGGGGTCTCTAGATTAGACTCCATTGTATTGATCTACAATTTTAAAATATTATTTTTACTTTAAATTAGTAATAGATTATATTTATTTTTAAAACAAATAAATGTAATAGAATTACTTAAATTATTTAAAAATTATTATTACATACAAGTTTGTATATTAACAGCTACGCTTTTTTCTTTTCTTTTTTTTTAATATTATTCAATGAAAATTTTTAACAATGTCGCAAAGAATAACTATTCTTTGCCGACATTGTCAAAAATTTTCATTAAATAATTAAATAAGCGACCTAAGCAAATCTCCCACCAATTTTTTTCCTACGTTAATAAAACATCGAAAAACGAAAAGAATAAATACTACAAAATGAAAATGAAAAACAAGTAAAATAAATTAAGCCGAACAAATAAATAAACAAACAAACCACTCCCGCAAAAATAACCGCTAGAATAGGTTACCCACAATACACCACTGACCCATATATATAAATAGACGAGGAAAAATCTATCATTCGCGATTGACGATTGCGTCCAGCATGGGACAGCCTGTCACCTCTGAGTGTTGATTTTAATGTTCACTGTTATATATATATATATATATATATATATATATATATATATATATATATATATATATATATATATATATATATATATGCATGTGCGTGAGTGTTAGCGTAGATACGACTATATATATGTAGAAAAATAAAATATATATTAAATTAATTAGTAATTGTAGTGAGATTAGTTTTTCCACAGCTGATCCTCTGTCTGTTTGTAGTATGTTTTTGTTTTTAATTTCAATTTACACGTTTCTCTTAGATTGTCACCAAAAATTGAGGATCGAAAACCAGATAGCCATGTTTTTTTTTTTGTTTTTTTTTTGTTTTTTTTTTGTTTATTGTTTTGTTTCACCCCTTTGCCGTGATTTATTTTCTTACCTTTGCTATTTCCTATTTATTTCTATATATAATTATATACACATATAATATATATATATTTCATATTGAGTGTTGGTGTTAATAAAATAGTGTTCAATGATATATATATATATATATATATATATATATATGTGTGTGTGTGTGTGTGTGTGTGTATTTAAAAATATGTATATATATATTAAATTAAAATTTTGAAAAATAAACATTATATATTTCTAGGCACGCCCATTTTAATATATATATATATATATATATATATATATATATATATATATTTATAAAATACCATTAAGCCACGTTTATTTCAAATGTAAAAAAAATATTAACCCTCGTTTATTTTAAATGTTAAATATAAATCCCCTCTATTTTAAATGCAAAATATATATTTAATTTTTTTAATTAAAATCTACAATCCCCGTACAATATATGGACTGCACGAGCATTACATTAAGAGATATTTCTTATTAAAATTTTAATTATATAACGGTCAGTCTCTACCCAGTCCCTGAATATTACGTTGTGCAGGAAACTCCGAGTCATGCTACCGGTGAGGGTTTATATATATATATATATATATATATATATATATATAACCGAAATTAATTTGTATATGTTTTTGTATATTGACATGAATATCTGCAGATTTCTTACAAAAGACAATCTCTGGCACATTGTAGTAAAGGATAGAACAGGATTTTATTCTATTTTCTCAACTTCTAATCAAACATCTGCTTCAAATTAACCCAAATTATCACCTGTTATTCTACGCCATGCACGCAAACACGTTTGCAGAGAAATTCAATGGAAAACACCTTGGACAACGAAGGCGACGTACTGAAAAGACGCGTGCTTGTGATTTTTTTGGATGGAATTATATAAATGAAGGTTGTTCTAGATAGTTCTTTAGCTTTGTAAGCAAGCAGCCCTTCGGTCGAATAGCACCAGACGAGAGTTGATGGCTGAATGGCTGGCAGCATTCACAATAGAGTGGAAGGCGGAGGTAACAAACATTTGGTGTTCCTTCCCCTTAATATCCAATTTAATATTCCAGACGTGTAAACGCTTGGGTTCCGTATATATTTATGAAGACGTATTTCGCGGAAACTGACCGACATCCTAGAGTGTGAATAGAAGAGAGGTGTTAATACCGGACGTTCCACAGAAGATAATGAAAACTTCCAGGGCGCTCAGGGTCTGGACACAAGCCTCAGTCCGGGCTGCCGGCGTTGTTTTCTTTGCTTGTTCGTTCTTACATTACTGCTGTGGCGTATGCTAATGTCGCCGGGTGTGATTAATTGGGATGGATGCAGTTCCCAACGGGTGCAAGCGAGTTGGGTTGCCCTTGTTCCAGTCTGGGAGTGATGCATGCCGGTTTGGGTGGAGTTACGTGTAAGAGTGATAATCAAAAATGGCGACTATGAAACTGTCATTTTTCCATATGAAAATCTGCGTAGGAATATAAAAGAATTTTATAGGTTATAGTGTGGGTGGAGGGATATATGTATTCCTGTGTGTATGTACATTATATATATATATATATATATATATATATATATATATATATATATATATCCATTACACGGCCTCGATATATATATATATATATATATATATATATATATATATATATGGAGAGAGAGAGAGTTACGGAGCAGAGAGAGAAAGAGAGATGGAGTGATGTTTGCCTGTTTGCAATTGTATACGTAGGATTTTCAGTGTAATGTAAAGGGATCTGTGGGAGCTTTTTGTCGCCTACATTCTGAAGAGATATGACATTGAAAAATGGCAGACAAAATTACTATTCGTGGTACTACAGCTTCGTTAAAATTCGTTATTACATATTAATAAAAGAAATGAAAGCGGTATCTCTTTTATACCGCTGTGTTTCCTTTCCTTGAAGAATCTTACGAAAGCAAATGTTGAGATGCTATTCATAATCTTGTATGTTTATTAATTCAAAGATTATTATAGTAGATGCTCAGTATTTGAAGTAGACGCGTCATTTTATTTATTAAACAATCAGTATTTTGTTTATCGGCTTACACATTCAAGAAATCATAGTAAAAAAAATGCGTCGTCCGACAGGGTCGAATAGTAAATCTTTTATTTATACACATAGAAAAAGATATCGTAGAGAAAAAAAATAATAATGTCAGGCGTTCAAATTTGAATTAGAGATCATTAAAATATATTCGAAAATCTCCTGATGTTAAAAAAAGGAAGTTATGGAGGATGCTTTCTTAAGCTAGCATAATTATGTACGACCATGAAAAATTAAAGGAAAAATTATTAGCTCATTGTTAGAAAATTTAATAATTACAATAACAAAATCTTAATCCAATTTCGTTTAAGAGCGTCAAAATTTACATCACTTAGCGGCTTTCATAGTTTTCTTTCCTTTTCTTAACGTCGAGAGACTTTCGAATATTTCTCAATGTCCTCTAATTAAAACCTGAATGCATAACGATATTTTTAACGATAATTTTCCGTGATTAAAAATAGATCTACATTTGCTTTCAAATTTGCTTCACTCAAGGAAAGAATCGCGTCAGAATAAAATGCTTTCCTCTTTGCATTTCTTTTAACATTTATGTTACTTTTGCAGGAATACTTTTTTATATCCGAATCTTTTATATGTACACACACACGTACGTATATATATTCTTTTTTTATATACCGTGTCCCTTCAGGGTGAGGGCGGTTATGGCTCTTCACAATATCCTGTCCTTTGAAGTTCTTAATAAATTTTGACTTTTTACTAGCATTCCTAAATCCTGTTCTGCCATTCATTCACGCATTTCGTTGGGTGGGTTATCTGTTATTTTCCTCCCTCTCTATCCTATCGTCTTTGAGTGTCATATTTTCCAAGCCCTCTAGAACTTTCAAATGATTTTTTTTTAAGTGTAGTTATCCTATTTGTTTCGATTTTTTTCTAAAATTTCGTCGTTGCTTCAATGTTCAGTAACCTTCAGTAGAATCACATTTCTAGTTCCTTTACTTTCTTCTTTATCTTTGCGGGGGTGATCCAGCTTTCACTGCCATATAGGAGGACTGATATTACATACACAGTTCGGTATTTTTTCTTTGTTTCTAATGAAATTGCTCTGCTGCTTAATAATTTGCTTAGCTTTTAGAAGACATCTTTCGCTATCTTAATGCACATTTGCATTTCAGTGTCGCACTTTCAGTTCCCTTTTAAAGCACTTCCAATGTATTTAAATTGTTTTATTCGCTTCGTTTTCGTATCTCAAATTTGTAATTTTCGCGTTGAACTGTTCCTTGTGAAAACAACCATCCATGTCTTCTTGAAACTGATGTTTAGTCTTTACTCGCTTTCCTTCACTAGCTTCTGTCGAAGTTTTTGTAGTTTCATCGTTTTATACTCTTTCTATATGTATTGTATTGTTGGGGAAAATCAATTAATCCAAACAAATTTTGTTAAATTCAAATGGTAAATTTAGCTTTCACCACAATTTATCTTATCTTGAAGTGTTTCTAAAATATTTAATATGTGTCCACAATAACAATACGGGTAAATATTTTACAATTATTTTTTTGTTGCGGTTTCGCTCAGCTTGATCTCTACACCTGATGGCCCTTGGGACGGATTCGTATTCCAGCACTCTAAAAATGTTAATGGATGTAGTCGATAAATTCTTGTCTACAACACAAACAACACCCGCTTCTGAAAAATGGCTGAGACGTCTGATAGGAGAAAACAGTAAAAATCATGAACCTCGGATAGTTTATCCATAATATTTATTCCGCTGTAAAACAATTTCATCGAAACTTGAAAAAATTCAATAACGCATAATTCTTTCAGGGATTGTTGAATCATAAATCTCTAATAGAATGGATTTTAGATCTACCAGCAACGATGCATGTTTACATTCCGTATGTGCCAAATACGCCAGCTGCTGCCGCTGCTATGTGAAGGAGACGGGTTTTAGCAAAACTGAGAAAATGGTGAAGTTACATTCGACACAGTGATTCAAATATATTTTCTCTCACAAATGACCTCACTAAAATGTTTCATGAGACGATTTATAGAAACTGTATACTTCTTTAGATGACTTATGCGTAGATAATAAAAGAAAATCCTATACACTAACAAACCGAAGACCATTAAATAGATGTTTAGTAACGTGTAGGACCCACTTTCGTGTTGAAAAGTGAAAAAGCAGGATAGAAACCCTTTGGTGATAGGCTGAGCCATGCAGCTTTGATAGCTGTCCATAGTTCACTGATTTTTTATGCAAATAGACATTTCCACCACGTCCAATAAATACTCAATTGGGCTCAAGTCCAACGAATTCTCCTCAAAAACCAATTCTGAATAACTTGCGCCGAACGTCACGGTGTATTATTTTACTGGAATAACCCATCTTTGGTCGGGTACATGGATTTCAGGTATGGTACAAATAATAGTAGACACCCAATCAATTATGCGTTGAGGCGGAGCAGTGATCTCAAAACTAGGCCATTATGTAAATATTACCAACCTGCAGAGTGGCTAGTTGAGAGCTTGGGTTCATGGCTTTGTGGGAAAATGCAATAAAATTGATAACTAAAACAACAATAATAAATGAAAAGAAAAAGAAATACATTTTCCCATGATGCTAATAGCAATGGAAGAGGAATTATAATTTCCCCACTTGGCTTCGAAAAACGACGTTAAGTGGCGTTGTTGAAGCCTATAAAAAGACAAACATTTCCTGCCTTCCTCTTTTTCTCCTCCTTGCCTCAAGATGTAAATCACAATCCACTGACGACTGAACACTTTACCACTTTCCAACGACATTGTTCCCACATATTTCGGCAGCCCTACTCAAGAAGTAAATAAATTGGTCGTTCCACCTCAGCGCAAAGCTGAATAAGCTCGATTGTTTTAATAATTCTTATCCTAACTTCTGAACGAAAAAAAAGAAAACAAACATACCCAAAAGACATTGAGAACTTTGTTCACTATAGTCACAGATTAGTTTTTAATTTGTTTCACATATGTTTTAATCAATTCGTCCCAGGTGAAGTGAAAATAACATTAAGAAGCAAGGAGCTACTGAGAATAAAAAAGAAATAAACGTCCGCAGCAAAAACTAAAGTTTTTCCCGGATTCTATCTTCCTTGTTTACACATTGAACACGCACCTTCACCTTCAAACAAACGCTACAACCTTTTACACTCCATATGTTCATGCAATCTTCACAATGCCCAAAGCCTACCATCATCCCGAAACATCTGCAACCTTTCTCCTATTAGTAATGTCACGAACCTAAATGGAGCTCTGTATCCAGTGGTTTTATATTAAGTGTACCCCTGATTAATTTTCTGCTTCCTTATCCACTGGAAGCTAAGAACGCTGACCTGACCTGCTATAAAGCTATCTAGTACATTCTGCATTTAATGTCAATGTGAGTGGAACTAGTATTGCTTGTCTGTTATCGCTTACGATTCTAGCAAGACGCCTCTAGTTACGATCAATTAGGACCTGTTGTCGACCAGTGCGCTGTACATGATGGACGGTAATACCTTCCAGCGTGTATTTTCGCTACACGGATAACGCCGACTATCGAGAATTATCAAACGTCCACCCAATTTTAGAATACATATTCGCCAAGGTCTTCGCCTTAGAGTGGTTACTCCAATCTTAATCATGCAATGATTGTGACCGAACATTATTTCATAAATTAGGTGAATAGCCGAAGAACTCTCTCTGCAAAACTTGAATTTTAGTACAAAACTATTAAACAATCCTCTTTTATCTTTTAAATATAATTCATCAACGAATTTATAATACTTCATCATAAAATTAAAAGTTGAAGAAATTAATTTTATTTAGCAATTCAGCGAACAAAAATCCGTATTTCGTCAAATCTTTCTTGTTGATGTATTTGTTTATTTTTAAATATTTCCTTGGGGAAATGTAGTAACGATACATATTGTCAAATTCAGTTCATTCTTTTTTTCTTTTTTGTTGAAAACGTCTCAGCTCAACCCACCTCTTAATGTCGGAAGGTTATTCGATCACTGTAACTTGCAATATTATTATTTTATATTGTAAAATTCCTATTTTCAGAATTATTGCGATTAGTTTTTAATTTGTTTCACATATGTTTTAATCAATCCGTCCCAGGTGAAGTGAAAATAACATTAAGAAGCAAGGAGCTACTGAGAATAAAAGAGAGCGAGAAGAGTTTAGAATAAACCGGAAATCCAATCTTATACTGGAAACAGGGGATAAACTTTATACTTCCGTTCAAAAGATACTTCCGGCGTGTATCTGAACGGAAAATGTGTTATTTTCAAATGTTCAACTCAGAGATGTTACAAAGAAAATCCATGAGAATATGATGCAATTATTAGGTGGCAATATATCTATCATATTCAACTGTGAATGGCTAGTGTGCTGACTTCCAGTGATGCAGCATGGTCTGTGAAGCATGAACGACTGTCATATTACTAATTATGTTCATGACGTAATTTTTGCCGATGAAAGTTTCCCGGTAAAATAAATTACTTAGGCATTAGGAATGTCCGAAGGAGTACTTTAAAAATTGGGTGGGCAGTATGAGTGAACCAAGTGGGTCAAAAAATATGAAAATTTAAATACAAAATAATGGAGATCTCCAAGTTGATTTTCAGTGGGTCATATTGTTTTGGAATGACGTTTCACCTTTGATTAAATTAGGTTAAATCCTTGAACCAGAAATCAAACACTATATGCATTCGCGATATTCGGTTTCCACGTCCTTGAACGAGAAATCAAACAACAGTATATGCATTGGCGGTATTCGGTTTCTGCATCCTTGAACCAGAAAAAGAAGAAAAAATTCAAAACCCAAGATCAGCAGAAAAGATCGTTTTATTTTTATTTTTGGTTGTTGTTTTAGTTAAGGAAGTCGTCGTCGTCATGAGTGACTATCATCAAAAGGCCCAAACAGTTCAAGTGGAATATTTTCTCTAAGCGCCTGTAAATTTGTTACAAAAACAGCGTCGAAAATCAATGATGAGTGTTCTTTTTATGTAGAACAATGCACGATCTCAAAATGTTGGAATTTCGGGTTTGAATGTATAGACCATCCGCACTACTCACCCGATCTTTCTCTACAAAAGAATTTGTTCTGGGAAATCTGGAGAAACACTGTGCTTTGGAATGAGGATTGAATATGTAGAATATCATGTACCGTTTACTAGAACTACATCATTTTATTCTTGGTCGAACTGATATTTTTTCAGCGGCCCCACTCTGACAATTCAGAAGCTTCATCCATCCAGTTCTTCAGATATTTACATCACACTTTTGTTGAAAGGGTCTTTAGAACTCTTCTGTCGTCTTTTTTTCCGATTTAAATTCTACATTTTCTTTAAACCAGTTTGAGCTCCGCCATAGCTAAATATAAGTGCATATAATAAAATTACCTGAAAACCATAAACTTTTTAAAAAACCTTTGTTAGCGGAAGTTCAATCTTTTGTCCATTTTTTTATCACGCTGAATATGAAACTGTCCTTAAGTGCTTTAAAATTGGACATCTTTAGATATTCCAGTGTTTTAGGTGACTGGGATTATTCTGTAGCCTTTTGCTCGTTTTATGTTGTATTTTAAGTGTCTATCTTTTACTAGAATTTGCTAGCTCAGTCATCTACACGGTAAAGACTTGCTAGAGCTATTGCATATTATCTTTATACTGCGTCTTTTAAAATCATTTCTTCGATGACCAGCTCAATAATTTGTTAGTTATATTTTTCATTTTCTTATTTTTAGAATCTTTTTTTTCTTTTCTTTATCCGAATTCGTCACTTCTCTAATGAGTGACTGAATTCATCGGACTGGAAGGAATTTACACATGGGGAGGAAACATGTTATGGGCTTATAAGTACTTCTACCTGAAACGTGATTTCCCTATTTCTTTGCATAAAGCTAGTGTTATATAGTAACAACATTAAGTAGAAGCGTATGAAGCTTTATTTGACTCATCCAGCTTTAGCGCTAAAAAACGTTTATTTTATTGTGATGGATGGTTGCACGGGTGACGGTATGTGCATATTTCATTACTACAGTTACTTTTTTTTTCATTCTGTTTTCTTATATATTCCTTCACAGGAACACATTTTTAACTTCCTGCCATTATGTGATATGTTATAAAGGGATGTTTGTCGTTATGATAAACGAGACATACCTATTTATGGGTAGGTTGTGCTTAATAGACTAATTCCTACGAAGTAGGCTGATTTGGTCACTGTACTAGTATAGCCAAAGATTCGTCAAACATACTAAGGTTGGATGTCTCTACCTTATATGATATGATTGCCAACGTCCTGAAGGGACATGGCCCATAGATCAGATATAAAGTTTCTCGTAACAGACTCAAATAGAAACTCTAATATTGGCAACATTTGATTGTTTTAATTATTTTGATTCAGGAAAAATTAATCAACAAGAATTAGTTTTATTTCTTTATTTCTTTGCGCGTTATTCATGTGCTACACTTATTCGCTTATTTAATTTACTATATATAACTGTTTAGGGGATATATCTGCTTTACCGCAAACTTGACTCCAAATATTACAATTAATTCAGTGCACGTGTATGATAGAAGTCTAAGTGCTGATGACCTTATCAGCGCTTTTTCAGGTCCATGATGATTTGCGCAGAACTTTAGCACTAGATTCTCTCGGGTAAAATATGTTTCATCGATGTTCAAACGCTGTACTTAGTCCATTAAAATAAATCAATTTATTTCTTCAGTTGTGACCAAAATTGTTCCACCTGCCTGGAGCAACGTCTACTTTTATTTACCTTATTCTCTGTAATTGTACCAAGTCATTTTCTCAAAAGATAACCTGTTAAAAAATTCAGTTATTTTGCTTTCTCAAAAAAAAAGAAAGACTGAGAGTTCAACTCTCTATTGACTAATTCGTTGTCTTCTTTTGACTAATTATACTTTTATATGGCTGCGTTAATTTTTTTTTTTGATTTTTTTACGTTACGATTGTTTTGTGTTTGGTAATGATAGTACATTCAGGTCGACGTATAATGAGTTCCTCTCCTTCGGGAAAGAGGAAATGGTGCTTTTCACATTCTTCATTTACTATAAGTTTGTTCTTGAAGGAATAAAGGTTCCAGAACAGCCGATCAATGCAGTGAGGCATGCTGTCCAATTTTCATTTTATTACGCGAGCGTCATTATGTTTAGAAGCGATAAACAGAAGACCATCACGTACGTATCCATATATATATATATATATATATATATATATATATATATGTGTGTGTGTGTGTATGTGTGTGTGTGTGTATGTGTATATCAAGAACGATATTTGAGAATAAATGCATAACAAAGTGGAAAAGGTTTTCGTGTGACGCGTTTCGTCCTTTCGGACAAACTTTGTGATGTTCGCGCGACTACATCTGCACATGAACGAGATGCTGGGATTTTTTTTTAAATTTTTCACAAGATTTCACAACTCCTGGCAGAACTTCTATTATCACAGTGCCATATATCTAATAGCAAAAATGACGGAAACAAAAAGAATGTGAAGGAAATTGGCTAGATTAAAAAAAAATTAATAAAAAAATCGGACACAAATAATAAATCTAGTCCGATGAAGTTCGAACAGACGAAATAGCTCACATGAAAACCTTTTCATATTGTCATGCACTTTTCCCTATATATATATATATATATATATATATATATATATATAGATAGATAGATAGATAGATAGATAGATAGATAGATAGAGATATGAAATATAATATATAAATATATATATAAAATATATGTAATATATATATATAATATATATATATATATATATATATATATATATATATATATGTGTGTGTGTGTGTGTGTAGATATGTAGAAAAATAGGAAAGAACACGGTAGGTAAATAATCCGGATTTCTTTAGTATTTTTGATTTTATTTTTAAAAACATTGCTCCATACAGAAGTATAGCTTAAATTATAATTAGTTTTTTTTTTTTTTAATATGATTACTTCGCTACATAAGAGTTCTCATGTTTAAAAAACGAGAGCCGAAAACCTCAATATAATTATTAAAATTAAATTGAATTGAATATCAAGTCCTGTTTCATCCTCAAGCGAAAATTTAGGAATAACCAATCTTGAAATTTACGCATCTTTATAAGCATGTTCGCTCGCAAAATTAATTAATATGGAAACGGCTGGGGCGACCATTTTGATAGGGGGTCTAACAGTTAATTTTTATCCGCATATCACTCACTTTCGGAAAGAGGTCAAGCCGCGGTAGGGTCGGGGTGTCCATTTCAAAGCGAATGATGGCATTCGTGTACGCACATCGTCTGGTCAGCCACAACGAAAGATAGCTTTTGGCACCATATGTCGTTAAGTGTCTAGAGAATTTTGTTTTATTTTATTTATTTATTTACTTTTTTTTTCCTAAAGGGCTTTTTCGTACATAAACGCGTCGCACTCAACGACAATTTGTTTTTTTGACGATTTCATCAAGGTTTTTCTATCTTATGATTGGGTTAAGCTTTTAAACCTTTTATTAGACTATAAAATTTAATTTTTTATGCTAATTATTTAATGTGAAAATTTGTTGATGTCGGTAAAAAATCGTTAACTCATTTCTATGGTTTAATAAATTTTGATTATTTAGAAACTTAATAACGGAAATTTCCTAAATTATGAAAATATACACGCCGACCCTACCTCGGCTTGACCTCTTTCCGAAGGTGACACATATGTAGATAAAAATTAACTCTTAGGCCCCTTATCAAAATAGTCGCCCCAGCCGTTTCCATAGTAATTAATTTTGCGAATGAACATGCTTATAAAGATGCGTAAATTTCAAGATCGGTTATTCCTAAATTTTCGCTTGAGGATGAAACAGGGCTTGATACTTTAATTGAATTTAATTTTAATAATTATATTGAGGTTTTCGGCTCCCGTTTTTGAATCATGAGAACTCTTATGTAGCGAAGGAATCATATTTTTAAAAAAATAATTATAATATATATATATATATATATATATATATATATATATATATATGTGTGTGTGTGTGTGTGTGTATGTATGTATTTATGTATGTATTACTAAAAGATTCAATTTGTAGAATTGGAATGAACAGGATGTAGCAGTGGCAGTCTTGGAAATCGAATAACGTTTCCAGCGTTTATTGGGAGTTTGGGATTTATATTTTGTGTTACTTATATTCAAATTCTAATTCTGTCTTTCCCTTCTAAGCAGGTTGTTCTGTCATAGCTATAACAAAAAAATAACTTTCTCGCTTTTGTGTCTTTTTCATTCCACATATAGACTAATATCTACGAGACGATAAATGTTCTAGGTTCTTCATTGAACTCACATTAGCGGTATGTGAAAACTTTAGGCACACACATGTGATGCAAGAATAGAACAATCAGCCACTAGGAAAGAGCGTAACAGCAAATAAAAGGAAATGTTGCACCAAATCACATCGCAGTTCAATACTTATTCCACTTAATCCATCAAAGTATTTTCCAGCTCACACAACATTCCTATTCTAAACCGAAATACAGGGTCTTCTTACTTCCAGATTGACCATGTATTGAAGAGTGTAGCGGTACTCCCCAACCTTGGTTAGTTTTGAGTTGGTGAGCCTACTTATCCCATAGTTTGGGTAGATGACTCTGAGTTCATCCGCACTTTAGCAGCTCTTCCCTTTCTTTCTTGTGCTGCTGGTGTCTCACTTTTTTCTCTTCACCAGACCAGTGATAGAGAGGTGTAGTTTAGTCACCAACCACTCGATCAATCAGGTTTTGAATCCTAATTTCCCTTCTCCTAGACTGGTTGTTACCCATAGCTATAGGACCCACTCTACCTGCTATTTATCCATATCTTGGTGGAGTGAGGGGGAGATGGATTCATAATTTCCCAAGTGAATGTAACAAACTCTGGACTGGAATTCGAACTCGGTTCTACGATTCCAGAATCCGAGCCGCTATCCATTACTTCACCAGGCTTTCGAATTTGTCGGCCGCCAAAGATATCATTATTGACAGCTTAGCATCGATTACTCCACCTTACCTGGGCACTGGCGTCATTCGACCGAGCAAGTCTAATCAGACGAGTTATATTTCCAGCTATTTTAGGCAAACGGGCGCATTTGTTAGGATTAGAGTCCGCAGTGTGTTGCGCACCCCATGGTTTACTGCTTAATCGTATGGGATTTTGTTTTCTGTTGGAGTTGAAAAGAACTACAAGACCATATTCATAGGTGTGAGATGATCAAATCAAGCTTCTCTGTTGTGATAATTTGTTCTTGCAACTACCCTCTGATGGGTGCTATAAATCAGGTTCTATGAACACTCATGTAAATTATATGTACACAACTTCACATTCACCAAGTTTAAACCCCATTAAGCATGTATTGGATATGTTACAGAAGTTAGTAAATCCCATGAGATATAGATAACTGAAAGAAAACTGGGATATGGACAGCAATGGAACATGTTTTGATAGATATACCCATGTAAAAACTCGAACACCTCATAACGTGTCACGTAGCTACCATCATTCAAGGAAGAGCTGCAAGTTATTATGTCGTTATGTTCATATGATTCAGTGATGATTGAGGACAGAGTGAGTGAAACCTGAAATATAAAGAATCTGAAGGAATCAGGTTTGAACAAATCCATGTAAGCTGCTAGATTGATAAGAATAAACAAGTAGCGAGAGATTGGTAGATAGAAATAGTTTCATGTACCGCGGATTTCGCCGAATGTGCTGAATTTATTGAAACCTCAATTTTCTTCATGGCAAGTGATTTTCTGGTTTAAAAGTAAAGTATTTAAAATCTAAGAATCGAATAGTGTCTGATGTCACCTTATCATCAGACTCGTATATAGACAGATAAAAAGACAGACAGACGTGACAAAAAACTGTCCGTACAGAGCGGATTTAATGAGAACATTTGGGAACAATTGCTTTTGTTGTCAGTGCCTAATCGGGAGAAAAGCCAGTCACGTCGGCCTTGCGAACCCAATGACCTCGACGGCCGAGATTTTTGCGCGTATCGATGTGGAAGAACTGCTGGGAAATTGCTTTCACTATCATTACACTCGGCTGCCCGTTGCAATTAATGAACGTCTGCTCTGTGATAACATTCGAAAGAAAAACCCTGCAAACTCCAAAATACTACTGATTATGTTTCCATTAAAGCTATTGACACTGCGAAGTCATCGCGTATTTCAAAGACAGTGCACTGATCGAAGTAAAAAAAAGGCTTTTTATTTGAGTTGAAAGGTCTATATGTATATATATATATATATATATATATATATATAATGTTCACTTTTATATTTATATATATATATATATATGTGTGTGTGTGTGTGTGTACCATTGAATATTATTAATTATAGACTGTCATCATCAGAGTATGGGCTTCATTTTACAACTGGTATATATTCTTCTATGAAGAGTAACTGGTCATATTATCTTGTCTCTCTCAGCTTTTATGATGAAAGCGGTTACGAATCACCTCAATGAAATATAAGACATTGAAACGCATGAACTTCAATACATTTTCTTAGGGTACCAATTTTGCAAACTACTTCGGTTTTGTATTCTTTGCAGGCTAGTGATATACGTCTTATGGGCAGGACCGTCAGAATAAAACTCAACCATATCAATGGGGAAAATAATTTGTAACTTTTACTACCCCAAAAAACAAGCTAGTGTCTTTTGATGATCACTGGTCAGACCTTGAGTTTTCACTGATGGAAGTGAACATTTTCCATGAGATTTCATAATTTTGAAGTCTACTGGTTTGCAAATTCCCATCACATCTCAAGTGGAATTCATATATATGATCCTTTGCTAAAAATGGCCAATTGATTCTATTGCTACAGAAAGCACTTCATGTATTCTGCTGTCTATTATCATTACAAGAGTCTAATTAGAACAAAAATGGAGTATTGCTGCCATGGCATATCTGAATCTGCATAATCGTCACTTTCCAGACATTGTAGAGTTCAAAAATAATTGAGGTGGAGGGCGCTTATTCCCCACTCTTCAAACATTTTCCCATAGACGAAACTTCGCAAGTCTATTGCTGTTTCAAAATTTCTCTTTCAAATGTTCAGATGAGCTCTATTCTTTAGTTCCACCAGTTCAGACAGAATAGCTAGGATACACTATGTTTCATCCACAGAGTTGAATCACCCCATTTACCCTGTATTGGAAATGTAAGCAAAAAGTACCACTCATACAGATTTTTCCAAGAACTGTTAATTCGTGGAAAAGATTCGGGTATTGAGACTAGAATCTTAATCTCTTCCAATCAAGGGATAATCTTTATCCTATTTATCTTCATTATCTTCACTTCATACCATCTCCTATCAAATTCATATCACACAATGCATTCATCATAACTATTTTAACATTAAACCTCTGTATGGAGAGCAGCTTGTGCCTTATATTGGGTTAAATTTAGTATAAATAAACTTGGTTTTTGATTGTTGAGCTATCGCTTTAGGTGGAAATTTTGGATATAGATAAAATGAAAGTTTGAATAGAAGGGGGTTTCTTCTTTCAGTCAAATTATCTGACCAACTTGCGGTCGTCGAAACGGAAATAAAATCTGCTTCTGACAGCTCAATGGTCGTTGACACCAATCCTGCACGTCTGAGTTCGACTGCAAGATTTGGGCAACTACTGAATGAACGATCAAATATCGAATCTCCGCAAAACCGGCTTCAGTTATATGCTCGTCTAATGTGACCTAATTTAGTTTTGTTTTCATTGGTTCAAATCTAATGCCTTATATTGAAGTTTCATAATATGTACCTGTGATAACTAGCTATACTATTGAATCGCACGAGAGGGTACTGAAAAAAATCCAAATGTCTGAAACATTAACGCAAAATCAAAATATATTTTTGAATCTGTTTTTTATTAGACCGAGAACTTTTCAACATCCCATTCTTACTCTTTGAAATTTTGAAATTATCGCTAATATTAAAAATTAATGATAACTGCATCAGTAGCTGGTTTTCTAAGAAATATAAAGGGTAACCGCTTGGGAACACCAGGTGTTGTAAGCTTGGGTGTGGGGTGGCTCAAAATTGTTAATCGGCGAGCAGGGTTCCAATTCCCATTGACTTCGTTATATTCACTTACATGCAAATACACTTGGGAATGATATGAATCTACTTCTTCTCCCTCAGCTATGGGTTAATTAGTATCATTAAACCGTTATTATCTGTAAAAATAACAATTGCGTACAAATATTTTGTTTGGTTTATTTTACGTCATATCAACCTCAGAGTGTTATTTAATGCCGACAAATATTTTTTTATGATGGGTTCGTAGACATAGAATATGTAGTCATTGTAAGAAATGAGATTGTAGATCAGGTTTCGTTGACTTATTTTTGTAAAGATGGTTTGTCAAATGTATTGCTGGTAATTTTTCAAAAATATATTGCTGGTAATATTCTTTTTTTTATTTTTCAAGAGAATATTGCTGATAAATTTTCTTCCTTTTTCAATAATGTATTGTAATTTCTTTCTACAAAAATGCACCTCTACACCATCACAGCAGCAATTAAGTAATTATTAGGTTGGTTCAAAAATAATATCGTTTTTTTTTACAAAAATAATATCGTTTTTTGACGTTAAAAAAACGTCAAAAAACGATATTATTTTTGCACCAACCTAATAGTTCCACGCTCCTCAAAACCTCCCGATCAAAGTTCTTGCTGTCGGCTGTAGTTTATCATCATACTCAGGACGGACAAAATATTTAGATTTCGCTATTGAATATCCCATATGACAAAAGCAACCAACCCTTTTGCCCTTTCTTAATAAATCAGTATATTGCGATATTACTCTATAACACAATTTAAGGTTGACATATCGTGAGATTGTATAAAATATTTCGTACCAATGCATAAATCTTATTTACCTATTTTTAGTATTTAGAAAATGATTTAGAAGATAAAGTTCTGTCGTCATCTCAGAATCAGCTTCAATGAACAACGAGAAAGAAAATACTAAACTGACGGAGAGGAAATTGGTAATGAGTTGGGTTTGCCTACACTTATCTATTCTTTTACCTATCCTTCTTATTATTTTAATATTTATGTTTTGCTTTTATTGCAGTACACAAAAGATTAAAAAAAAAAAAAAACGATGAAAAAAAATACGTAAAAAAAAGAATTCGAGACTCTGCTCGACACCTGATGTCCATTTCAATTATAAACTAAGAAATGTAGTTCCGGTAGATAGCGGGAAAGTTTTTCACTACTTGTTCGTTGTCGCCGATGGCATCACCACAGCCAAACTGCAACATCTGCTTCCAACAGCTCCAAGCCCGCTTAAGCACGCGAACACTCACTAACACACATCATTGTCAATGTATATTCATAGACACACCGATTCCTGTTTAAAAAAATTACGAACACAGACGCACACACACCTCGCACGCAAACACAATACTGATGATCTATTTAGATAGGTAAGAATATATTTGCTTACACACACTTGCAAGCTCATACAAAAATGTATATTTTTTTATTAATATACATGAGTATATATAGATAGGTGTGTATGCGTATATTTACATATGAGTGTAGACATATTAATGATTAAACACAAAGGAAAACGCACCCACCTATATGAACATTAGTAATCTTTTGTACATTCTTACTCGACAAACTTTTGCATCGAACAACTCTGTTCATACCTACATAGATGTTCTCTCTCTCTCTCTCTCTCTCTCTCTCTCTCTCTCTCATATATTCGGTTTATCAACAATGATATCGAGTCGCATAAACTAAAAGCAAAGCGTATAGGATTAAGTGAATAAAGAAAAGCGCTAAACACGTTTTTACAACACACGGAATTCTTTTACATATTTCCCTCCAGGACGTGAACGATCATGACTCTCTACAACTCCCTGTTCTTCGTAGCTGAAAGCAATTTTTTCTCTACTTACTATCCTCCTCGTCCAAGTTCAGTCCTCTGTTTGCACAAGCTGGTTAGATAAGTAGATCATGTCTCGCCACAACTACATTTCCTTTGTAGCTCTAAGCAGTGTTTGTCTCTTTACTATCGCTCCCAGTTCTTATTCTGTCACTCCTTTGCACAACCTCGTCATATAGACTATTTACTGTTTAGCTTTGTTCTTACCTTAAATCTACCATTTGAGGGTCAGATTCTCCTATCCCTCTTTCCTGATTATGTGTCCAATATGTATCCAATGAGTTTAAATACAAATTTCCTTTTTGTTCACATTTACCTCAGAACTTTCTCGTTGTTCCGACCATGGTATTCTCAGCATCAACAGTGGAAACGCATCAATGTTGCCTCAAGTCTCTTCTTCATTCATGTGGAGATTGCTTGATGTTACATGCTTTTCCTTCTTTCTTTATGAAACCTTCCTATTATAAACGTAAAAACTTTAGTCTATTTTGAAAGATGTCAATGAAGTTAGTAGTGTATGCGACTGCCAGCGAGTTTGATCCTCGCGATGTGTCCCATTACTTAATAAAAAGTAGTGGATATCTAGTCAGCGTTCCAAAATAGTACATCGACTAGAAAGAGTCATCTCGCAGTAATTCCAGTCGCACGATTTCATATCACTGTTGTGTCATTTTGCCAGACAAGGTTAATCATAGGAAATATTTATTGCAAAATAATAACTACTTACAGCTCGAAGATATTCAATTATTAATTATTGGGGGGGGGGGGCGTGGTGCAGATATTGTTAAATGAACTAGCAGATCGCTTGCATTGAAAATCCCCATTCAACACTTTGATCTTTACTGATAACACGAAAAATCAATATTGTTTCTAGTATTAATGATTAGTATTCAAACAACTGAGAATTCTCTTCTGCTTATATATATATATATATATATATATATATATATATATATATATATATATCTGTGTGTGTGTGTGTAACTCGACACACTTACACAGGACATTGACCGCTTGGATGAAATTATTTATAAGACACACCACGAAGATAAACGGTTTTTACTAGTGTCGCCCAATCAGCACACTAAACATCGTTGCTCATAAAATAATTGCCTGAATCTCTCAGCTATTACCACAAGTATCAAGTCATAGTCCTTGTCCAACCTCTGTTAGTACAATAGGGATTTACAAATGGAGGTTGGATTCAAGGGCGCCACCAATTAACTATTATGAGCTTTGAGCGTCAGAAGACGGACATCGTGTGTCTAGCTTTGAGAGAATTAGAACGGAAACTATGAAAACAAGATGCTTTAAAGTTTCATACACTAAAACTGGCATCTAAGTATATACTGATACCAATATTGCTATCTACTCCTGCCTTATCAAATAAGTGTTGGTGGGAGGGGTCTTTTATTTTACAAAACTTTATGAAATGGCTATCAAATAAAAGTGGCTGTAACATTTTTTAGGAAAACAGCTGGCCACTAGGAAGTAATTAAAATGTATTCATAAGTACATACAAAACCCAATAGGACGCTTTGAGATTTCTCAGGTAATATAAATAAAAGAAACAAGAAAAAGAAAACTTTTCTATACCAAAGCGTTTTCTTCCATGAGGAAAATGAAGTTAAATGTGTGGATGTTGTTTCGTAACTTGAATTTATACATAGAAGTAACGTAGAGGAAAAATATCATTGTTTTCAAATTTTGAATTTGAGAACGCTCTAAAATATTCTTACATCTTTCTAGTAAACTTTGGGGGACGCCGTGTCGAACGCGCGTCTATCAAGACACAAAAGAGAACTCGGATCGTGTGCGGACATGTCTGTCACACCAGTTATATCCGGGTTGTCTCCCTTAGAAGCGGGACAGCTTGGAATATCTAGATACGGGCCTTTCTGCAACTGGTCAAAGTCCGAGTCTTTGTAAGATCTCTTGTGCCAATAAAAACAACGGTAAAATGAGTAGTCGGGAAGATACAGTGTCTTGTAAAGTAGGTCCGTGGACATATTGTTCATAAAATTGTTGTGGTTTCCGAGGCAGCATTGTGTTTGTTACCTCCTGTCTCTTTCCTCACTATGTCCATTACCCCCGTAACTGCAAGGGAACAATCGGTTAGATGTTTCCTCCAACCTCTACACACTCTTGTACATTACAAGAGACGATATGTGATGTAATTTGTTGCCTAATAGACGAAAGTGAGTAAATGTTGTTGAATTTATATTTTATTATTTGGTTAATAGAATATACTACTAATATGCAAGATCAATAAACACTCAATTTTCACGATATTCTTTGCTTCCCGTCATGGAATTTTAATAAAAACGTGTGTTCCAAGAGGTATGGGTGGGGAGTTTTTATTAATTATTATTATTATATTATTATTTATCTTTATTTAATTATCAAAATGTTAGTAAGCATAACCAATCTATTCTAAAGGCAAGAATAAGGATTTAGAATTATGCATAATTTTATCACCAGTTATAAACATGTGGTCTTCAAATTAGTATTGCTACCATATCTGGGCTGGAACTGAAAAATCCTCACTTTTCCAGGATTGACAGGGTTCGAAACCTTTTACGAGATCTTTGTGGATGATGACTTATTTTCTACCCAACAGAAAGATGCAAAAGATGCTATTTCCATGGCAAATGTTCAGACAAACCAAATTCTTTAGTGCCACCAATTCAGATCTTTCACGTCTAAAACTCTTGACGATCAGAGATTGGCAGCTGACTTCTCTTCCGATCTAACATTAACTTCCCAGTGGAGGTAAACTAACTGGTTACATTCAATCTCCGCCGATCAGACCCCGAACTACCGTCAGTCACGATGAACGAATGTCTTTTCGAGGAAGCTCCGTGCCTTGAGAGAGAGTATTAGGCCTTAAACTTACATACGACCTCAAGTGGAACTCTTATATACAATCCATCGCTAAAGATGCAGATAAAACGATCGGCTCCCTGTACCACTCTAGTAAGCACCTGACTTATGTTATCTTCTACCTTTATAAGAGCCAGATCAGAAGAAGAGAATTGAAATAAATCCAATCAGTTCACTATCAGAAAACTACGCTATGTCTGCTGCATGGAGTCCCTGCATCTCGTGTTTGTGAACTGTTGGAGTCTCTTTTGAAACTTTGTCGCAACCGACCTTTTCTTCCGACATTTCTTCAACAACTGTGTAGAGAATGGTGTGTGAGCTTGGCTTCTTTTCAGACATAAAGAGTTTGCTGCTGCATTAAGGGCAGAAAAATTCCTCAGGTTAAGTAGAGGCAAATAATGAGTTCCGTAAAACTAATGAGTGTTGTGACGTGTATGTGTGTATTTTTATAGACCTTTGAGGATTATAATTGTTCTTATTTACAGATGGTTGTTTTTGCGTTATGAGTATTACTTCAAGGATCATAGGATTGTATATAGTATTTGATTTTGCTAGTATTTTAGTATTATTTGTGAGTAGCTGTCTAATATCACTATGATTCTTATGCTGTTTGTTAATGTGTTGTCTATATATATATATATATATATATATATATATATATATATATATATATTATATATATATATATATATACACATTGAAGTTAATGTTTCTGAATAACATGATGTTTTCTTATATTTTTACAATAATTTTTACCTGCACAAAGCTCAAGCGCCACTCAAGGTAGAAGGTTAAAGTAGATTCATGGTTAATGAATGCAATTATTTTAAACAAATGATATAGTATTGTCAGATTGAGGACAAGTTTAGTCATTTGTCTAATTCCCAGTAATTTGAAACCCACCCACTCCCTTATAGCGCCTTGTATATTTCTATGTCCATTTCTCTATGGAACATTTGAAATTAATTCTATTGCCTCTATTTCTCAAGGCTTACGGACACATCACGTTGAAACATCGGGTTTAGTACGATCACTAATGTTAAGCAACGTCGAACCTCAACAGAACTTAGATGGGTGACTGCCTGAGAATTTTTGCTACGTGTCGTATAATGAATAATGGCTAGGATTTGTCAATCGGAGAGCTGAGTTCCAATTTCAGTTTTGTTTGTTATATTCACTTTTTCATACCCTTAAGAACAATATGAATCCACCTCTTCTCTCCCTTAGTTATGGGTTAATTAGTAAGACTTCTGTTAGTAAAATATTATATATAAAAAGGTCAATAAATGTAAGTTTGTACAAAATATTTAGATTTCGGCATTAAATATCCTATAGAGGTGTTAATCTAATTCTAAAAAAAAAAAAACTCCCTCACAATGTTGTCCATAACAAGAAATATCCTAAAGCAACGATCTGAAAATGTCCTGAAATGTGTAAAGAATGAATGTGTAAAGAATGAATATTAGGTTGGTGCAAAAATAATGACGTAATAATGTCGTTTTTTGACGCTAAAAATACGTCAAAAAACGACATTATTACGTCATTATTTTTGCACCAACCTAATATTTGAATCCAATATATAATTATTACTTCAAACGTTACTTACATTTGATATCCGTATTTGAGTTTGTTCTCCGTTTTATTTTAGTCGGAACCACATTTTCTTTAATAGGCATTCTAGAATCTGCAGGCTGACCGACAAAACAAATACTGTTTAAAATAAAACAGAGCGTCTACTCAAAAATGGATATCCACTAAAAATAACGTTTGAAATAATAAAGAAAAAATGAAAACTTTTCTTTACCAACGCGTTTCATATGCTGCTTATATTCTTAACGCTAACCTTAAAAGTTAAGGTAAACTATGTAGGACGCTAAGTGATGAAATTTAATGCCTAGTAAATGAAAGGGAATATATGTTATTGTTGATTTTTATTTACTTTATTATTTATATTAATATAAATATTATTTATAAATTATTCTAATTCGATAAGTTATTTATATATTTATTTATTTTAAATAATAGGTTATCATTTAACTAAGAAAATTGTTCAATCAGAACCTAATGTTTAAAGTAAAAAAAAAATAAATAATATAAACGGATGAGAAAATTTAAAAAATCAGTAGCAATAATACATGCTGCAAAATAAAATCCTTATATTTATCTTCAAATGTTCATCAGAGGACGAAACGCCATGCTATTGACTATTTGGATATATTTTATTTACATCTGAATTTTTACACACACATACGCGTGTGCATATATATATATATATATATATATATATATATATATTATGCATATCAGTGTATATAAAGTTACGTCGACCGTCTGTATGTAGACAGAAAGAGAATTTTGTTCGTTCTCTGTTTCTGTTAGGAGGGTCGTGAGGAATATCTTTTATGTTTTATACTCATTATGAACCTATATACTTTCGTTTATTGACATATTCTTCATTTTTCTTCTTCCTTTTAGTAATAAATTTCAATTTTAGTTGTGGTTCCTCATTTAACCATCTTTATATTTGGGTTTTGCTGTGTTAATATGGTTTATTTTGTTTATATAAGAAGGTACCAATGTATTCTCCTGAAGTTTTGACCCCAAAAAGATACTTTAAAGAATGCATTGTTGTATATTTATGGAAATAATCAAATTCTGTAGTGTCAAACTTTAGTTCATATATATATATATATATATATATATATATATATATATATATATATATATATATATATATCTGTTATATTTAAAAAAAATTCTTTTACTGTGTTCTCTATGAATGTGTTAATAAATACAGTGCTTAAGTTATATTAAATCTCTAAATTATTTGTAAAAGAGTTAAATATTTAAATTGCTAGCAATCAACAAATTAATTTCTTCGTGTTTTTTTTTGAACATTTAAAATACTATCAAACATTAAAATCTATTTTTTTACATAAATTGCTAAAAATATATCACCCCTCTTTTTCCTACGTAAAACCTAATTACAGCTTCTGTCTCTTTACTTCCCCCTTCTTTCTTTTTTCTTTTTCTTTTTCTCTCTTCTCCCCTCCCATTTCATTATATCACTTCCGTTAAGTTAACCGTTTAAATAGGTCAAGGTCTGGTCCCTCCTCCCCAATACTAAGTATGATTGAAAGAAATATTAAAATAAACCCTCTTTAAACTCGACCATGTCTCTCACATCACTCCTCGCTACCCTCTCTGTTAAATTACATAAACTTAATACTACCCGTCAAAATGTTAATTTTCATTTCATCTTTCGTTTCATTTTTTTTGGAAGTGTTATCTGATGATCCAGCGTCCTTTAAAAGGGCCCTGCTGAAATAAATATAATCGAACCTTAAAGTGGTCTGTTTTTCTTTAAATTTTAATATATATATATATATATATATATATATATATATATATATATATATATATATATAGAGAGAGAGAGAGAGAGAGTGGGTATAGGATGATATATTTAATGCCATATTTAATTAAAAGTTTTTCTATATTAATAATTAAGAAACCATAAAAATATGTCATTATTAAAACATGAATTTATATACGAAGAAATTGATAAACAAACTTGCAATTTAATTTCTTTTCATATTTTCCAAACATATAAAATAACAATTAACTTACGTGTTACAATTGTTGCCTTAGTGTATAATCTAATACCTGTTACCTTGATTGAGACAAATTAAGACGGCGTGGCAGTTACTATACGCTAAGGTAAGATGGCAATGTTTTTGATCGCTTTTGGAAAGAAGCGTTAAACTCAACGATTTTGATTGTTGTAATTTTTTTACATTCAGTTCTTTTAATTGAAAGCTACTATATCAACGATAACATTTTGCGTTTTTACAGATTCCTCTCATGAACTGCCCATCAATGGATTGTGACACTCTTATAGTTTTTTTATTTATATACACATGAAATAAAAATCTAAAACTGACGGCAACTGTACAAATTAAAATTATTTTTTACTCAATCAGGGAATTTTAAGCTAGTCTATCAGCTCACTTGGAGTTAGCGTGTTGGTTATGAAGACAGAAAATGGAAGTGGCGAACAAGTTTTGTCCTAATCTGTTGTATTTACATCTCATTAATACACTTGGGAAAGACATTAATCGAGTCCTTCTTAAAATTAACAATAGGAAAAATAGCGAATAAATTAACCTTCAACTGTAGCTACATATTAGGGCAGAATATGGTCTCTAGTTTTACATGGCACTACAATTTTGAATTTTAAAATAAGGATTCATAGCAGTCAACAGGAAAAGAAATCTGTAGAGACCCATGATTACCTATATTGTAAATCGATTCATAGCATTTTAATAAAATTTACTCACTGCCGGCAAAGTAAGTTTGATCCGAAACGTTAGTAAATATCACTAGTGCCAAAGAAGTGAGTCGATTATTTCTGCCCAGTATTAATCTGAGGGCAAAACTCTAAGAAAGTGATTTCCAACCAGTGTGCCCTGCAAGGATCGTGGGTATGCCGCCGAACATTTTTAAAGATCATTAATTAAATTATTTTCGTAAGAAGCCCAAAGCACACTAAATGTACATATCAAAATTAAAAACACTGTAGTTTGATTAAATGACAGAGGATTTGCAATTAAAAATCAGCAACAAATATTACATCATTTTGGTTATCCCTTAGGGGTAAATTTCCAAATATTACAAAAAAAGCAATGGAAATACTTCTTCCATTCTCAACGTCAAAATCGGGCAAAGCAAACTTTTCTACAATAAATAAAATTAAAAACAAATATCGATTATGGCTAGAATCCTTGAAAGAAGATTTAACAGTATACCTGTCCAAAAGTTGAACTTGAAAAGAAGATATTCTAAAAAAACGCCATGCTCAGATATCTCATTAAATGTTAAATTAATGAACAGAATAATAAATATTAGTTTTTTTTTTTTTAATTCTAATTATTATCGTTTTATTAAGAATTATAATAAATTGTTTTGTTTGTGTTACTAAATATAACATAAAAAGTATACATTTTTTAATCTTTTTTATCATTATAATTTAAGTGTGCCGTAAAAGTTTAACTGTAGGTTCAAGTGTGAGATAAAAAAAAAAGTTGAAAAGTATTGCTATAAAACACCGTCAACCCTTGTCAAGATATTTTAATGATTTCTGCTAATATAAATTGTATTGTTATTCACCTCCATGCAAATATGATACATGGTGGGGTTTAATAGGGACCAACGCACGCACGTTGATAGAAATAAAAAATAGAAAAAAGGTGAACTCTTTCTTGCTAGACTAAGCTACAAAGACGTCTTTACACTAAAAAGGTGGCGACCCTTCTCCTTATTGTGATAGAGAGGCACTGCCTTGGAGTTAGGAAATTCAAAGAGCAATCTCACAGGCTTAAAATGTTTCTCTGTCTTCTCCGAAAACAAATAGAATACTGACCTAACGTTTTAGATTGCAAATGGAAGTATTGTAAACAATTTCACCTTACCGTCGTATTTACTTACATTTGTTGCTGGTTGTAACATATTTTCAGCATTCACAGATGTGCTATTATGAATGAGAGGGTACTCCACTGCAGTAAACAGCGTTCTTAAATACTGAAATACTATTGAAAATCTAGCTTTCTACTAACACTTTTCGTTACTTTAAAACAATGCAGTATTTGTTTTTATTATTTGTCAGCTTCAAACGATTTCTAGCCATGGAATTATATATCTTAGCGTTGTGTATATCATTCCTCATTAATCCGTGCAATTAAAAAATCAACACTTACCTGGTTGAAGGTGCGATTTGCTTTTATTTATACTTTATTCCAAAATGTATCCCGTAACAAAGAACTTACCTGCAACAATAAATAATAAGGAAATTAGTTCCAATAAAGGCAAAGAATTTATCAAAAAACAAAAGAAACGCATCTGCTCTAAGAATACAACAATGCAGAATTTAGCTTCACTGATTACAGTAAATGTTACCATTATTCAAAACCTTCTTTGCTTCTTTATGTATGTTGACAAGGTTACTGCAACTTTTTCGGCCGATCAGCCCTCGTCAGGTATAAAATCAATAACAAAATGTAAAAGCACTTTATAGAAAATAAAAATCTTTCAATAATCTAGCTAAAGAAAATACATTTTTGTCAGAAAATTTACCTTGTGAGTTAATAAAGATAATTTTCGAAAATAAGGTTAATATGTTACACTGAACTGTAGGAAAATTATTAACTCTGAAATTAATAATAAAAACATATTCCTACGTTTCATTACTCCAGTTATCATTGCACGCTGCTGTTTATACCATCGAACTTCAAGTCTTACATTGAAAAAATCGGAATAAAGTCTGCGTTGCTTGGCACTGTAAATATTATTCGAAAAGTGTTCTCAGTCTGACGTCGAACGACTTGGAGAATATACATAAAGCAAGATCTCCGGTTGAAAACGAAAAACCTACTAAATAATATAATAATAATGAGATATATAAAGTTCAGATTTCTTAATGTTAGACTTTCTTTGTTCGTCTCTCCATCTAATATATCTTAGTTTAATAATAATAATAATAATAATAATAGTAGTAGTAGTAGTAGTAGTAGTAATAATAATAGTATTAGTAATAATAATAATAATAATAATAATAATAATAATACAAAAGAAACAATTTCCATGTTAATAAAAGCAGAGTAGCGAATTTGAGTTTCATTTTGGGGCAATTTCTAGTCTCCCCTAATGCGCTCACTTTTATTCTGCATTTCTTCCTCTTTCTTTTCTGAGAACAGCTTTTCTAGAGCTGATTACTTTATTCTTAGTGCAGCAAATGCGTGATTCAAGGTAATTGCTCCCAGCTTTCAGCACGATTTTCTAAACACGGAAACAAATACAGAAAAAAATACACGTCTTGATTTTCCTTTCATTCATCATCATTGATTTATGGCATGTAACAAAGGTTAGCCAAATCGAAACGTTTAACGGTAGGAGTTTTATTTGAATTTGTGTCCTGATTCCATAAGAAAACAAAACAAATGAATTGACACTGCGTAATTTAATGCATATGTGCGTGATAGTAATTATATGTTTTAAAGATACTAACGATGAAAAGACAGGCGTAAAAAGAAATATAAAAGATAAGCATGCATATTTCTCGCAAAGTGTAGGCTCTAATATAAAATAGCTTATTTAAGCTGTTTAATATTTTATTCTATATTTCAAGGTATTTGAGATATTGTTTACTAGGTTCAAAATTATGGATAAACGATCAGAGAAGATCGAACATACCTGATCAAAACTGCAACGTAAGATTTTCGAACAGTTTACCCAAATTTTCCATGAAAATTCGATAAAACTAATTATATACTATACTAAATTTAACACAACCAACTTAATCATACGCAGTAACTCTTCTCCGTCAACTAGTGTTTTGGGAAAAGACCAAATGTTTAAATGTCTTTTGGAAGATTGTATCTCTGACGAAAAAAGAAAATACATATGTTGGTTTGACGATCACAACATTGTCAAGATGACTTACGCTTCATTTCTTATAGAAGTTCTATTGCCCGACATTTAAAACCATATTCCTGTCCACCTTCAAATTACACGGAAATATTTGTTGACAACACCAATATATTATACCGCGAAAATAAAAATAAAAACTTCAAATACTTGAGGGCCTCTATATGAAAGTCAACAAACTAACACTGAACAAAATTTATGACGAATGAAGCAGTAATGTATTGAAGTGCATATAGCAAACATTTAATGCCATTTTGCATTTCTACCAATTCCCTGTCAGCTCCGTTACCGTGAAACGCTTATTTTGCAAAAAATTCCATAGCTACAACGGATAAATTGAAAGATTTTAAATAATTATAGTGTGTGTTCGTACGTGTTTTTAAAAATCACAATCACAAAGGAATGCAGATTTTATCGCAGTTAAAATAAGTTAGTCTTTGTAATTTACCCCTGAAGATGATCTTGATCGAAAGTACTTCGGTTAGAAAAGCTACGACACTTTCCTTGATGAATTTCAACTTAACATCAAGTAACTCACTAGACAACTGGAAAGGATCAATATAAATAAACACAATATGTCTATATTATTCAATGAAACAGGTTTGAATGAAGATATGTTGCAGATAGATAGATAGATAGATAGATTACTATTATTAATAATAAAGAATCTTTGTTTCATTCAACCGAGAAGATCATTCTTGTCATTTATTGCTTGTTGCATTTTTACAAAACAAAATAGAATCTTTAGACAGTTTATCCACAATTTTGATTTGGATGTACAACATATTAGAAAATTGAGAAGTACAAAATATATTAAACAAACAGAATTTGTCAGTTGATTTTAACAAAATTTGTTTGAATGATTTCTTCCAGCCTATATATACCTTTATAGATATATATGAGTAATAAAATAAATTACAAACATTATGCCTGCTTATTTTTATCATAATCCTTACATATTCACGATTATGATGATCTCAGAAAGAGATGGAAAGTACTTGGGAAATAAAAATGATTCTCACTATTACAGTGCAATTCTTGCCTCGTTTAATTGTAATAAATGGAAAAATATTCGTGAATATGAAAGGATTATGATGAAAATAAGCAGTCATAATGTTTGTATTTTATTCAACCAGCTAAAATAATTTGCTGCCTAAATAGACAAATGCATATGTGTGTGTATATATATATATATATATATATATATATATATATATATATATATATATGTGTGTGTGTGTGTGTGTGTGTGTGTGTGTGTGTGTGTTATATATAGATGTATATTATATATGTGTGTATTATATATATATGTGTGTGTGTGCTATATATATATATATATATATATATATATATATATATATATATATATATATATGTATGTATGTATGTATTATATATATATATATATATGTGTGTGTGTGTGTTTGTGTGCAGGTGTCTATGATTTTGCTTTTATTTATTCATTTACACCACTGTTTCCCATTAATCGATTTTTAAAACTGGGTGACTGGGATATTTTTTAATAGCTTTCGCGATAATATTTATTGTTCATTTCTTGTTTTTTATGCTATGTATGAGTGCAGCAACTGTTCGCAATAATCTCATTTCTTTTATTTATTGGATTATTAACAGTCTTATATAACCTTTCGTATAAAGAAACAAACACACACACATATATATATGTGTGTGTGTGTGTGTGTGTGTGTGCGTGTGTGTGTGTTACACTCTTCCTTTAAAATAAGCAGCCTCTCTTAGAACTGCATTCTTTTCCCGAATTCAAAAACAGGTTCTTTTCCTTCTATGGGATGGTTCTGAAAAGATGTAAGGTATATCTAAGATAAATAAACAAGAATATCCCCCGCCTACATCATCCCTTGTGAAGTAAAGGTTTCTGGTTGCCCCAGTCTCAATTTATAGATTGATTTATAAAATCCTTCCCGAAGGGAGAAAAGACGAAAAAATTAAAATAAACAAAGACGAAAGTAATGTTGAAATAAACGCGAAATAGATCAAGTACTGTGAGCGTCAGTAAAAGAAAAACAATTGCATGAAGCTAACAAGCTCTTCAAACAGTCATATTTTCCTTTATTTATATCAATAAACCAATTATTTTTCTTCCGTTTATCTTTTCGTTCTCTATATCTCTTATCCTAAAGATTTTCCACTTTTCTCTCTTTATTGTCTCTCTTCTCCATCTCTTTATGAATCTTTCCACTTCAGAAACTGTCATGGCGAGCGGCGCTGTGTATTTTTCCCGCCGTACGCTATCCTGGTACTATTTGGCTCGTCACGACTTTCGCGCGATCGGAATTCATTTGCATATGAGTCGAGATTATGATGCCAATTCATGTCGAATCATAAATAGAAGAGTAGAAAAAATCGGAACTATTTCCGTTCACAGCTTTGTCACCAAGTCATGCGTTGTGCATCCATAAAAATGAAATGCACAGGCGTGTGAAAAGGTACAAGGTCGATAATCATCATTAATATTCCTATCATTATCATGTCCGTTGAAAGAAGATTAGGAGAAGAAAGAGCTGAAACCCCAGTAGAAGTTTATTTAAAACTGTTGTTTTATGGTTCTACTACATTAATACATTAATTAAAAATCGAAAAACAACATTCTTTGATCGCTTAAATTTCTTTTTTCTGTATTTGTTGCTGTTAATATGACGTTTCGGCGTAATCCGTGAGAAATAAAAAAACGTTAACTTCAGAGAAACGACAGAATTTGTTCATTAATGTCCAATAATAATTAATGGGTCAACTGAAACTTTGTGTCAGCAAGTAATATAAAAAACGATTTCGAACAATGTTAATGATTCACCACAAAGGAAAACATAAAACTAGTAAATGCTTTTATTTTTCTCCTTCTGTTGATATTAGTGTTATTTACACATGTCTGTCTTCAAACCAAAGGTATATTTGAAATGTTGCTGCCAAATCTTTAGTATTGTCATAGGCTTACTCGTGATCAGAACGTTCCCATTCATTTGAGTCACTTATTTCTTTAATACATGCACATTGGCATAAAGGGTGCCAACTGTTATGGACTATCGCGATCACGTTACAATATTTATGAAGTTCTTGGGAATGGTTTTAATATTTCTCCATATTTTTTTGAATTTTATTTTTCTTCACCCCCGTCTAGTGATTGGCTAATGAAGCATCTTTTCCTTATTTACAACAATCATTCATAGTTTTCTAGCTTGGACGCCATTGCCTTTCTGGGTCTAAATTTCTTAGTGTCTTTCACTGTCTCCATTTACAAGAACATATACTGATTCCTGTGCATACATTTCTCTGCATAGCTGAACCCATTTAGATTTCACACTAAACAAGGAATTATTCTGCCTATTCTGCTGTGCTTGTTCCTCCATTTCTTTTTAGTCAATTTGATACGTTCCCTTATATAATTTTCACCAGCAGCAATCTGTATCTTATTAGATATTAGCGCTAGTAATGGTTTTAGTAATTTGTAGAGACTATAAAGATAGCAGGTATTTTAAAAGTATAAGTGACTTACTGCTTATTTTTGTGCCGTGTCCAGTACGTAGGCAATCATGGCCCTTCACATCGTCCTGTCCTTGTAGCTCTTAATAAGTCTTGTCTTTTTTGTTATTTCTCCTAAACACTGTTCTACCATTCATTTACTCAAGTTCATCAAGTATGTTACGCGTTGCTTTCCTCTATCCCTCTTTCCCTCAATCTGTCCTATGAGTATCAGATTTCCCAAGCCTTACTTCCTCATAAATTTCATCTGATTCTTCCTGATGTTAATTAAAAGTTTTCTTTTTGTTTCCATTCTCTCCAAAATCTCGTTGTTGCTCACATATTCGGTACATGGTATGCTCAGCATCTTTCTGTAGAACGACATTTCCGTTGCTTCAGGCCCTCTTCTTTATCTTTGAGGTGATTTTCCAGCATTCTGTCCCATACAGAATGATAGATATCACGTAACAATTTAGTATTCTTTATTTCATGTTTTATTTCATGGTTATTTCATATATATATATATATATATATATATATATATCTTGGATTTGCCCTCTTTATAAAACAAATACACTATTTACGAGTGAACGATATACTAACTTTTCAACTCAAAATATGATATCCATTGAAAATATTACATTCATTCGCTAATATATTCACTTTTGGGAAAATTATAAAAATGACTGCAAAAGTCTGTTCATTTTGGCTTATACTCTTCCTGGTTAGCCGAGGTTGGCGCCAGATCAAATGGGAAGTTAGATGCCAATTATACTTACATTCAAATTGTATGTGTATGTAAGATTGTGTGTACGGATGTATATTTTAATTCAGGGACAGACCTAATCATAGTACTACATTTTTTTTAATTTACACTATTTACATTGTTCAAACTGTTGTCTTCATTTTTGTTGTTATATTCACGACGTTTCGGTTATTGAGCACCCCGGCCTTCTTCAGGTGATTGGAATTTCGAATTGAACCCTTTATTTTGTCCAGCAGAATAGATGGTTCTAGTTCCACGAGCCATAATTCTTCCGAATATCTCAGTATTAGGTATTTCATTTTAACTCAACTTAACAAGTTTTTTCACCTCTGCTGTAACCAGGTATCGAACTGCCGACTCTTTGAAGAAGGACGGAGCGTACAACGGCCGAAACGTCGTGAATATGGCAACAAAGATGAGGACAACAATCCGAACAATGTAAATAGTGTAAATAATTATAATATCTCATCTCAGAAATATAGATATAAAAAATAATTCTATTCAATAAAATTTTTATGTTTTTGTACTACTTTTTCTTAACTCCAAATTTAAGTTTTTATTCCTCACCCAGTAGGTATTGTCCATAGTGAGGGGGAGAGGACCGAATTCTTTCAAACCCAGTCAAAATGTGTGTATGTACTTGTGAACACATTGAATGATATAAGCACAATTAAATACGCACATACATCATGTCAACTTTTATAATAATATTTCTAATAATATTTCTTTCTGACACTCTATTGTTTTACGTGTGTTTGCTTGAAATTGTCTTAGAACAAATCCATTGCTCTGTAACATCGTGTAGTCGTCATCTGAAGGTGTCACATTGTCAGTTGATATCGAGGTTCGTGAGCAAACGAAAACAAGCGATTCTCTTATGGTTGGCCATGCGGCGTTGAATAAGTAACCACTAACACTCGGCTTGCAGCCACTTTGCACAGGAATTAATCAAACAATCGATAACCATTAGACTTGGAAATCTATCACGAATTCATTGGACTTGCTTTTTCACGATGTACTCAAGAATTCTTACTGTCATGGTGTCTCTCTTTTAAAATGTTACATTCTCCGTCTGTTCTCTTTCTGTTACACTCACAGTTTTCTTCTGAATAGTATTTTCGAGACAATTGCATTCTCATTTTACACATTTTTATATTTTTCGTCTTTTGTTTTCCATGTTCTCCGTATTTTCCAACCATTTCTCTCCCTTTGTTAGTGACTGCATTTTTTTTCAGCCGTCTTATCATTTCCCTTATCAATATCTATCTATATCTGTTCAGTACGATCTATCTCGGTCTGGCCATTGTTATCTATTTTTGGTCTAACGCTTTGTGTACTTTTACCCATGTATATATATATATATATATATATATATATATATATATATATATATATATATATATATATATGAAATGACAATTGGAAAAAACTTTCATGAAAGTATGTTTTCGAAATATTATATGAACGTTTTGTTCCAATTTTCATTCAATTTATAACTTTTTCGGGAACATTTACTCAAATTTTTAACATATATATATATATATATATATATATATATATATATATATATATATATATATGAGAGAGAGAGAGAGAGAGATGGGGGAGCAGGAGAGGTGGAGAAACCACACTGGGCAGCTCTATCTTTGGATCTCTTCTTTTCAACTGTGTGCAGAAGCACTCTTGTTTACTATTCAGGCTTTTTCTTTATTTCTCTTTAACAAATCATTATTCTTTTTCTACTCTCCTCTGTCTCTTTCTGTTTTCACACACACACACACACACACACACACATATATATATATATATATATATATATATATATATATATATATATGATTATTCCTTCATTTCTTTCTCAGTTTTTACCACCTTGGACATAAACGGTAAGTTGACGTCTCCACTTGGTAAACACTGACCCATCGTGTCGTCATACATTGTCAACCTACCCCAATGCCAAACACTAGCTTCCTCACACATGCAAACACATAAAACTATGACACAAAAAATAAGAGCTGGACTCCCGGTAATTTTCCATCTACCATCCAATTTCTGTTTTTTTTTTGTTGTTTTTTTGCTCGTGACATAAAGTATAAAATTGTAGACAAATACGTTTTAATATTAAACTTGCTGATAATTCACAGTAATGTCTAACTTTAAAATGAGTTTTTGGCAATTTATAATGCATTTTAATTGCGAGTTTCCATTCAGGATGTTTATATCTAAGTATAAAAAAGTTATGAGGCGGAAACGTTACTATTTGTCTCTACCAGTATGAGTTCAATCCATACTATCATCAACTAGCTTCACAAAATGCCTGGTGACGTTGGAAAAATTACGTATCATAAAAGACGTATATTATTACCAATAAAAGGATATAATCTCCTCCCCCGAGATTAAGAAGGAAATGTCATAAATATTTCTTCATTAATGTAATCTAGATAATAATAATTATTATTACTCCAAACGTTATTATAGTGGATATTCGCATTTGAAATAGACGCCCAGTTGTTATTTTGCTTTAAACACTGTGTATTACGGCTATCGGCCTGTTTATTCGAGAAATTTTAATAACGAGGAATTGTAGGAAAAACTAGGCTTTATTTTCCATTTTGTATCAAAATATACTCTTATTTACCTTATCTGTATTTACACTCGAGATGCTACCCAAGATTTAAGGAAATTAAGAATATTAAAAGTTATTTATCAAATTTATGCTTAGCCCTACGATATTGTGATAAAAATGAATATTTCACGATAGCGAGTCACCCAAATATATTGCTTTACCAGTACGCATGAAAAGTGGATATGCTTTAATTTAAAAAAAAAAAAAAATGTTCTATGAAAACGTGACACATAATCACGATGTAATGGAATGTGGCTGGCAAGATGGCTTCGATTCGCTTACTCGACTTGTCAAAAAGAATCAATTCATAGAAGTACGCAATAAATGCAGACTGCAATAAATTGAAGCTCAATAAAATGAGATATACTTAGTTTCCACCATTTTTATCAAAGTCCTTTCTTTGTGAATCAGTGTAATGTCTCGGAAAGGATACCAATTAAAAATAACAAAAGCAAAATAAGTAATACAATCGCTTAATACAGTTAGCCAACACTTGTTTCTGTCTCTGGCTCTCAAATCACATCCCTGGCACCCACTTTCAACACCCATCTGAAAACACACCTATCTTATTAGGTATACTTCAAATTCAAAACAAAAGCTATTCTTACACTGTAAAAACTCATATGAATTTTGACTTTTCTTGGTTGTTATTAGCTAAGATGTCGCCAGGCGAGTATCCGTAGCCATATTTTACAACAAACTTATAGCTGAAATCGGCTTTCTGATCTGGTTGGAGTGTGGCACATCCTGTCTTAATAACACCGGCAAGATACGAACACATGTTTGGATTTTTAACTTCAGATAATAAAAAAATAAAATCATACGTTTATATGCTAATTTGATTTTTTGTAAAGCACGCGTTTTCTTTAAGTACAATTCACATTTTGTTACAAACTTTGTACAAAAATATTGGTTGTAATGATATCCTGTCACTACCTGTCACCATTTTTTTCTGACCACCACCAATCACATCTTTTTCCTAACACCCTGGATCTTTGCACTGCATCTCTTGGAAATTCTAGAGTTAACAAGCGCTACTGAAATTCCCCAAACCTCTGACACGCACCATGTATGTGTGAGAATGTTTGTGCATATTATTACGCGTCCGAGCATATACTGCATTTTCAGATCAAAATTCACATTTTCTCTCAAAGTTTTTAATAAAAATAATGCTTCGATTTTAACACGAACCACCTATTTTTTGTATGTCGTAATTACAAGTAGCAACATAGCCTGTTTAACTGGAAAACTTTTAGATGATTATAGAATTATATAAACAATGTACTTTATATGACGACAAGTACGGTAAACACTTCCAATCTCTTAATAAAAGTGCATAGTTCTGCTCTCCTGCAAAATGGATGCATACAGATGTATCTATGTTTTCAAACAATTATATTTCAGTCCTTCTAGTATATGCGTTTATGAAGAGACAAACTTAGCGAATTCTGTTATTATTCAAATATTTTTTACGGTTTTAAATTTTCAGTCGTTTTGAAGAACTTGACTCAAGAAGAATAAGGAATGAATATTATCTATTCGAAGTATATATATATATATATATATATATATATATATATATATATATATATATATATATATATATATATATATATATATATATACTAAGCTTATGCGTGTTCGTACCAACTACTCCGTTATCAAGATTTTCATGTCTAACTTAAAACTACACACGTAGGCTATTAATGACGACGAAATCTTTTTACGCGTTTGAGACAAACTTGTTAAGCATAAGCCTCCAGAAGATTCAATTTGTGATTCCATAATATTCTTAAAGTGTCATATGACAAATGGTACCAGGTTGCATCGTATGTGCAGCATGGAAGAATCTTTGACATGACAGAAATAACTACTCATTTGATCAAAATTCAAGAAAAAAAAAAAACTCGAAAATTAATACTGAAATGACTGTTTATATTTCTGAGATGAGGTATTGTAACTATTTACACTGTTTACATTGTTTGGTCTGTTGCCTTCATCTTTATTGCCATATTCACGACGTTGTACGCTCCAGCCTTCTTCAGGTGATATACGTTGGAATTTATAAACATTACGCGGACACTTTTTCCGAGTAAGACCTGTCATAGAAGAGAACATGATTAAGGACTGTGTGTACGCCATATCATACAGCTGTGGCAATAAATATAAATGTGAAAGGGGACTCTTCGACAAGATAATATTTCAGGAACACGTAAGCGTAACACGAGGGGAAGTAGAAAAATCGGTCATGGCTTACCATATATGGAGAGAAAAGGGAGATCACCGCCCGCTGTGAGATGAGGTTGAAATAATAGACACAGAATATCACTGGAAAATAGGAAAACTTAAGAAATCAACCTATATGCTAGGCCACAAAAATCTCCTAAGCCGGCCAATCACAGACATGAATGCAATATGGGAATCAGTAATACGGAGTGCTTGAGAAAAAAACAACGATAACAAAAATTGTAATATGAGCTCTGATAAAAATGTTTCTTGAGAAATTAGATTTATAAATCCAAAAAATTCATTCACTGCTGTCCCCAAGGGCACATGGCCCAGTGGATAAAAACGTTGGATGAAGGAATCCGGTGACTTGACCCAAAGTTGTGTTTTGCGAGTTCAATAGCCACAGCAGAGGTGAACAAAAGAACTAGTTGAGTTACTAAATAAAACTGTCTGGAGGAATTTCTTTTGCTTCTTTCTCTGTTTCGTCGCTTTCTAAGATAAGAGAGAGAGACTTATTTGAAGCTTTGTGTTATTATCCTTGCATTAATCGAGTTTAGTTACGATATTCAATGTTTGTTTAGACTACAAAATATTGTTCTCTGCCAGATTTATTCTTTAAAGTGTTTTGGCAACTTTCTGTGAATCCATCGCAAGCCCCTCACTGCTTTATCTCTATTTAAAAGGAAAGTGTTCAGACGAATTACATTTCTTAGTTTCACCAGTTCTGACTGACTCCCAAGTGGATGCTTCCTCGATCATTACAATCTTACCCTGTCCATGTGTAGAATTAACCGTTATCTTTCCCATATATCACCATAAACTGTGACTCTTATTTTGTAACACTACCTTAACACGAACAGTAACTCTTGTGCCTTGTACACAATAAAAATCATCTCTATCTATAAAAGGCAGGATGTGTGTGTGTGTGTGTGTGTGTGTGTGTGTGTAACGAATGCACGGCCCCTGTTTCCGACGGATTTGCACCACAATTTACATGCACATGCTCCAAGTTAGTGGAAAGGCCAAGACCGACTTTGCATTTCCTAACTCCCATCGATAGTAGAAATAATCGATTTTTTCATGCTTCTACTGTAGTTTGCGGCCATTTTGTACTGGCCTGAGTGAGAGCCTATAGCTGGCTGCCACGAATAGGCAGGAAGATTCTATTGGCCAGTGTGAGAGCCAACAGCTTACTGACACGAATGTTAACTAGCATACTAGCATGCAAAAAAAAATCGATAGCTGCATTCGTCACAAGTGGGAAAAATTTAAATCCGCATGGCACTTTACTCCAATTGGCTCATTCGCTTGCTTAAACTCAACGTTGATTCTGATCCCGCAGAACTGGGTTTCGGGGTGAAAAAGTATTTGTTGTTAACATTCTTTTTTCATTCGGTTTTTCCAGTTACGAGTCCTTTTTTAAAGCTGATCGTTTTGTGTCCATTTTGTTTAGTTCTTTTTTCGTAACAGATTTAATGTTTAGTATAGAGCTTAGAAAAAATTCGCAGTGTGAGATAGGCAAGAAGGCATGTAGCAACATCAGCACGGAAAAGGGCACTCCTTTAAAGGCAAGAAAGTGCAAAAATATTTTAAGTCAAGTGATAGCGATTGCTGTATGAGTCGTACGATTTTTGAATCAAGCACGGGCAACGCCGGGCCATGCTGCTAGTCGTTAATAAAAGTCTACCCCAAAAAGAAAGATCCTGGGATAAAACAAAAAAGTCTGCTTACATTAAAACTTGATCTATTATTTATTAGACGCAAGATACATAGGGCGTCAGATATGTCAGAAGATATATTTAGTACATCATAAATAAAAGACAAACGTAATGTTATACGTCATGCTCTACATTTGTACATCCTCCTTTTTGATACGACTGCTTTAAATCTGTGTGTTGCGTGTGTATTTAAGCGAGCCGTACTAAATTCAACTCATTATATCTATCTCATTTTTTTTTAATTTTATTATTTCCAATCTTCGAGTAAGTTGTATCACATCCGGAGTTTCTTGAAATACTGCTCTCAAAAATCCTAACCTCATTTTCCATTAGTAAAGAGTTTTTCAATGTCCCAAAATAAATATTAATAAAAAATGTAAATAAGCCTTCTTCGCCACTACTACCTAATATTAAATCAACAATTCTACATAAACCTCTATACTCCACGGCACAGATACTCTTTCATAATCACCAGGGTAACATTTACAATCCTACTGACGGAAGAGTTGTAGGTTCGCCGCTCCGTTTAGTTTAAGGCCTCCGGTAGAAAAACAATCTTTCAGAATCTGTTAAATCTACGATTTAAATTCAATATATTGATAACATACTCATGCTATCAAAATATATAAACGAATTAAAAAAGGAAAACTTCGAGGAAACCTCTGTTTAATGTTTATGATAATTATAGAACTCTTGACGTTTTAGATGTTTAGGGTCACAATTTTAATACTTAACTTGATAATAAATCCATAAGCACGTCGTTTTTTTTTCTTCTTACTTCCAAAAGTGAATTTCCTCACAGATATAATATAGGTGCTATGATTAACCGATCAAAATTTATTTTATAAAGAATTGAGCAACCTAAATCAGATAGATAGCAAATAACTATCTTGATATAAAAACACCCTTATTCTGCGATGGTTAGATGCACCTTAAGATGAAAAAGCCATTAAAATATAAATCATTTAATACCGTGCATATCACTAAATAGTTGCAATAAACCGTAGATATAACATTTACCGGACAAAGTATAAATCATCTAATTTAATTATTATCAATAACCGAAGATCGAAAACAAATCCTCTCCTTATAAAACCATACTGTTTATGAATCCTTGTATAATCGGGAAGATTACACCGCCAATATCAATAATTTAAAAAAAAATCAAATTCTTGCATTCACAATCATTATTCTTACATGCGCCATATTTAATTTGAGGCTGAGGTGGCACTTTTCAAAAGTTAATGCAATTCATGCACATATCGATTATGACATGAAAAACAACTAAAATACAATCAACGCAAAACATATATCAGGAAACAATGCCAAAATACTATACAGGACACACTGTAAAGAAAGTCTCAATACACTCGAATCAATTATTATATAATCCGCGTTAAATAAAATATATTTCAACACGGGTATAGTCATTTTAAAATGTGTATTAAACATACAATATGTGTATTAAAGGATACAAAATAATTATACGTATAAAGTCAATGGATTTGGATGACGAGTTTTTTTAAGTTTTTATCTGAATTAATCCAAGCCATCCCAAATAAAATGGATTCTAGCAGAAATTAAAAGTAAACTAACTTTTCGGTTAGCAAGAGGCAATTCTGTAGCCTTTTCCCAGAGTAGCAAAAATCTGTCTAACCTGAAGATCAGTATTTGAAATTCTAACCAACCAGAACACCAACTATTTTCCCTGTTTCAGTATAACGACAGACTGATCGATTGGATATATTGGGATAGAATGAAAAGGTAGACATATTGGGACACTGGAACAGAAAGCCATTGATACTGATAGATAATTAGATCAATAGACGTGAAGAGACTGAAATGGATAGATAAAAATCAAACGCTAAGATAGTTGCAAACACACTGAGTTAGCAATAAACAGTAATATTGATATATTCTTTTTTTATGATTTATTTACTGGGTGGCGCAGTCGTTTCTTGTTCTTTAGGTAGACAGGTGGTCAGAAGTAAGGACCGACCCAGTTGTCTGGCTAAGTAAATACATATTGACATTGTGACTGTCTGATGTATGGAACTGTGGCTATCTATTGAGCCAGTATGTCATCTCGTCGACGTCATCATTTTCGTTGTCCATTATTCGACCGGTATTGATTGATTATTTCATCACAGAATGGCCCTTTCTGGACAAACAGTCCAATGGCGACGTTGGTTTTGGTGCGAACAGACATGAAGAGTACACTTCGTTCCATTTCTGGACCAACAAAAAAGACGATACGATAATGGTCGGCTTTCTAGTAAATAATATAATCCACAAAAGAAAGGTTCGTCTCACTGAGATCATATATATTTTCTGTCTAATTGTTGGGAATGGCGAACCGAAGGAGGAATAATAGCGGCCATGTTAATTTTTGTATGTGTGCGTGCATCATTGCGCACATTGAGCACATCTTTATCTATGTCCGTGAATGTGTGCACTGTTTTTGTAAATGGGTTTAAAACATGAATGTATATTAACAGAGACAAATTGTGCTAATATATATATATATATATATATATATATATATATATATATATATATATATATATTAAAACGTGATTTCTAAGCCATATATATTAAACGTGATGTCTGAGCCAACACTTTGTTTTATATATCACGTTAGATAACCAAATGGAAACTTAATATAAAGAAAAATTAATTATTAATTAAGACATAAATACAAGGAAAAACGATATAAGAAAATGGGGAAAATAAGCAAACTAAGAAAAAACAAAAGAGAGAGCCCTACCTAAACAGTAACAAATAGTACACTATACATAGTTTACCAAGAGAAAGCAATTACGCTTGTCACTGTTACGCCTCAAAAAGAGACAAAGGTACTTAAGTTTCACGCTACTGCGATTATCAGACGACCGAAATGTTTCCCTATATATATATATATATATATATATATATAGAGAGAGAGAGAGAGAGACAGACAGACAGAGAAATAGATATGTGTGTGTGGTTAGTTATCACCATATACATAATCAATAAGGAAGATGTATTAGTGTAATGTTAGTCAGTATGCAACAAATTTTATCATTTTCATTTCTCTTTCATGCGTATCGAGAGCAGCTTCCCATCTGAAATATACTAAGAAAAGGCAGGTTGTGCTTGCGTTACATCGATTCGTAGACAGACAGTTTCATAAAAAGGGCCAAGTGAGCAGAAGTAATGATAGGTGCGGCCCATTACTGTTACACACGGTGATGAACAAGAAGTTCACATCATTTGTAATGCTCTGGGTATTGCGAGCATTTATGGCATATATCAAACCGATCCTCTCATTCCTGAAGACAATGCTACTGCTGATACCAAGATGACAGACACAATAATCAAAACTTAAATCAAGCGGGTGCTGCCATACGTGTATCAGCTGGATATCCATATGATCCACAGGATTTAGGAAGTGTTAGATGAGAACATATATGATTATGTCAACCGCTCATAAATTGAATACCTTCGTCTAACACATATAAGGCATCTTTTAGAGGCAGATAGAAACATGCACCAGATAATCTCACAACAATATGGACTCGTTGATGATCGTCATGACGGCTAACATGAACAAACACCTAAGGCAGTCCACGAGGCTAAAGGCGGTTTAACTGGATATTTTCTTTTTACAAATGAACATATATAATTTCATTTTACATTACACAGATTTTTATATTGAATATCTTTGTTTTCTTAATATCAATTTATTCACAGTTACTTCACACTAATAATGCATCGGTAATAAGACCCGAGTTGTCAGGGATATGACTTCTTTATAATTGACCTGGGGAGACTATCCAATCAAGCGGAGTTGTTTGTAAGTGCCACAAAACCATACCGTATATTAACCTAAACTTTTTTAATCAAATTTGAGAGACAAAACTTTTTCCAAAGACATCTATGGCCATGCATGTGACTTCAAGTGATCCTGAACGAGGGTTTGAGCATATTTGTTCAATTTCGGATCAAATCATCTTATGCGCACTCTCCTGTACATTACAACTAACATCGAATCAGTATACTTGTAATATAAATTCTCGGACGGCTCTACAACAGGAGTTAATCCATAAACACATTGGAAAATTTGATATGTTTCTACAGTATTTTAGATCCTTTTAATATACTGTATTTACTGCCACATAGAAAAACTGATAACGCATTTTTACTTTCTTTCTAAAGATATTTTCATGTTTCTTAATACTTTGCTTAGCTTTTGCAAGAAACCTTTCGATATTCCAATGCGCCTTCGTATTTCAAATTTGGCGTCGGAAAATTAGAAATTTAAATTCGGAGATTTTAATCTACTAAACTGGCTGCCAAACTTAACTAAGCGTAATCTGGGCCACTATTTTAAGTTTCAGTGAGAAGTGATACTTAAGTAAGAAAAAGTATTGAATCAATTTGATCCCGGTCAGATAGTTAAGGCCAAAAGCGGAAATGGATTGAATGTTCAGTTTTGGAGAGTACTTCAATATAGAAGTTATTTTCTTTTTTTATGGGTGTAGCATTTTTAAAATGCTACACCCATAAAAAAAAATAACTCACTCAGAAGGAAAATTCTAGAGAGTGCCGCCATAGAATATTACCCAAATATTAATCTACGCCCAGTTTTTCCCCATTTCACCTTTCTTAACAAAATTACTGCTCTCACAAACAAATGTACACAACAGATTCATAGAATCAAAAGAAAATGGTTGAATACATCAACACAGATATAATGACAATATTCTCCACACGAGGCAAGTACTGACGTTATTTTCAGTTAACAATATGAAAATAGCGTTTCTCTACATTCCATTTGCTAGGAATATTCTGTTTTTTGTTTTTATTAGTTACTTTGTTCAATTAAATTCATTTCGTATTTTGCTTTGATAAAGTCCACGTTGGACGAAACGCGTCAACAATTACTAGTTTTCCTATTGTCATTTTTATTCATATATATATATATATATATATATATATATATATATATATATATATATATTATAATTTTATCATATAGAAAAAAACATTTTACTCACTACAAAGATGCAACTTGGTTTCAGTGCATTTCAACTGCACTTCGACGAGTGAAAATCGAAAATGTAAACCCTATTTATATAAACCCTAATTCCAATCACCCAACGCCAGTTATTAAGCATATCCTATCATCCGTTGAACGCCGTATAAATAAGCACTCATCTAGCAAGAAAATATTCGATAAACACAAAATTATCTATAACAAAATCCTTACCAACAGTGGTTACAGATCTTCCGAAATTAAATATAGAGTAAATTGTAGTCCGTACCAAATTAGGACACAAATTCTTAAATCTAATGAACAAGCACTTCCCTACGGAGAGTAAATTAAGCCAGATCTTCAACCGCAATACCTTAAAAATTAGCTGTTCTAGAAATCAAGATAAAGTTATTACATCCCATAACAATGGAATACTGAAACTTCATAGAGATAAGAAACGCAACCTAAATACAAGTTCTAATACACCCCAGAAAAAAAGGCTATGTAATTGCAGAATCCCCGATCAATGTCTATTATTAAACAGGTGCTTAACCAAATCCATAGTGTATATGTATTATATCTCATCAAATGAGAACCCCAGAGATATTAAACTGTATGTAGGGTCAACTAGCAGACCTTTTAAGGATAGCTATTACAATCGCATGAACTCCTTTACAAATCCGGCCAAACGAAATATGACATCACTTTCGAAATATTTTTGGAAACTTAAGGAAGAAGGAAAAACACCTCAGGTTAAATGGAAAATCCTAAGACAAGCCAGAACCTGCAATTCTCTGAGAGAACCTTGCTTCTTATGTTTACATGAGAAAATATGTATAAAATGAACTCTTGAATAACACCCAATTATTAAATCAAAGATATGAAACAACCGTTTTCTGTAGACATACTAAGGATCTAACACTACAATTTTGTTAAATTCTTAATTCTATAACTATAAACGTTTTAAAATTATAAATCACCTCCTTTGATATATTCCCTACCCTCCTATGTATCTCTCCACTAATTAAATTATGATTCTTAAAAAGGTTTTTTTTTTCATATATATTACTGGCAATATTTTCAGATAAATCATTTTACACCCATACTTATTCTACACGCTATACGGTCCAGGAATATTTCAAAATTTGATTATAAAAGGTTATATTAACATCACTTATTTTTTTTTTTTAGAGGAAATCACCACTTCTAAATTTGAATCCCCAAAACACGTTCATTGATTACAGAATTAGTAGTGATAACCCCAACATAAATACATGCAATTCAGCTCTAGAATTTTTATAGTAAACCAAAAATAACATTCCCAATTACTACTAGAACTATCGCTACAATTTTTACCTACTCGAACCTAATACTATCCACTATCTCCATTTCCCCCCCTACCTCTCATTCTTGGGACGCTTGTGAGATGATGTGCCTAAACTTTTGACCGGTTTTTATCAGCAAAAAAAAATTCCACAGACCAGTCAACATTAAACACCCAATCCATACTTCACCAAACTGCTATCAAAGGAGCACTATTGTTTCACACCGTCACCTTTTGTTTATGTATATTTTTTTCTCAAACAAATGGAATAAAGGAAGTGACGTTTCACATACGGCTTGCATGGATTGTTCATAACCATTTTCGGTTCTCATCCGTCGAAGTGCAGTTGAAATGCACTGAAACCAAGTTGCATCTTTGTAGTGAGTAAAATGGTTTTATCTATATGATAAAATTATAATAAATAAATAATTATCGCTCTACTATCGGTATCAAGCCCTCTTTTGGATTAATGCTGTGAGCGTTGGAATGTATATATTACTTTCGTTCTCATCGCATAGGGTATATATATATATATATATATATATATATATATATATATATATATATATATATATATATATATATATATATATATACACACGAGTGGCTGCTGAAAATTTCTCGGAAGAAGGAATTGGGATACAAATTCTGATGTTTTGATTTTTTGGTCAGATTTCGGCTTGATATCTTTTCAGTACACCCCGTGTGAGTGTGCGTGCGTGGTGTGTGTGTGTGTGTGTGTAATAATTCAGATAGAAATAGAATATAACTGCAAAGTGAATATAAAACATTTTCATTTCATCATACACACACACACACACACACATATATATATATATATATATATATATATATATATATAATATTTATTTTCGAAGTTTATATATGTTTGAGTTTGACGGAAGCCATTTCTTGAGAAATTTCCTTTTCGCATATGCCAAAAGAAAAAATAAATGTAGCTTGAAAATCATAAGCTTGCACAAAATAAATATTGTACACTCTTTTAATTTCTATTCATCGAAGAAGTTACAAAATCGATAGTTGCTCATTTTTTGCTGGAGAAAATCTGCACCTTATCGAAACTGTGGAATCAATATTCGATTTCTATATTTTGGGCCAATATTTAAAAAAAAAATAAAAGAACTACGTATGCTGAGTTTGAAAGTGAATTGATAAATCAAAATCGTGGTTTTACATCTATACAGAAACACGTTTGATATTCCGAAATATACCTATTTATGGTAAAATTAACAACAATACATCAATCAACTTGAAAGAACTCTTTCATGCCATTAATCCGTAAGTTAGCCTTCAATTTCTTAAATCAAACTGTATTCCAAAATATAACTTCAACAAAACTACAATATAAAACATACATATCCCTGCTTAAGTAATCATGTTCACTTAAACATGGATATGCCCAAAATCCGAGTATCGTCTACCAAATGTGGAAGCCGAATAACATATACCATATTTTTATTACTTCAAAACTACAAAGAAAATTACATTTCAGCATTAAATGACCCATAAGGAGTTGATATGCAGTTAAACAAACATGTGATGACTTACAGTAACCTAATACACAGAACAGTTTAGTTATGATCATACATAAAGATAAGCAACAAACGAGATACGTAGAAAAGATATTAAAAAGACATCACAAGATTGAACTTTCAAATAAGTGCTGTAATATTATCATGCGGTTGATATTGATTGATTGAAGGATATAAAATGGGATGTCTGAAAAATATAGATACCAGCACGTTTATAACACAGGGATACATTTTAAGGATGTAAGGATATAAATCAACATCGGCTATGTCTACATATTGCCAGATATTCTGGAGACAGTGAATGAAGTCACTGGTGCTGACTACTGAAGTAATAGGAAGATAAAATGAAGTTCAATTATTTCAATTATCTGGTCATTGTTTCAAACATTAAAGCCTGCATGCAATTATTCAAAATAACTTGACTCTTAATTTCAGATCTGCTATCATAACAACTATATATAATTCACTGCCATTTCTTGCATGAGGTTACTGAGACTTCACTATCAAACATGATACTTTCTATTAGGTTGGTGCAAAAATAATGGCGTTTTCTCACATAGCAACGTATGCGAGAAAACGACATTATTTTTGCACCAACCTAATATTTGAGGCAAAAAAAAAGAATATATCTTTGTTGTTTTTATCGCAAAGTTCCAGCTGCTGAGTGCTTAAAAATCGCTGAAAAAAATATCTAGATGGTTGCAAGATCAATCTTTGAGTGAAGTAGAACAGAAATAGAGCATTGTTCAAGGATCAGTTAAGAGAATTTTACCTTTCAGCATCTCTTCGAGTTAACCTACTTAAATGCTGATAAGCGGTTCTAATGTAAACTTTCTAAGATTACAGGCAGATTTTTAACACAAATCAAACCTGACACGAGATGCGTAACTTTTTTTATTTCCTGATATTTGTTCTATACAGCTTCCGGGAATGTCTTCTGGGAGACATGAACCGACGGGTTCACTGCACCCTTAGTAACAACACAATATACTTAAGCAAATTATTCTTTTTATGTCTAAATTTATCTGTCTGTCTGCTTTTATATTTCTTTCTTTCTCTCTCCCTCCTTCTTCTTGGCGTCAGACTCGTTATATATATATATATATATATATATATATATATATATATATATATATATATATATATATATATATATTGAATGAGAGCACTCTTAGCGAATTAATACTATGTCCCAGTGGGAAGCTAAGTTTATAATTCTGCGAGATTTCTGATCGGTCATGCTAATCGCAGCCAGTAAGATAAGAGTCGGAAATAACCAGTATGCTAAAGACCGAATGAAGCGATCAATGGATGAAGACCGTTTCTCGAGTTATTCATAGAACGTTTACAGTGAAATTGAAAGTGAACAAACTAATCTTATTTGATGCTAAATATTTTCTGCAAGGCAAGAAATATATCTTCGTAAGGATGAAATGTGATATGAGGTCAAGTTTATTATGACGTCCCACGCACAGAATTGTATGGGTATTGAGAAAGCTTGCCCTGTACTCGAGGCTTCTGCCAAAGATGACGGGATGGATTCCTTGACATTATATATTTTTTAGAGCAATGAAGATATTTTATTTTTATTTAGGAACTCTTGTGCCTAGCTTTTAACATATGAAATGGTCTACCTCCGAATGACGACACACACCATCAATGGCAACGAATGAATACAGACGCCATCACTAATCACGGATGACTACAGATTTCATCACTGACCACTGATGGCTAGAAACACAATCTCTGGTCACGAATGACTAATACTAGATCACTAAACCAATAACTAGGGTCACACTACCACCATCATACTTTTGTTAAATTAGGAGATCTAAAAAAACTCAGATCTAAAATGAAAGTTTATTTTTGTATTTGTTTCATTATAAACACTTCTTGGTGGTTTCATCGGTTGAAAGACATTCACATACAAAAACTTGACCGAAGGATGTAATAAATTGTTATGGCTACATCTAAAAATATATATCTAAATGTTGGAAATCACAGAACCGAAGAAATCTACGCCTTTCCTTGACAACTGATAGCAGACTCAAATAAAAATGGAATATCCATGACGCTTCACAATGCTATAAATAATACTTTTTTTTCTGATGTCAACATAGCATTTTTATATATTTTAATAGTGATATCAACACGAATCTTTAACAAAAAAGTTTTCTTCGACCTCATAATAGATATTGTTACTCACGTACAGATCGTTGGATAAATAAAAACGCCAATTAATGAGTCCAGTTTTTCGCCAGGATAACAGACGACGAAGCAACGACAGAATGGAAACAATGTTTTTGCAAAACAGGTAGGCTAATGAGATACCTTTTTGGCTATTCTTCCACGTATCTTGTAATCTTGTTTGTATTTTACGGTCACAGTATTTATTTCAATGCCCAGGCTTTGGGCTGTTCATTATTATTTTTACTCAATAGGTTGTTACATCAGCAACAACTCGTGACTTTCACTCGAAATTAAGTGACAGTCATCTCGTCAAGATCCCTGCACTTACCTCAGAATTCTTACTGGTTTTAGTAAAGCTCTTACTTTGATATTTTCAATTATTTTTCAGAGTATCTTTACAAAAATCTAATCTAAGTGCTACAGTAATGATGGGTACAACTCTCATTTTCATTTCCCAATGATGTTTCAATTCTCTCGCAATGCCTTCTTATTGCCCGTGTTACCACTTTCTTTAAATTTTACTCTGCCTTTTCAAACAGTATTTCTATTATTGTTATTAGTAGTAGTATTATTAGTTTTAATAGTAGTAGTATGTGCTGCTGTAATTATGTTTAATTTCTCCCTTTTTCTTCCACTTCTGCTATTTAATTATATATATTTTTATTATCAAAAATAACTGAAATTAACATCATTCATATTAATTTAAAATGTTGACTCTTGTGACATGAATTTGTCGCAAAGCTTCAAGTTTTTCAATATTACGCCTCACCTACGAGATATCTAGTGGTTATCGATTGAGAGAGAATCGCATGTCTTCAATGTAATCTTCAATGGAACTCCAACTCGCTCAATCTCATTGCCAATATCTTTGAAACATTTTCACGCGTTTCAGTAATGCTAGACAATTTATCTACCTTCATATTCAACAATCTGCCTATTTCATTAGCAAGATACTGATATATATTTGTTATTTTCTTTTTTTTTAAAATTCAACTTTTAATCCAAGTAATTCAATTTTATTCTCATCTCCTTATCAATTGGGGATTTTGTCAAAAGTCAACTTTCCCCAATACCTCCTGAAATCGAAATATATTCATTGACTGATTTACATCCTTATTAACGCTGCTGATGATCAGAAATCTTTATTTTGCCTGCGATTAGATTTTCCTTAATAACTTAATACTTTATTTCTCAAAAAATATTTCTACGCAATTTGACAAGGAAGCCGATTTCTGGATTGAAGTAATGTCGCCATGCCCAAATCACAAAATATTTTGATCTTCTGAGTAAATTTCTACAATTTTGTTTAATTTTATTTTTCTTCCAGGTTTTTAGAGTGGCCTGCTGAAACGATTTCTTCTGCTTTTGTATGTCCCTTCAGGACATATGCGATCACTGCTCTCCACAACTTCCTGTTAATTGTAGCTCTTAGTAACGTGTGTCCTCTGCCATCCGTCCCCCTAGCTAGTCGAGTTCCCTTCTCCATTTTGCCTTCAATGTCTTGTGGGTGTCAAATTCTCTAAAGCTTCCAAGACATAATGTGGACATTACGCGCCGAAATAATTTCAGCTGCCTCTTTCTGGTTTTGTGTATAAATGTTCTTTTAATTACCATTTTCTTTAAGACTTCTTCTTTGCTTACTCGCTCAGTAAATTCTCTGTATTCTTCTGTAGAACCATATTTTTGTTGTCGCCAGGCTTCTCTTCATATGCGAGGATTTACTGCTATATAAACGGATTTGATATTACATAACAGTTAATTTGATTTTTCTTGGAATGCATCTTTTGTTCAATTCCGCCTTCGAATTTCGGTGTCACATCTTCCACCCTTCATTAAATTAGTTAAACTTCTGTATTTTCATTATTTTCAAGATATACATTCTTGAGCTTCAGGAAGTAGATATGAACTTCTGGAATGGATCGTCTGCCTCATTTTCATGGTCCTCATATCTCTTACATTTGTCCAAAGACAGTTTATACTTTAAATAGATAAGTTTTATTGATATGCCCAAACCTAACTTGTTAGCATAATACATCGTGAATAATTCCTCCCTCCAAATCGTGTATGTATCATTTGGGTTGTTGATTTCCGGGCTAATCTAAGAATGAGAGAGTTTCTTTTTAAATACTGCATTTGATGATTTTTTTTCTAAGGTGGATTAAGCATTTTCCCTTCATCGTTGCTCTTGTTTTACATCTGTTTTTTTCTTTGTTTGAATTGTATCTACGCCAACGTGAATAGTTGATTGTTTTCAAATTGTGTTCGCTTGCGCCTGTGAATGTGTCTGTGCATAAGTATTGAAAAATTAATTTAGGGATGTATATGAAAATATATTGACCAATACTTTTAGTTGTGTGTGAAATGATATGGGAAAATATATTAAGAAATGTGTTTGTCTATGTGAGCGAGTGATTTTGAAGATCACCAGTTAAAATAACACTTATAGTAACTTAAAAAATTCATATCCTACTGGCGTCAGTTTAAATTGACACCATTTTGTCATGCGTATAAACTATAATTCTAAAATACAATTCTGGAAAGCGAACATTTCACGTAGAAATATTGGAAATATTACATTTTTTCATCTTTAAACAGTATGAACTTCAAGCAAAAATATGTAAAAAAAAAAGATTTCACGTAAAAGGGGTCACAGGAAGATGGGGGCTAATTGGTGTTTTCCTTTGAATCATATTTAATATAAAAGGCATATAATTAACATCATTCGTATTCATTTTAAATTTTGACGCTTGTGACCTGAATTTTTCTCAGATAAATATAATTTAAAATAATATTAAAAAAATGTAAATCGTAATAATTTGATTTCTTCTTAGCACCCCAAATAAAATAAATATGAATTAAAATGTAGGTGTGTCGGCACGGAAAACATCTCAACAAGTCAATGAACGATAAATGTCTGACTGAAGTAACTTCAGATGTCAACCAAAATGTCACCGATTCTTTTAAAGTGACATACTTATCTTTATTTTGTTTTTTTATCACAACGTAAGAAATCAGGCTTTTGTTGCATAGAATTCTGGACAGAAAACATCTTCATCCATCAGGAGAATATATTGTCTACTCGATTAGGTCTAGTGTGAGTTACTATAAACTCATGAACAGCAAAACAAGTGGGTAGGAAAGAATTGTGTACATCAAATACTTCTGTAACAATTTAGCAAAGACGTGGTACACTGCAAATGGAGCATTCAGACGACATACGAAGCACAAATAAAGCAATGTGATTCCAGTACATCACCGAATAACTGCGAAATGTTAAAACAAAACTTCACTAAAATTTGAATTTAGAACATGCGCATTAATCTAAAACTATTACATAAAAAGATTACACGTTATTCATCCATAAAAACAATTTTTTCATCACAAAAAAAATGAATGTTTTTAAAACAGGAAACATTGTAATACGGAGAGCCGATGTATGAATGAGAATATAGAGTAACATTTAAAGAATATAGTACAAATTTCAAAGAATAACTGAAACGCGAAGTACAATCTAGCCTTTCTTTACCTAATATATATATATATATATATATATATATATATATATATATATATATATATATATATATATATATATGTATATGGGAGGGGGTGAGTGTGTGTGTGTACGAGCGTCGTCAGGCGTAAGAGCGGATCTCGGTTTTTGTCGATCTTTTGTTTGTGGTGCCACTGATCCTGTCTCAGTAATATGAAGATAAACAGCAGCAAAGTTTGGATGACTCGGCTGCCTTCCCTCTGAAAACGCAATCTGATACTGTAGTGAAACCTCACGTCCATTATTATTCGCACGGCCACATGTAAAAATCATATCTACTTGCTCACGATATGAATCTACAGCCACTGTTAAACGGAACTTTTCTCAGTTAACTCACTACTACACACGTTAAACGTTGAAAAAGACTAGCCACAAATGACAATGAATGACAAATGTAACTCAGTCTTCATGATAACACAACGCCATCTACCATATTTTTTTTTTAATTTAATAACTCAAAAACGAAGTATTTGCGAAGTTATGCTTATATATTTATGTGTGAAAAACACGCCCACAATGATTGTAAAAGTATTTTTGATACACCTGTATATATTGTCTATCAGGCAGATAATAATATACTAAGAACCAAAGAACGTTAAAATAATTACCCTGAATTTTCCTGTAATAAAATCAGTATTAAATATATATAAAATATGTACTTACTGATTTTGATAAGTCAACGACCGAATTCTTCCTAGATATTGTGGTCAGTGTAAGATTATAATGAATTTGAGTTTTCATTTGAAAGAAAATAATGTGACGTGTAATACAGTCATGTGGTACGTACAAACACACAGAAAGACTTATGGATTTACCAACTTCACAAACCCGGATATTCTTTACAGATCAAATTAAACAGTAATGTTTTTGGCATTTCTTTACATTTCTTTAGTCTCGACAATTCCCATTATGACTCAATTTTTTTTATTCTTCTTGATTCCAACTATAAAAGTAACACAATTTTCGCTTTCCCATTCTTATCTTAATACATTTTGTTTTTACTTGTTAACTTCATACATGTTATTGTCTATATTTTTAGTAGTAGGAATAGATATGTTGTAGTAAAATAAGTAGTTGCAATAGTAATAGTATAATTTTTAATTCATTCTTACAATTTATTGGAAATTAATCATATTTTGTCATCCGTCGATATATTCTCTGGCTTCAATTTCATCTACTCCTTTCTTCCTAATAGGATGTTCCTTCATTTTTCTCCTTGCCCTCCTTCTCCTTCCTATCACATTTATTTTATCTATTGCCTCTTTTCTTTTTTAAACAAGGTAGTAGTAGAAAGTACGAAGAAAACACTAACCATTAAGAGAATGAAGACAGAATGCAAGACTGTCAGCTTCAGGATTGTCCTCCGTATCGAACAGTTATAGAAATTTAAGTGATTGATGTAGCAACAGACGACGAAAAATATGGCAGAAATCGGAAGGCACATAAGAATAACGAAAGATGCCATCGAGAAATTAATCAAAGTATTAAGAGACAGAAAAATATCCTTAGAAACAAAAAAGAGTGCTGAAATCTCATCTCCTAGTTGGTAGTTGAATATTCCACATAATGATAAAGAAAAACTCGAAGCGTGCGCCATGTGGTCCTGCCGATGAATGCGGGGAATAATATGGACAGACCATGTGAACAACGAAGTCGTTTTAAACCTTTGTGCCCTGACCACCGCTTTACCGGTGGTAGAGAAAAAGGACATAATGCTTAACCACCGGTTAAACAGTGGTAGAGAAAAATGACTTAATGCCCAGCCACCGGTTGAATAGTGGGTAAAGACTTGTAACTATTTTTATATCTACAATGAAATATGACATACTAATTATTTGCGAATTTTGACTGAGGCAGGGTTAGGGTTAAAATTGTTCAGGAACGTAGGGCTCAAAGGGTTAAGCAAAATAAGAATTACAAGGAAAACTGCTGCTAAACTTCAGAAACAGCAGAGATTCTCAGAACAAATTTAAAAGCAAAATAATCATGGGAAATAGTTAACAAATCTGAGTGAATGGATGACAGGACACGGACGAAGAGGATGGCAAGGGGATAAAAGTTACGTTGAGCAATAAAAGGAGGTCATGGAGAACTACAATACATATCCTAAAATGACATGGTATATGAAGGAAAAACCTTGATTTTCTTCATGTTACCGTCTCTTTTTCTGTTGCACGTGTGTATCATTGAAGCTTCCACCACTCTATTAATATTTACAATCTCGACTCGCTAATATTAGGTTGGTGCAAAAATAATGACGTAATAATGTCTTTTTTGACGTATTTGTTAACGTCAAAAAACGACATTATTACGTCATTATTTTTGCACCAACCTAATAGCATTAATTTCACTCGGCACTCCCCGCAAACGAAAAAGAAAACAGTAGGTCATGGTTAAACTAAGAAGATAGTGAACATCCGTGTTTAATAATAAATGATTTCTTTTATGGTAGGTGTACATGACGTACATGACAGCATTTCACGAAAAAAAAAAAAGGAACTCTTTTGCATACTGTATCCGGTTGTAGTGAAATAGAGATTGACATGAACCGCTAATAGATGTCAAATAGAGAGAAAAAAATTCACGAAGATGAAAGAGAGGGCATCAAACGAATTACAGTTGCATTATAGACGCGTCAATTTCTCTTACATTTCAATTGAGGCTCTATTCAACGCCACTAACGGTACCGTTCAACTCAAAAGCTCAAAAGCTATTCTTCAGGTCTTAAGAGACGGAAAGAGATATAACGAGACCTTTTGGCTGAACTCGGGACATAAGAATCTCATTTGACAATACTCTTCACTGCTTTCACAAACAATTCTTTTTCACTTTTCCTGTGTATATGCGGTAAACAGCTTGAAACTGTTAAGCAATCGACTCTTTTATAACTGTCTTCATAAAGTGATTTCCCTTCTTTTTTTTTCAATTACAAACTCAAACGGAATGTAAATTCCTAAGCAAAGGTAAAATCTATAAACATACGCACACATATGGCATAGTTATATAAACACCAATATATACAAGTGGATTTTGAAGTCAACACACAAAAGCGGAAATCTGTTTCATGTTTAGACGCAATCGTCATACCAGGAACTAACGATTGTGCTTACGCATGAAACAGACTGTCGCCGTTGGGTGTTTTCAATATCTACTTTCATATTTACATATGCTGTAACCCTGATATTGAGCACTTTTACTCACATAGTATACCATAAATTATATTTTATTATACATATATATATATATATATATATATATATATATATATAGCGAACTCGTCGTATTCGACGTATGATGGTCAGGAACTAAGTTCCTAGGGACGGCAGCCAGACACAAGCACATGCGATTTAATTATAGTGATGAAAGCTTTGTGCAGAACCAACCACACATTTTGAAGGGCTGAATACAGAGACCCTGTGCACTACGAGCCACAAGGCGCCCAAACAACCTTCCGCAGGTTTGAATTCAGAGATCTCCTAGACCAGTTGCCATCCAAGCCTATAGAACGCAAATTACTCATAGTTGGAGGGAGAAGAAGAGGATCTACACCGTTCAAAAGAATATTAGCTCGTAAGTGAATGGAATATATATATATATATATATATATATATATATATATATATATATATATATATATATATATATATATATATATATAAACCAGCATATATAGAAAAGAAAACACATTAACACACAAATATATAGATATACTCTATATATACTCATATGCGCATGAGTACACATGAATACATGCACGGACACAAGCATATATATATATATATATATATATATATATATATATATATATATATATATATATATATATATATATCAAGCTACACAGCCACATATAAAATAAAGCACAAAAATAAACCAGTACACCGACACACATCCGCAGATACAGGTATCTGGGTGTATACACCCATATAAAAATAGAAAGAAACATACAAACTAACTAAAAAATACCAACAATTTTAACAAAATGACTATGAAGAATTCAGAGCCCATTCAAGTTTAATACGTAACGAAACACAATTGTTAATTATTGTTAATTAATAAGTCCACACAACCAACAATTAAAATCGCCATCAAACAAAAGTAGATTATAGTTAGCATAGATAATCCATTTAAAAACACTAAAATATAATATACACACATATATATAGACCTATACACATAATTACACACATACACACACATATATATATATATGCACATACACACATACATATACATGTGCATAAATATATAAGCAAGTACATATATTACATCCATAAATACACATAAATATATATACACAGACATATAAATACATGTTCTAAAACAAACATATTCATATATACATACATACCTGCAAATACATGAATACACACACACACACACACACACATATATACATATATATATATATATATATATATATATATATATATATATATACATATATATAGACAAACTGTCTGACGATCGCTAAAGCGTGAAACCCAGGGTCACAAGCTCACATCTATCCAACCATATATATATATATATATATATATATATATATATATATATATATATATATATATATATATATATATATATATATATATATATATGTGCATACATGCACAGATACGCGCATGTTTACTTAAAAATACACACACAAACAACAATATATACGTATATATTCATATATGTACATGAATACAAATAAATAGGATTAGCAGATAATATAAGTAATAGCATACTAAACTTACAATAACATTGCATTATAGTCGAAAATAATACCACCCCTATAGTAAGTTAAATTTTGAGCTATGTTTATAATTAACAGAATTACATAATCGAATTCTCTTAATTAATTTCTATTTAACAGTAGGTGTATTTTTTCTCCTTTAAACTCCAAAAATATTTGGACAACGAAGACTTCTATTTATGATTACTATTGTTGAAAGATTGCACATGTCCACGCCAACGCTCTCTCAATGCAAATTTCCTTTAATATTGGGGTTTTTCAAATGTAGAAATAATACTAAGAACTATTTAAAGTAATTATTCTGTAATGAGCAATTATTGGGATTTCTACAATTGCACAAGTTATTATTAGTGTCATTATACTTAGTTTTCCTTACTGCAATCTGGCAAGTAATCAAGTTTTTTGAGTCCCTATACTTGTTGAAGACTCCGTTAATACGCTTTTTAATTATTTTTTCCAGATTATCTGCACAACTCAGTAAAATTTTCAATTATAATACCCTTAAATTATTAAAGGTATTATAATTGAAAATTTTACTGAGTGGATTAGTTTCGGGGAATTTTTTTTTTTTTTCTTTTTTTTTTCATAAGATTTAGAAATTTATGTCCTAGTTTGATATTAAACATTAGGTTGAAAGGAGGAAGTAAACCAAATGATCTTTCTGGGTCTTATTTTCTTGTAGTAATAATTAACAGGATTTCTATATTCACTAGCGGTACTCTTGCAAGCACTATTTCTAAGGGGAGAATTATAAAATTCACTATGTTTATTAAAAACAAAATTTTTCCAATTCTATCCTTCTTAACTTCTATCTATTAAACCCTCTTTTTATCTATATATCTCTGTCCATGTACGTAATATTTTAATAATTAGTTTGCATTCGTTTATTAATACTTTTAGAAATGAATCTGTGCTAGTTTGTCTATGTATATGACTGTGTCTTTATTAATGAATGTGTGTATGACTGCTTGTAGATGCTTTTGTAATTGTATGTAAATGTGCCTGATATTATATTCCTTTTCTTTCTTTTTCTTGTTGTGTTTCGTCCATGATTTTCGTGTGTTTATATATCTAAATATGGCTACGTGTTTGTATATTATACTATGATTGTGTATGTATTGTCATTTCTAAAACTTCTTCCCCTGCCCACATCATCTGGTTCCAGATCCTTTCAAATGTATCTAAGTTGTTACGATGTTTGAATCTCCTTTGCTCTAACTGTAAATTTGCCTTTTCGATTAAAATACTAAATAAATTATAAAATATATTAGTATATTTTCCTCAGCTCTTGCTAATTTTTATTTTTGTTTTTAATTTTATTGTAAAATTTAAAATGAATCAGAATGATTTCTATTTTAGTCAAACCTTAACATTAAGGCATTAATTGATTATAACTAAAGTACGTTGTCACGTTTTTTATATTGTCATATATTTGTATTTTGATTGGTCATTGTAGCTTATTTAACAGTGTTTCCTAGTGTTTCGTTGATTTGAACATTTTAAACACTTTACTCTACATTCAACACAATCACTTGAGAAGACACCAAAAGTGTTGAAACAAAATGGCTATTTTTTGTAGTGATTTTATAACATGTTTATGTTATAATTTTTGAATAAATTATATATATATATATATGTGTGTGTGTGTGTGTATATATATATATATATGTGTGTGTGTGTGTGTGTGTATATATATATATATATATATATATATATATATGCCAGCTTCATTAAATATGACAGACAAGGTCCTTTGACTAAGTTTTTTATATAATTTATCGTATGATTTTTTTTCTTTTCAGTAGATAAATTATACAAAAACTGTCCAAATGCTCTATTTTTTCCGAGCACTTACGGCTATACATTTAGCCATTTTCAAGGATGGAATATATTTACAGTTAATTCGAAATGGATTGTTGCATATATTTATTTAGTATTATAGAATGTTTAACAAGACCCACGCTACATATTTCTGACCATAGCTTTATTAGGTTTCCTTTAAATACTCATGGTAACATACCTAACCCTATTCACAACATACTTGTTGGTAATACAATACAATACCATCATCTACATGTAAAAAAAGGCTAAAAATAATGGAAGCCTTATTAATAAAAACAAAAAAACTAACACTCAATAATATCAACTATGAACATGGACACAATATGTTGACTGTGTTTTGAAAATAACATAATTTGAGTGTGCGTGTGCACGTGTGTGTGTGTGTGCATTTTCTTCACATAGATTAGTAGACTTATTACCAATAAAAGTTCAGTTAAATATCGCAAAATACCTGGGTATTGTAATTGACAACAGGACTCAATTCATGACTATCAAAATAGACCAAAAATTCGAATATTGAAAAATTTAAATGCAATATTAATTGTTACCTTCTGTCTTCTTAATTCCTGTTCTTTTATTAATTCTCTCTCCTTCATAGTGTGCTCTTTATCATATCCTCTAATACACTTAATGGCTTTATTGCCTTACTTGGAGTAAAATGATTAAAAAAAAGAGTCTTTCCCGTACAGCTTAAAATTAATGGTAACAAGAATTGAGGTTATTCCCAATGCAAAGAGGAGACCCAACCCACTACTAGATGGGTGTACCTAATACAGTGACTGATTTTGTTGTAGATCAGCTAATATGACAAACTGATAATTCAGGGAGATTTATGTCTGGTTCATAATTATGACTGTGCAACAGTAAACTTAGTTTTGTACAAATAGATAGAAGGATGTAAACATTTCATATTTTTCAAATATTCGGAAGCTCTGTCAGCTACAGAATAGAACGAGCATGGTTTCCAATATTCATAATATCTATTAAGAATTCGTTACTCCCGGTGCTCTGTCGTTGGAGTTTTGTGACAATGTTGGCCTCATTCAGCTAAGACCTAAATCAATAGACCAAATGTGAAACAGGAAGAAAGCAAATGGTTGGAGGCAAATGCAAGACTAAAAAGAGACTGAAATAAAAAGCAATCATTAATCTATGAGAAAATATTAAAATAGGAAATAACTTTAGCAAGAAACACATGCACTTAATATCCTGTTCTTTTTTAAATGCTCTCAGTGGACACTGAAAATATGTCCACACGCTGGGGTTTTCCACATGAGAAATAGGTTCCAAACAACAAAACATATGTGTTTATCCGTTTCAGCACAAAAAAAAGTAATCTATATTAATGAACAAATGGACAGACAGAGAGATATATAGAGAATGTAAAAGGTAAACATATGGCTTTGTTTCATGAGTAACAGGAATAATTAAATATTACAAGTATAATACGTTCAACGTATTATATTCTCTTTGGGACAAGAAACGAGTAAAGGTATCTTTGGCCTGTATTTACATTATAAAGACTAAATTAAAATTAGACATTATATTAGATCAGAAACAAATGCTATCAAAAAAAGCCCACAAACTTCACAAACAACTTAAACGATTCATAGTTGAAAATTAGAAATTCAAAATGTCACCCAATAACTCTTCAGCCTGACATGTAAACAGGTTTTGACATGCCGTTTGAGGATCAGTACACGGTGCTATAATATCAATAAATGCTACACTTTTTGGTCAATGACTACTCAACCCCAACGAAAGGACCCGAGCGGCACTAACTTTAAACTGGGATAAGATTTGATGACATGTTCCTCTTCATTCTGTCAGTCTTGTCAGTTGCCAGTAATTCTACATTTGCATCCTCTGTGGGTGCCCATATTTTTTCATGTATAACTTTTGCTTGTTCGGAATTGACACTGACGTGGTTACCTGAGAAAAACAATGCAGATGCTACCTCAAAGACAGAGTTCCCATTATTTCTTGCCACCAATAATCATTCACATAACTGCCATTGTCATAGTTACACTACCGGTTACATAGACCATCCGGTTGAATCCAGTTCTAAGAATGGATGATGGCAAATCCATACAATGTTCTTCCGTCTCAAATGTTTAGCATAACAATCGTGCGATTTTCAATTTTTATCATAAATCTTCACTATACAGCGTGCAATGGATAATTTTTTGACTAAATAACGCAAAAATGAAAATAACAATGACATCTCATTTTAACAGATATATTTACCAAAATTACACAAAATTATCTTGGCATAAGAAAGAGGAAGTTTATTCAATAAAATTGCCATTGGTTTCAATCAGGGCCTCAAGAAAACTTCGGAATCTCCTGGACGGACGCCTTGTTTAAGTTGGTGAATGCTGCCATAATCCTTGCTTTCAGATCATCTTTGGTGGTACAAATAGTTTTGTTAGTTTCTCGCTCAATTGGTCCCTATACATAATAATAAAGGGGGTTTCAGTCTGGGGAGCTAGTTGGCCAGATATAAGAGGTGATGTGGTCGCAGAAATTGTCTGACTATCATAACCGAGTTCACCTAGTGTGGCATGGTGCAGAGTCCTGTTGCCAGACATACGGTTTCCAGCAGCCACTCTCTTGACCCATGGCAGCACTAGCTCCTCAATGCACTTTATGTGGGTCTCCGTGTTGAATCTGAGTTCCTGTGGGGAGATGGTGACATAACGTTGCCATCACTATTGATTACTCGAAAAACATAATGTTGACTGGATATAACTCTTTCCAACTCCTCTTCACTGTCCTCAAATTGATACTCAAACACACTGAAATATTCGTATTGAAGCTTCCAGTGCGAATGCCAAGCAGTACAGCATGCCGTTTCCAAATTTCTGGCAGAGTGAATTGCATCATGGTGTTCTTTTCCTCATAGACGGTACCCAACTGACCCTACTAACTGCGCAGTCGACAAGATCAAAACCAAACAACGCACATGCGCGAAACTAACATATAAAATGGCGATAATTTACCCATTGCACACTGTATAGTGCTCGGGTTTGTGATTTAAAAGGACTTGAGTATAAATATTCTACGTAATAAATTTTTTTTTTTTCATTAGGCTAAAGATAAATTGCTATATCTATATGAATATGAGTACACACACGTTATATATATATATATGTGTGTGTGTGTGTGTTTGTGTGTGCATGTGCGTGTGTGTGTGTGTGTGTGCATCGTAACTGTTCTCGCTATTAATGATGGTTTTATTAAATAACCGTTTTCTGGATTTCTATATTGAATCTATGTACGATTCTTTTGAAAATATACTGATTTTTAATGTCCTTACTTATCTTTTGAATTCTTTATAAAAACCAACACACTCCGACACACATGACGCGTGACACGTGTGTGTGTGTTTATGTGTATCTGTGTGTGCGTTTATGTGTGCGTGTGTGTGTTTATGTGTGCGTGTGTGCGCGCCCCCGAGCGTGATTACTTCGAAAGGCAATCTGTATATAATTTCCAATTGCTGTTCATCGACTTTATACTCATAACCAGTATATAAGTAAATTTGTCGCAATGAGTGGAAAGTTACCGCCTCTTACGTAAAGTGTTCAATGCTGAAAGCAGATCAAGAATAAAATTGTATTTAATCGCTTACTATTTACTGTTGCGTTCCGTGTCGTCCTTGTGTCTCCACGCTGCTCCATAAAATGGAATTTACGAAAAGGACGATTTCTTTTGTTATTCGTTTTTATTAGAATAGAGGGACAGATGTGGCAGTTTGGATTCTAATAGGTAGACGGAGGAATGATGTCACGGGAACGCATGTCGCACATTGGCTCAGCATCCCTCCGCGAATGGTCTTAGCCAATCTCTCGAGCATGGGTGTCGGAAGCGTATCGACGCTTCAATATTCTTGCAGCACTCTAATGAATTCGCGTTGTTTAGAATTTATATCCAAATTCCCCAAAAAGGCAATCCATTACTGTCAGAATACCATGCTCACGAAGCACTCCTATTAATCGTTAAACATTTTGGCCCTGGCCTTAGTATTCTGTAACTTTATAGTTTCGCTACATTTGCCTTTTCAGCTAATAAACAAGAAATAAAACCGAAACGCATATATGCGGGATTAAAAACAATTATGTACTTTCCATTAAATGGCGGATTTTTTTTTTTTTTTCATAAAACCTTAATTTTAATGAAAGTCTTATTTCGTGTAAAACAATAATTCCAAATCAGTCTTTTTCATCAGTTTTTAACATTACGAATTGTTTTTGCTTTCCTGATTTTAACTTCTTCACTCATATTTTCTTAATGCATTTAACCAACTTGAAATGCAATAGTTATTTGTTGAAAGATAAACGAAATAGAAATATTTTATTTCCTCTTGGGAAACAGTTGATTTATGATTCAAAATTTGAATCTCATCGTAACTCTATCATACTCGTAACTCTATTATACCACCGTTGCTAAAATATATCACACACACACACACACACACACACACACACACACACACACACACATGTACGCGCACGCGCGTGTGTGGGGGGGATTGAACAAACCTGGCAAAGTAATTTTGTTTATTTTTTTATTATTTATTTCTTGTATATTTTTTTATTATTTATTTCTTGTATATTTTCCGCATTTAATGAATGTAAAAATTGCCAAAACGTTCAAAAAAGGAAGCACAAATGAAAAAAATATATATCTTGGCAGTCTTGTCTATATTTCTGAGATGAGGGATTGTAACTATTTACATTGTTAAGACTATTGTCCTTATCTTTGATACCATATTCACGACGTTTCGGCCGTTGTACGCGCGGGTCTCAAGTACACATTGTCCAGAGGATAAAAGTAATCCAATGACTTGACACACAAAAGTTGTAAGTTCAATATTTGCCGACAGCAGTGGTGAACAAACACTTGGAGAGTTCAGTTACTAAAGGGAAATGCCTGAAACTGAAATATACGGAAAGAGACATGGCACGTGGAAGTTGAACAATCTACCCGGCTGGTCGAAATATAGGGTTCGGTTTGAAATTCCAATCACAACTGATGAAAGACGGAGTCGTCGGTAATATGACAGCAAAGATGAGGACAAAAGGCCGAACAATGTAAATAGTGTAAATACTTGTCCGTCTTTTTCAAGGAAAAATCCCTTGAAAAAGACGGACAAGTATTTAGTATTAAAGTATGATTGCTGAGATACACAACTATGTCGCTCTCACTATCTATCTATCTATCTATCTATTCTTTATCATTATAGACTGTTTCTAAATCTGTTCATGAATCATGTCGAAGAAAAAGATTCATTTTATAGAAAAAGTGATTAAATGTACTCAGCTGGACTAAGAGTTATTTTTTTTAAATCTGATGTTTATATTTTGGGGAGTAGGTTAGTCTAAGATTTTTTCAGCACCGCCCTTGCATACGCTTTATTTTTTTTTCAATATTCAATCTGTAATTTGTCAATCATACAGTTTATATAAATAGTAGTGCGTGAGGTGAGTTTTAGTTTGTTTACATTCAACTTGCCAGCAAATAAGCTGAATTTACAAGTATTATGCTTATAATGAAAAAAATATTCCTTCGCCCATTTTAAACAAATACGTCTCTATTGTATATGTAGGGTGTTTATAGTGATTGCTTTTATTAGCTGATTAACAGGGTTATATGACGCCAAATTGGTCGAAGTCATTCTCAACAGACACTTTTATTTTGGGTTAAGTGCGTACGTCGGTATAAATAAAATATCGAAATCGGGTGCATATCTAAAAGAACTTACTAAGCTTTGTTTAAGGAGACACGGTGGAGTAAGTGATAGCGGCTCGGATTGAGGAATCAGAAATCCGAGTTTGAATTGCATTCATTTACGTGCTAATACCCTTGGGAAAGGTATGAATTTTCTTCTTCTCCCTCCAGTTATGAGTAAATAGCAGGACAGACCAGGTTCTATAGCCTTGGATGGCAAATAGTCTGCCACAGAAAGAAATGGCGTTCGTATATAGCCACTCATAAATGATATACGCTGGGAAAATCATCGAAGGGATTTTAAATTTCTTTGTGCGTATTTTTAGAAATAACTAAAAACAATATTTTAGAATTATCTGTTTACTTATCGATGTATCTCTCACGCTGGTATCGAACTTCTGTTTATCGATATTTTCATCTTTCTTTATATCTAATACCGATCTATTGATCAATATTTGTTTTCTTAGTTTATTAATTATGTACTACTCAGTATGTGTGTGCGAGCGGCAGGGGGAGACAAAGTGAGACCGCACTCAATCTGATATTTGTGTATAGGTTACCTGGCGTAACTAGGATTAATTTTTCACGTCATCAAAATCTTAAAGATACTGTTTTGCTCGAATTCATCTTAGCCAAAACAAATTAATTTAACATTAAAAAGAACAGGCTGATAAAAACTTAAGGAAGTCATGTTCGTTCACGTTTCTTATTTAAACAATAGCGTTGGAAATCTTCCGATATTTAAATATCTTCAAAATTGTTTCGTCGACGAAAGAATTCCCGTTCTAATTTCAAACTCTGAATAAATAAATTATACTTCTGATATAAATGTCTCACTATATCATTGCTCAAGTATAGATTTCATAAAATAGCATCTTTAGATCTAGCCTACTCTAAAAGAAGTCAAGAAGAGAAAGAGGAAATTTAATATGTTTATACTTATATCATTTTTCTGTTTTTCACTATTATTTAGTTTAGTGCGCCTCCTCACTGAATTACAAACATCATGGCTTTCAGATTTTAACTATTTGTGTATGATGTGCACCCTCTTTAGAAGAAAGATTCCTCAACATCAGACGGCATTTCTTTTTTCCGATTGTATAAAACGTGCTATCCTCTACCCTTACAAGAGCCAAATCAGCTCTAGAATGGAGAAATGTTGTTATATTTGGGAGTGAGCTACACAGACTGCATTTTCCAGCCTCGACAGAATCCAAAAGCGTCTCTGTGTCCTTGTGGATGATGAATTATTTTCCATCCTCCAACCTCTCTCTCACAGGCGGAATGTGGCAAGCCTCACGCTGATCTATCGCTTCTTTCATAGAATGTGCTCAAAAGAACTACATTACTTGGTTCCACCAGGCCTAACCTTCACCGGAAGGATTTGACATGCCACTTACTTTGTAGCAAACCGACCAAATTCCATCCGTATTCCAAAGATGGGAAGTAAGTTTGATTCGAATAGGTTCTTCCCGCGAACCGCTGCTCTATGTAACCGATTCCCAAGATAAAGTTTCCTCGATCATTACAATCTTAACCTGTTCAAGTCTAAAGTTAACCGTTGCCATCCTCTCCTATGCGTAAAAACTGCCTCCTAACATAACCCTCTATCTCGAGTGGCCCCTAAGTGAAGCTTACTGTTAAAGGAAATAGCCAAGTTTCGCTATGCATTATTCAATAGTTTACCATAGATTTTACCACCATCTATTTTATTTATTTGGAGAAAGAAACAATTTATGAAGCGATCTAGTATATTCTGCTTTTTATATCATATATACACAGGTGTTAAGGGTTGAGTATTAAAACCGATCATCGGTGCATAGTTAAGCCCGTCTCTTTCCACTGGTCAGCAAAATTTCTTTAGTGATACATGTCAAGCAAAAACAATGAGAAAATATAAAACAAAAACATCACATTTCTGAGTCATCGCTTTCACTAGTATTTCTAATAAAGCTAATCATACAAATCTATACATGAGTAGGCGCATTTATAAATAGGTATACACTTTCAATGAGTTTTCTTTTTGCTCACAAATTTAACAAGACAAGTTTTCTAGTTATGTTTTTGTGTCTAAGAAAAACAAATTATTTGCTTCCTTCGAATGTTGCTCTTGAGCATACGCCATTCAGTGATTGGAAGACGGATTGTTAATCACCAAGCAAATTTTGATTCTGCTAGCTGAAAAATATATATCTGAAACCTGAAGCAATCAAATACAGAACTGATCATACTCTTCTTTAGCTATGGAATTCCCCGAAGAGGTTTTCTCCTCGGCATAACATAGCTAAACGCAGATATAGATGCAGCTCGCATGTTGTAAGGAGGAGAATAAGTGTCAGAATAATTTGTTCAGTGATTCATCTTACAATTTCAAAACTGAATAGCGACCACTTACCATGAAATTTCGATAAAAGATTCATTCTGCTATCGACATTCCATATCGGTCACGTCAGAAGGCGTCTACACCCCAAATTTGTATGCAGTGTACAAATGCGTGTACATTTGTTTATACAGGAGAATTCATGTAAACAAAGGCATTAATAATATATATACGCCTTGTGTCACGCACACACACACACACATATATATATATATATATATATATATTTGCACCAACCTAATATGTATATATTAGGTTGGTGCAAAAATAATGACGTAATAATGTCGTTTTTTGACGTTAAAAATACGTCAAAAAACGACATTATTACGTCATTATTTTTGCACCAACCTAATATATATGCTCGCTTATCATTACCAAGTTCTGAAGCTATTTTGACTAAAGTAAATGGATATATAGTTTGGTTAACTACGTACCCAGGGCCAGGAGTACATACGTTAACTTTATTTCTCATGTATGATGCGACCCCCTTAAACTTAGCTTCAAAATTAGATCTTGAAATGTCGGAGGATACGCGAGCATATACGGTATTTTGTTACGACTTGAAGTACATGTTAAATTGATGGGCGCTAATAAACACACATATGCATACACAGATAAATTGAACGCATCTAACTGGCAAGCTATTTCCATCTATCTATACCATATCAGTTAAATAACCATTATCAAAATTATTGTCTAGTTTTCGCCTACTATTTCCAAACCACACGTAATGTCCCTATATTGATAACTGAATTTTAAGCATAAAATTTCACTGAATAATGTCCAAACTATGTTATTAATACTAAGCACTAGATTGAATGCATTGGTAATGAATGAGATTATTTAGAAACATATTGTTGTTTTAAACAAATACATTTTAATCATCAGGTTAAATAATATATATGTTCCTATGTTCCACTATATATATATATATATATATATATATATATATATATATATATGCCTTGCTTGATAAATTTCATCTTAACATCAAGAATATAATTAGACAACTACACAAAATTATTATAAAAATAAATAAACAAACATTCTGTTCATGTTATTTAATGATATATATATATATATATATATATATATATATATATATATATATATCGAAAAAGTCGAGTTGTGACGAGAGCCATCTTTTCATAGGGTTTTATGTTGGTAAGCGTTTTTTTGCAAGGTTTGGGCAACCTAGGCTTCGAGAATTTTACTGAATAGGAAAGTTTGCTTTCAGGTCTTTTTCTTTTTCTTAATATTGTCGGTTTATTTATTTTTATTGTTATTTTATTTTACATATATATTATATATATATATATATATATATATATATATATATATATATATATAATTATTTATTCGAAAATTATAACATAAATATGTTATAAAATCACTACAAAAATAGCCATTTTCTTTCAACACTTCTGATGTCTTATCAAGTGATTGTGTTGAATGTAGAATAAAGGGTTTTAAAATGTTCAAATCAATCAAACACCCCTCGCTAGGGGAAACGCTGTTACATAAGCTGGAATAACCAATCAAAATACAAGTATATGAGAATTCAAAAAACTTGAAAACGAAACTTGGTTATAATAATTAATTTTAAGGTTAGACTAAAATGGAATTCATTCTAACTAATTAATAATAAATTTTACTATAAAATTAAAAATTAAAAACTAACAATTTTAAATTGAATCTGTATTAAGTTTAAAGTGAGGAAAAAATACATATGTTTTGTTATTTATTTTGTTTTTATTCAGAGGCCAAAAATTAAGTTAGAATAAACGTTAAAATCTAATGTTGCTCTGAGCTTCGGTACAACTTATATACATTTGAAGTGATACTATGGGCAGGGGAGAGTGAAATCTTGCAAAAGACAATTCGCACACAATCAGATTATAATACACAAACACATGGACATATTTAGATATATAATCACGCCAAAAATCGATGAAACAGGAAATAGGAGCCTACGACCCTTAAAAAAAGAAACATATACATACAATGAAAAGCACATTAAGCGATTATACACACAAACATTGATAAAGACACGCACATATGCACACCAAGAAATATTCAAATTTGAAAGTGTTAGTAAACGAAATCAAACATACAATTATAATATAACTTATACGGGCAAAGATATATAGATAAAAATGGTTGAATAGATAAAATTTAATATAAGTAGAATAGAAAAGTAAATATTCGTCAATGAACAACATAAGGAAAAAGGACACTAAAATATATAGAAATGGATAGAAAAATAATTATATAATCATACACAATTAAGAAAAAAACAAATTCAAATGTCCAGGCGCAATATATATATAATAAATTCACATTCACATATATATATCAATCAATAAAAATATATACATATGTGCGGACACAAACAACATAATATATGTAAACCAACGTATATTTACATCGATAAGAGGTAAGTAGTAAGTTAAATTTATAGCTGTGTTTAGAATTAACAGTGGATTTAAGAGATGGGTCTTGTCTTTAAATCTAATTATTTCAAATTTTTCGTTTAGACATAAGTAACAAGGAGCATATAAGGAATTACACGTTCGAGCTCTCTTGATTAATTTCCATTTAACAGTAGGTGTCTTGTTTTTTCTCCTTTAAACTCCAAAAATACTTGGATAATGAAGTCTTGTACTTATAATTACTACTATTGAAAAATTGCACATGTCTCCGCCAACGTTCTTTGAACGTATTCATAGTACTTCCAATGTAAATGTCTTTTAATATTAGCGTTTTCAAGTGTATAAATTGTACTAAGATAAACTAGAGATCTAGTCAAACAATTATTCTGTAATGGACAATTATTTAGCTTCCTACAATTGCACAAGTTGTTATTTGCGTCATTATACTTAGTTGCACTCGTTGCAATCTGGCGAGTAGTCAAGTTTTTTTGGTCCCTATACATGTTGAAAACTCTGTTATTATGTTTCTTAATTATTTTTTTCTGGGTTATCCGCACAACTATAGCTTAATTTAAGGGTATTATAATTGAATATTTTACTGAGTGGGTTAGTTTCGGGGTCGGGGAAATGTTTTTGATGAGGTTTATTTAGGTTCTAGTTTAGTTTTAACCATTAGGTTGAAAGGGGTAGTAAACCAAATGATCTTTCTGGATCTTCTTTTCTTATAATTAACAGGATTTTTATATTGAATTGTGGTACCCTTACAGCCACAATTTCTAATGGCAGAATTGTAAAATGCACGATGTTTATTAAAAACCTCTTTGCTAGAAGAGTTAGTACTTATCCTAAATTCAATGTAGGAGAGTATGTGCTTGATAACTCAATGGGGGTGGTTGGATTTGGGATGTACATATACTGGGTTAGAATTAACCTTCACATAAGATTGAAAAGAGCTGCTAGTAAGGTGTAGGGTGACATCCAGAAAATCTACCTGTTTAATGTTAGTTGTAACGATAGTTCTAAGGCCTAAATTCTTAAACTCCATATGGATCATTTTCTAATACGGTCTACCGTAATTTTTGTAGAGTTTTTAACAACTAATAAGCCCTCATCTCTATATAATCCTACACTATCGGAATCTAGATATTCAAAAACACTTAAATTGTATAAAAGGAATAATCCCACCAAGTTAGAGGCTTTAGAAAAATTCAAAGAACCCACTGAAATGCCAAAATTATCGCTGCAAGACTTTTTGGTCCACTTTTTTTTATTGTAAACTAGAAGAGAATTTCGGCATTTCATGATTATATCGACTTCACTCTCAGAAATATTGGAGTATTCCCAAGCAAGCTCCAAAACCAAAGTGAACAGATCCTTAGATATGGAGGGATAATAGTCAATAATGTCAAACTGTATGAAAATGCAGTTGGCCTTATTTTGCATGTTAGTAAACCAGTTGTTAATATCAGCCGTGTTAATCAACTGTAAGAGTCCAAAAGTGTTTTTAATGGATTGGTTGGTTTTCTCCAAGATGGTTTTACTGCTTCTACCGGTTTCCGGACTGGTAGGGTTAATAAGACTTGTTGATGGCTTAGTTCTGAAATCGGGGAGGGTACATATTTTAAATAGGTGTTTAAATATGCCGAATTTCATTTCAGCTCCTTCAGCATTTAACGAAACTTACTCAATTTTCCAAACAACTTTAACAAAACAATTTAACAATTTTCCAAACAATTTAGATAGCCACAGCGACTATTTCTGAGCAGAAAATTATAGTGATGCTAAGTAATGGTTAGATTATACAGCATTTAGAGAAGAACCTCGTATCGATAAATAATGAGGTACCTTTTTAACCAGAAGTTGAAATTAAAATTAAAATAAATGCTTCAAGAAAGATTCTTCATTTATTAAAATTTATTTTAAAACTTAAGCATCCTTTTAGTTTTAGTTTTATTATTATTATTATTATTATTTTTTTTTTTTTTTTTTTTTTTTCAGGGAGGGTCCATATTTTAAATAGCTGTTTAATATGCCGAATTTCATTTCAGCTCCTTCAGCATTTAACTAAACTTGCTGAATCTTCCAAACAACTTTACATGTCTGTGCCTCTGATCGTAAGAAAACTTTTATCTTCCTTTTTTCCAACAGCTATCAGACTATTGATTAATGTAAATTCTGACTGCATCACTTTCACTCTGAGTTCTGAATGATTTCCTTTGGTTTATATTTCTATCCAAAACTAATAAACACGTACATATTATCTAGGCAGATGAATGCTTCTCTATTATTCAGCGGATAAGGCGATACTGATTTTTAAGCATAGATGTGTCTGTGTGTGCGCGGGCTCTTGTAAAATTTGGAGTATATCAGCAGTTTAATGTTACAATTTGTTCCTAGTGATTTCAAAACTTTCACAATACACACTTCTACATTTACGCTAACATGGTTAAAGACAATATTTCCACCATCAGAGATAGAAAATAGACACTGAGTGCCGATGGTCTGTTTCACTTTTAAATTTAATCTTCAGGACACGTGTTATTCGACTATTTATATGCTCGTCAATAGGGCATTGTGAGTAGCAAGGTAAGATATATCCGGTTTATTGTGTTATGCTGTGACTGTTCTTGCTACCCGTAATAATAGACCAGCATATTTAAAAACTCGAGCTAACACCCATGGCCTAAAGATTGCGTTCAAGCATGAAACAGACTATCACCATTCGTGTCCATTCAGTGTCATATATATATATATATATATATATATATATATATATATATATATATATATATATACATCAATGAATGCAGAATATCTTGCATTGTGTGTAAGTATTAATAAAATAGTATAGCTATAATTCATATAATAATTTTTATATGATGTAACAATTGCGCTGTGCACGAAACTGTTCCCTTACTATCTACCCACACCCTGAACTGCCATCCATTTACACAAGCCCGTTATGTATGTTATTGAGTCATTTTTCTTTCAATATTACCCGTGAGTATCACATTTTCTAAACCCTCTTTCCTCGTTATGTCTCCGAGAAATTTCGACTGTCACTTTCTTATTATAAGTGTTCTTATTGTCATTTTCCTTAAAAAACTGTTTTGTTGCTCATATATTCTTTACATTCTTCTGTTGAACCTCTTTTCTATTACCTCGTCATTAAATCTGTGAGGAAATTGTTCAGCATTCACTGCCATATGGAAAATTTGATATGATTATAACAGTTGAGCACTCTTGTCTGAATTTTCCTGTTTCTGGAAGGCAATATTCCGATGCACCTTCGGGTTTCTGTCACATTTTTTATCGAAACATCTCTGAATTTATTTTCTTTTTTAAAAGAAAAACAACAGCAAACCCTCAATACCCTTTACTGGAACCAATTTGAGGTCCTGACCTCCTCACCTGTTAAGGCTGAATACTTTGCTCGTACTTTCTCTTCCAAGTCAACGCTAGACTCATCTGGTGTACATACACTGGACTTTCCCCATAGAACTGAGGCTCTACTGAGTGATATGCGCATAAACCCAACGATGATATTGGATATCATCTCTAAATTAGACTCCTATAAGGCTAGTGGTGAAGGCGAGATACCAGCCATTGTCCTGAAGAAATGTGCTCCTGAATTGGCTCCTGTCCTCTCTAAACTTTACAACTACTGCCTCACTGACACTGGCTTTCCAGCCTGTTGGAAGTTCTCATTTGTTCTACCTGTCTTTAATAACCCTGGTGACCCTTCTGACCCGTCTAACTAACGTCCCTATCAGTATCCTACTGATTTAATCAACACCGAAGTGGTTAATCACTTTTCTTTACATAATCTGCTTTCTCACAAGCAATATGGTTTCCGCTTTGCTCACAGCCATAACTGAATTTGTATACCAAGCACTCAACAATAATGGAGAATCTCGATCCGTGGCACTAGACATCTCTAAAATGTTTGATAGAGTTTGGTATTCTGGCCTTCTTCGTAAACTTTAGGGAAACGGTATTGCAGGGCGATTATTTGACTTAATACAATCATTTATCAAACCGTGAAATGAAGGTCGTCCTAAACGGGTTCTTCTCCGGCTCCTTTATCACGAACGCTGGTGTTCCTCGAGGCTCTATCTTGGGCCCTACACTATTTCTGATCTTCATCAATGACCTTCCCGATTGCCTCACTTCCCAAGTTGGCATCTACGCGGGACGACACGACTATTTACTCCTGCCTCAATAGTAAATCTGGTGTAAGTTGACAAAACTAAACTGACTGCTAATCTCGAAAAGGACCTCTAATCTGTGGTTGACTCCATCAGGAAATAGCTTGTAAGATTTAATGCCTCCAAAACAAAACAGCCTTCCTTTACCCACCACAGAGACCCCTTCTTGCTTCCCATCAGACTGCCTGATTCCCAACTCCTTGAGAGCACCTCGTTACACCTGCTTGGTCTCACGCTGTCCACTGACATGAGGTGGAATAAATACATAGAATCAACACTATCAGCTACGGCAAGGAAAGTAGCTTCTCTGTGTCGTGCCAGAAAGTTGTTCTCGTCTGAGTCCATCCTTCAAATCTATAAATCAACCATCCGTCCTTGCATGGAATATTGCTGTCATATATGATCTGGTGCTCCCGTTGTATGCCTCGAGGTCCTCAACAGAATCCAGAGAGGAATATGCAAAATGATAGGTCCTGATCTGACATCTAGTCTACAATCGCTATCCCACACACTTATCATGTCTCTTCTACAAGTATTTTCACGGCAACAGGGCCGACGAGCTACTTTCGCTGGTTCCATGCCTACATGTATTTAAGCGAGCTACCAGACTGGCATCTAGGTCCCACCCTTTCACTGTCAAACGGGTAAATGTAACTGTCTCTTCTACTCAGCTCCTCCCATTTGTGGCACTCCCTTCCCTTTACTTGCTTCCCCGATGATATAATCTTCAAATATTCAAGTGTAATGTCAATCGACATCTGACACCCTGATCTTGTTCCCGATGTTTCTCTGTATCCTTTCCTCAAACACGCCTCTTTACTCTTGTTCTCAATCCTCTGTAACCCCTTGCGTGCTAGTGGTACCCCCGGCTTGCTTGGGGTGAATTGCCTTATAAAAAATCCAACACACAATTTCAGTTGCACATATTTCATATATATATATATATATATATATATATATATATATATATATATATATATATATCAGTCAGTTATGTACCATGCGTGATACACACTCAGGTGATCATGTATCTTTCGATACATGACTGACGAGGCTGATTTTTCCCGTAGTAGTTTTCCCTTTCTTTCTGCAGTAGACCCTTTACCATCCAAGAACCCGGGAAAAGAAGAGGATTCATACCTTTTCCCAAAGTTTATTAGCAAAGTCATAAACTTTTTCACGTAAGGATGCAATGGATTCGACTGGAATTCGAACTCGGCTATGCCTCTTCACACACACACACACACATACATACATATATATATATATATATATATATATATATATATATATATATATATATGTGTGCATTTGAGAGTGCGTGTACTCCGTTACAAAAAGCTTAATTAGGTTTATTTTAATAATTTGTATTTTAATTATTTTGAATTTAAAACAATAAATTTAGGTTGCACTAGTAGCAGCATAAATTAATATCTTTATAACTGAATGGCTGCCTGAGGCTGCTTTAAACATGGGAGTTAATGTCCGATATTCAAAGAATTCCATTCAAACGCCGCCAACGTAAAGACTTTAAACGTAGGAGCATTCTCCGAAAAATTGTCACCACGCATCATTACACTTCTTATCGATGTTCAGTTTTTCTCTCCTCTTTTCTGCAACACATCCTTCCTTCCGTCCTTCCGTCCGCTTTTGTCTTTTGGTGCGAACGGAAGACCGGAAGTAGCATGTCCTCTTACTGGCTAAGGACAAATCAGGATGTTATCAAAGACAATAGTTGGACTGTAAGCAAAGACATTACTGATTACGTTATGTCACGAGACGAAAGACAGAAGCTTTTAATTCGCGCTCTGCAATGAGAAAATAGCAATGCGGGCCAGTTGTATATTTTACACCAACGTTAGAGGTCAGTATTCGAGTGTTGGTAAAAGGTCATAATCCCAAAGTCATACAGTTTTATATCATTCGACAATGTAGTGCAACATAATGCTTCTTTTTTTCAAAGTTTTGAATTTTTTTTCCAATGAAATTTAAATTTAATTAAATATTGTAAATCGTTAAAACATTCAGTAAGATTTTCATATTCTGGCTGAAGTTTCCAAAAGCTAAGACACTTAACCAGATAAAGTCTCAGATAAAATAAAAACAATACTGAATAAAAAAAAAGAAAAGAAAAGAAAACTTACCTACTCAGTAAAGAAATATGAATGAAAAAAGTACAATAATCATAAATTCAGTTTTAAACACAGTAGATACGAACAACTCTGTCACGGTATGAAAAAAGATTAAAAGATTTTTAAAATTACTTTGAGAATTTTTAAAAAAAGGAGTCTATGTAAAAATATTAGATGTTAGATTTGCCTGGAAGAAAAATTTGTGAAACCAAGTTTGAGCAACGATAACTGGATACTTAATAAAAAATTAAAAATGAGTTAATTAGCAGATGTAGACATAACACAAAATACCTATTGTGTCATCTGTCACCGGAGTAGTGTATTTGTTTATAGGTGTAATTTTTTCTCGTAATGCATAGGGCGATTCATTTCAGTTCAATTTGTTTGAAAATGGCGTGAACGTGAAACTCAGGTTACGACGTGAACCATGCTTTCGTAGGATTTAACGTATATATATATATATATATATATATATATATATATATATATATATATATCGAAATATTGCCTTTACGCAATAGTCATATCTAAATAAATAAATCTCACAAGATTGTGCGTTTTCTCCTAGATACTGTAACGAAGGTAAGATGAGCCTAGTTGTAGTAGAAAAAAAGTATTTAATGGATCCGACTGGAATTCGGCCATACTTAGAATTGAGAAACCATATATATATATATATATATATATATATATATATATATATATATATACATACACGGTGCGACAGGTAAATTGTCGACTGCACAGGACTCTTCACCGTGCCACACAAGCAGGAGAACCCAGTCATGGCTGTCAGACCATTTCTGCGACCAAATCACCGCTTACACCTGGCCATCTAACTCCTCAGAATGCAATCCCTTTGATTATGATGTGAGGTGCGCAGTTGTGAGACAACCAAACTCCTTGTAACACCAAAGATGAACTGAATGATTATGGCAGCATTCACCAACCTAAACAAGGGGACCGTCCTGAAGAGTTGCAGGAGATTTCGAAGTCTTCTGAAGTCCGTGGTTAAAGACAATGGCGATTTTATTGACAAAATTTACTCGTTAATATTTCAAGATTTTTGTGTAATTTTGGTAAATGTTACATTCATTTTTTGCGTAATTTAGACAATTTATCCATTCACACCCTGTATATATCGAGATAGATAGATAGATAGATAGATAGATAGATAGATAGATAGATAGATAGATAGATAGATAGATAGATAGATAGGAATGGAGAGAGGTATTCAAGATTTGCATGAATGATTGCTTCTATGTCAGTGTATACATTAGTCTATACATGTAGCTGGAGTGGAGATAAATATACATGTTGATTTCCGAATTTCTCGATGGCAAATTTTCATGTCTACCAATGTGTAGACCAGACATAAAAAAATTGAATAAAGTAATCTAAATGTAAGATCAGTCAGTGAATAAAATGTATTTAAAGATAATTTTACAATTTCCGCCTCGACGTCTACTGCCTTATCCAAGAAACAGAAGATAAGATATAACCTTTCAGCAGACGTAAGAACTATTTTAATCGGGCTTGTGATTTGTTAAATTTTCACATTAAAATAAGTCATTTGAACGCCAATAGGCGAACACATTAATGAGGACTGTGAGAATTAAGAAGCGCAAAAAGTTCACTTTTCTCTTCAAAGAAATCTTTGTGAATTCTACCTCATCAAACATAATTATTGAAAAATCTTTTGTCTGTCTCTTTCTTTGACTCTTTCTCTTTGTCTGTCTCTCTCTCTCTCTTTCTCTCTCTCTCTCTCTCTTTCTCTCTCTCTCTCTATCTATCTCTGGATAAAGATATATACAGGGTGTCTCAAAAAATTATACACACTAACACTACAACAATCATGCGAAGAATTATAAGTTTTGAGATATTACGAATTTTATTTTCAGCAAGATGGAGCACAACCACGCTACCATCGTGATGTACGATCATCCCACAATGAAATCTTAACAAATAGATCGGAAGACGATGTTGTGTAGAATATCCTCTTCGTTCTTTGGAATTTTTCTTGTCGGGGCCGGAGAGATACTTAAAATATAATATTAGGTTGGTGCAAAAATAATCTCGTTTTCTCACATGTGAGAAAACGACATTATTTTTGCACCAACCTAATATCTACGCTACACCAACAATCACTGAAATAAAAGTTACAATAGAGAAAGAATGTAACCAAATACCTATCGAAATGTTGATTGCAGTTTGTGATCCTTTGTATCGCGTTGTCAGCGATGTTTGGAGCCTAATAAAAATCAATTTAAAAATATGCGATGACAAAATCTTAGAAGCATGCATTTATAATATCTGCATGTGCATTATTTTAGTTAGATATCATTTTTCTACCTTGATTGAATTATTGGTTGATAAAACTTCAACATGTGTATACTTATGCTTTGAGACACCCTGTAGATAAAAGCATATATATATATATATATATATATATATATATATATATATGAAATCAGAGATACATATTTTTTGTCAACATATGGTAATGATGAAATTCGCCGATTTCATAGAGGAAACATTTGACATTCCCTGACGTAGTGATGGGAAAAGGTTTTCAGGAAATTAAATTTCTCAAGTCCACTTTTGTTGGTATTTCTCGTGTTGATGGGAGTTTCCTTCCCAACCTTTTTCTCCCGGTAGTGTGGAAAGTTAATTGTTTGATTATATCATTATTTTCTCTTATAATTTACATGTTTCCAATTTTATTCTGGCTTCTGTTGGAAGTGTTCAAGTGATTTTTTTATCTGATTAAACTCTTTGTTCGTAATCTTGTATCTAGTAATCAATATAGGCTCTGATAATGGGTTGTCTAGATTTATAGGTATTATTCGTTTAAAGCCCGTTTAATGATTTAATAATAATGAGAAAGCGGTTGTATAGAAACATCTTTGTATTTCGAACTAGTCGGATGCCACTCATGACGTTCATATGAAAGTCCAATAGGCCAACATTATTTAAGAACATGACACTTTCCAGATCAATAATTTTGTTAGCTAGCAACTTCACAATCTATCCTATGTTCAGTTTCCTTATCGGTTATATTAAATTTGTCATAAACTGATTCATACACTGAGATATTTAATCTGTTCTGAATTGATCACTTTCACGATCTTGAAATTTTTTTACAACGGATTAAGTAAGCACTTTGCAGTAGACACGGGATAGAAATTTAGATTAATCGAGATTTTAATTGCACTTCAATTGTTTTACAACGTCACTTCTTTCAGAGAAAGGAAACGTCATCTGAAATATAACACAGCAATGGATAATTCCTGCTACCATTGTTCTTATTCCCAAAAGATATATGACGCATATTTTTCGAACAAAATATTATTATACTTTTTATCTGTAAAGATATTCTTTCATGCGTAACATACAAATGTTTTAAACACCACAAGCTGAAACCAAAAAGGTTCAAATGAGACATAAAATACATTGCCATAAATATCCAATAGCTATAAATCCACACGATCAATGCTAATTGACCTTGATGTGAACTGCATCTTAGATGTATAGTGAGGAATGGTTGAGTGTTTAGCTATTATACTGGTGGCACTCTCTTAGACAACCAAAATCAGCATCAGCGTCGTCATACGTCATGATCATCGCATTAGCGAACCATATTGCTGCTGCTGCATGGTCTCTATTGACCAAGTCGTTTTCAACAGACTGTCGCCTGCCCTTTTAGGGCTGGCTGTCTAATGTGGAATGCCGACTTCATCGAAATCATCATCAGATTCAGTTGGCATTCAGTCCTTACAGGATCTTGTGCGTCTCAACTAGAGAGACTGTCGGTGCCCAGACCATATAAACGTCGTTCTTTTCGCTTTTCTGGGACGCCATCTGAAACGATAAATATCATATTGACCGTATCGGGCACTCCGCCTGGTTCAGCTGGATGACAGGAAAAAGAGCAAAATATAGCTGAATATTACTAAATGCCGATACAATATTTTGCCGGTTGCATTCGAAGCGTCTAGCATTATTGTTCATCAAGCTGCTAAACTGATTCGCTAAATTGGCTCGATGGGAGGTCGGCTCCGTGGAGCAATCTGATGATTTCATCAGTAGCAACACACTTGCCATTATGCCAGCAAGGCATTATAAAAACATTAAAATTCCAGGCTCTGAATGAATTAAAATGTTCATTTAAATATGGATTATGTTTTAAAGAAATTAGCATCAATCTCACTTCAGGTTTACTTCTTTAAAATTCCGAGATAGGATCTTAAATAATTTGTTGAATAGTACTTCGGTAGATGATCGCATATATTCTCCCTATTTAATAGTGATTTCTGCCTGTATAATTATAGCAATGTTAGTAAATTTATGTCCCCTTAGTAAATCACTATAATATAAAATAAAAATTTCAGAAATTTTCGAACATAACTTTACAACTTACCCGTTCGCTATTAGTTGTTGTCCCCTTCAACTACTCCCACTGTAAAACG
>OZ010581.1:81820301-82005301 GCA_963932145.1 Acanthosepion lycidas
AGATTGAGGGAAAGAGGGACAGTGGAAAGAAGTGTATAACATACTTGAGGAAATGAATGGCAGAAAAAGGTTTGGGAGAAATAAAAAAAAGACCAAACTTATTAATAGCTACAAGGGACAGGAAGATGTGGAGGGCCTTGATCGCCAACCCTGAAGAAAGAAGATTATGATCTATGTATAGTAATGTTTTAATATCCCAATCAATTTCATTTTATCTTTAAAAGTATTTGGTTCTATTTCATCATTGCATTTACACAAATAAAATTACATAGTTTTCTTATACGCGTTTCGCATTTGCAGTAAATGTAGAGTAGAAATTGTCACTCTTTCTTGTATGGCTCTGAACAAAGTGTTCCCGATGCTTCGTTATACAAGAGGTTGCATTATATCACCATTCATATAATTATGTATTCGAAATTACACTTTCTCGATAGCACAAGTTATTAGTTTTTCTTTTTTATTTAAGCTGCAAAGACTTACAATGTGAAGGTGCGTATATGTTTCTCGAAAGAACTGGGATTTTTATTTGTTTAAATGACAAGCTCTCTGGACACAAACGTAGATAAGTATACGTTTAAAGCAAGAACAACACAGTTTTTGTTTAAAATATGCATTTATTTGCGGAATTTTGTGATGGTTTAACCCCTCCCAGGCAATTATTTTGGGAAAAACGTTTTATTTTTAGACGAATTATTTTAATTGTTTTTAATATAGTAACTATGAAACTGAGGTACCTTGAAGTACGTGTAGCACCTCTACCAGACGTATGAGTTGACAATTGGACTCGCTTCAAGCTGAGAAGGGCATAAAAAGAATCAAGATCGACTAAGAAAGACGTCTGTAGATATTTTTTTAATGTTATGTTTTAGACGTGTTTATTTGCTCGTGTCTGAAAAAGACACTTTAGGTAAAAATGTATATACACGTCTACGCCAGCGAATAGGTTAATAAAAATGAATTCTAAAAGCTTATCTCATTGTTTGAATGTATTTATGTTGAATGCTAGGTCGAGGCAACGATAAGAAAGATGAGAGAAATAAAAACAACATTCTATACTCATCGTTATATTTTTGGGTGGCCAGATTCCTGTCTTTTTCTTGAGTATTTAACTCATTCTAAACAATTTTCCCATCCGAATCTATATATTTATATTAGTAATTAATGCAGGAAATCGCTATATTTACTTACACGATTTACATTGTTCGGACTGTTATTTTCATCCTTGTTGCCTTATTGACGACGTTCCGGCCATTATACGCTGCGGCTTTCTTCAGGTGATTGGAATTTCGACCGGAACCCTTTATTCACTGGGGTAGGTTCTTCTAGTCTTCGATGATACATGGTACAGTGGATAAAAGTGTCGGTTGAAGTAACCCAGTGATTTGACCGAAAGAGTTATGAGTCCAATACCTGGCCACAGCAGAGGTGAACAAAACTAGGAGAGTTGAGTTACTAAAGGTAATATATATAATGCGTGTGAGTTTAAATTAGTTATAATATAATTTCTATAATGATACCATTAAAGGAAATATCAAGTACCACTTGAATAACGTTTCGTCTCGCTAAAGAAGTGTTTAAATTCGTGAAATTTAATTCTATTTCTGATTAAGCTGAATAATCAACGAACTATAACAAAGAGAAAGTTTTCCAAAATTGTCTTGTTTGTTTGTGTGCGTGTGTGTCTATATGTGTGCGTGTGTGTCTATGTGTGTGCGTGTGTGTCTATGTGTGTGTGCGCGCACACAGAGGTAGTGAGCGTTTACCATGAAAAATAATTTTAAATATAAAAGGATAAAAATATTATTTAATATATTTCTTCTTACTCAATACAAATGAAAGCAAAGATCATTTACGTGAACAAATAGCCGTTACTGAAAAAAATTATGAGGAACGAAACAAAACTTATGTAGTAGGTAAAACTTCTAGCTGCAACTTATTGTTTGATCCCTTGACTGGGTTGCAGTGGATAGCGGCTCGGAATGAGAAATCAGAGAGCCGAGTTCGAATTACTGTCTGGTTCGTTACAATCACATGCGTAATTACACTTGGGAAAGATATGAATCCACACTTCTCCCCACCAACTATAGATTAAATAGTAGGATTTGTATCTGGAAAAATTATTGTTATTCTCAAAAAAATTAATGATATATACTCTCGCAAAAAAAAAAAAAAAAAAAAAAAAAAAAAACGCATTTTTCTTACAATCCAAAAACTGTGTCGACATTAAATAATACATAAATGTTTGATAATCTCTAAGAAACACATCAATCCTTCACTGAGTACGAATATATTTTTTAGGGTGAGAAGATACACTCTTAAAACAATCAACATATAGCTGACCATGAGAAAAGCATTAACAAATTAACTTCTGAAACTGGCCTCGTTGAATGATGGAAAGAGCAACTACAGATGAAGTCAGTTCGGCTCTGGAGAGTATCAAAATTGGTTATTGATTTGTACGATGGATACCCACCCCTACAAAAAAAAACAATATATATATATATATATATATATATATATATATATATATATGTTGCAATATTTTTAGATTTTTTTTTTTTTGTTTTTGTGGGGTAGCATCAATTTTGATGTAGCAATGACTTTTTAGAATTTTAAATTCGTTTGGCTGAAAAAATATTGTAATCCAAAGCTGACCTCTGGTTAACTCCAGTGGAAGTTAGCACGACATATCCTAGCATCTGGTCTTCCAAAGTTACATTGAAGTATCAATTTTTATTCAAGGATGTCTGCGGAAATACAACTAATAAAGGTCTCAAACTATGACTTCCAAAGGCTTCCTGCGCCAAAAGATAGATAGATAGATAGATAGATAGAGTTCATAACCTATCACATTAACTAGTTGAAATTTTCACATATAATGCTCAATCTACGTAATGAAGTGTGTTTTTATTTGTGGAAAGTATTTTTTGTAAATTTTCTTTCATTATTGAACTATATATATATATATATATATATATATATATATATATATATATATATATATATATGCGTGTTTGTGTCTGTGTGTGATCTACAAGGATATAATAGGTTCGGGAAGCGAAGAAATACTTTACATTAGGGCTGCAGAGAGGGAGTGGGAAAATCGGTATTACAATCACATGTTAAGTATGGGCAATGAAAAGTACTGAAATATCACGAATTTGTCCATGTACTATTGGCAGGGGAAAATAGGAGAGTAAGCAAGAGCATACAAAGATTTACATACACAGTTACCTATGGACGTACGTATATATCAGTCAAGGTATTGACGATGTTTATATAGTTATTTTCATATCAGACACCATCATAAATAGAAAAATTTCAAATCGTTCTAATCTAATTTTCAGTAAATTCCATGAAACGATTCACTTTATTATTGATTCAGCCGCAGTCGCTGTTCTGTGTATACGATGGATCTGATATGGTGATGTTCTATGGGTAGATTAGATGTTGAACAAGTATGGGGCACCCAGTGAGGATAGAACTCACTACTTGTAATTATTCTAATAAGACAACCTTGTTAACCATTACACCACGTCGAGGTGACCTTATATCTTCTAAGCATAGCTTACATGTAATACAAGACTGAAAGTGTGAAGCAATCAATGAATCGATATATTCGATATATTCCGCTGCTGTCGTGCCTGTTCAAGATATCCTTAATTGGTCGTTATGTAATTGATAATTTTTAATGAACGAGTCATCAAGGAAACATATTTTTTCTTTAAACACATTTGTGCAGGCGTATTCTTCTTTCTTTCTTCTATTTTCCATGTTCTTTCAGGACATTGATGATCATGGCTCTCCACAACATCCTATCCGTTTTAGATTTTGACAAATGCGGTTTTACGAAATAATGATAATACTATGGATGGAATATGTGATCAACGAGAAAGTTCTAAGGAAAACGAAAACAAAAAGGACACTTATATATGCAATCAGAAAAAGAAAATTGAAATCTCTAGGAAAAAAAATGGGGAAGGAAGGCTTGGAGAATTTGACACTCACAAAATATATTGAAGACAAAAGGGATAGATTGAAGCAGCAAGTAATCAATCTAATGAGCTTGTGTAAATGGATTACAGAAAAGGTGTAATAGAAGTCACACGTGATTAAGAGATACAAACTATAGGAAGTAGTGGAGAGCTATTATCGACCACGTCCTGAAGGAATGGCGCATAAGAGAAAACTTGTCAAAACTAAACACTTTTTAATACAATATATGTATTTGACTGTGTGTGTCTTTGTATATGCTCATGTATGTGGAGAGTTATATCTGACATCAACTTGGATCATTAGGTTTTGTTCCGGAGAGTCTTTACTAAGTTGTACAAGTTGCAAATGATTTCAATTTTACATACGCATTTTTAACTCGCACAAATGTAATTTTATTATTATTATTATTATTATTGTTATGCATCATGTAGTTGTCTGTGTATCTCTAAGTTATTTGATGATGAAGTAGTGCCGACATGTACAGACCTGACTTTAAGCAATCAAAATAAGAGATTTTGTTTTATATCCGAGAAAAATGTATAAACCCATTGCAGAGTTTAAGAGCTCTTTGATATCACTTAATAATTCACTGATATTTATTTTATACATTTTTTACTAACATATTTCATATTCATTTTTAATTTTTTAGCATAACATTTAGACTTGTACCTAGCACAAACAAATATTCTTCGTGGCGCACATATAGCATTTAGAATAAAATCGATGCAACTTATTCAAACAGAGTGGAGAGATTTCATACAAAACATTTTTTTTTTCGATTTAGCAAACTTTAGATGAACAGGAAAATTGTATATCTATAAAAGTATTTCTGTTGAAAATGAAAGTATTTTTTATGATTAAATCTATTGAATAGCACAGAAAACCAAGTACGTGCCACAGTATATTAATTGTTTGATATTGCAAATCCCTGATATTGCGTTCTCATTTCACTTTTTCTTCTCGTTGCCAAATTTTTTTTAAAAATATTATTCTATTTTAGCAACAACAATAAGAATAATAATGATGATAATCGATTCTAAACTATCAAAGCCAATCATCTTTGCCTGACTGACTATTCTGTCTCAATCCCCTTATCGATTTGATTATTAATCAAGTCTCGTCCACCAGCACAGCAAATACCAACTCACACAATTTGAAGCAAAATGAAGACCTAACAGCGACAACGTTAGCATCCCCAACGTAACCACGCTAGCACAGATACCACCGTCTCCTCTGTGTGTTTTCAATACTAAGATTAGATTCTAGGACGGATAAGAAAACAAAGGGAGGCGGCAAAGGGGGAAAAATGTTGAAGTACAATCAGTGAGAGAAAAGAAAAGGAGAAAATATGAATGTAACAAAACGTGTACAAAGAAAAAATTGTTAAATTTTTCGGAGTGAAAGAAAAGATACGCATAAAAATGATCATGGCGGATTATATCGATACACTTGGATTATTTCAATGAAAGTTATATTTATATCGGCTTTCCTTCTTTCAATGATATTTTTTTTTTTTTAATTTTTAGGTTTTGTTTTTTATTCTGATTGCCCCGTCCCACCACACTGCTTCAAACTCGTGAGTTACCATTTCACTAATCCTACTTTTGTATTCGCTACCTCATCTTTCGGCATTTTTCTTTTTCCCTATCTACTTCCCCGAATATTTTTACTTTTAATTTTTCTTTCTTCTGTTTCGCTTTCTTGTTCATTTTCAATTTCTTCTTTTGTTTTCCTTATAGTTTTTCTCCTTTACTTGTTTTTTTTTTAATTTATTTTTACCTTTTATGATAGACATTTCTTCTTTTTTCCTATTTTCTCTTTTTCGATTTCCTACTATTTTTCTACATTTTAAATTTTCTTCCTCGGTTTTTCTACTTTACTTTTCATTCATTTAATTTTCTTTTTACCTTATCTGGTTTTCCTTCTTTTTCTTCGTCTTCTTTTACTTCTCTTTTTCTACAAGATCAATTTCGTAACATTTTTACTATTATTTCATTTTCTTTGTGTTGCTTGTGTTTTTCATTTCGTCTTCTATTACATATTATCATTCGTCTTCAAACATTTTCTCCTTCATGTTAACTTATTCATCTCATTCTGTTTTTTTTTGTTTTTTGTTGTTTTTTTTTGTTTTGTTTTTTTTGCTTAATCACCGATTGTAGTTCCGTAGAAAGCATTTCGCAATCTATAGATAATAATTTTAATGGCGAATACACCGTGCACATCATCAAGAACAGCAATTAGGTTAGTGTAAGTAAACTGTTTTACGTTTCCTCTTCGTTTAATTCCACACTCATTTGGTTTTCAACTTCCAAATACTCTCGATTGTAATCTGGTTTTGATTCCTATAGTTGTTATTATAATCATAATTATCTTTCTATTTCGTTTTTTGGTATTTTTATTATTTCATTACTTTCTCTCTTTCTTTACCAATAAGAGAAACGGAAGAACTGTCTCTCTGAATTTCTTTATTTTCTATCATTTGCTTCAATGTCATATAAAATCCATTCACCCGCTAGCTCGCCTCCTCGTCCCACCTTAATATCAGCTCATCGCTATCTGCGAAATTAGTCCAACCATCGATAGTCGAAAGAACTGATCATATCGAGCTTGGTGGTCGATTGCCGCGAAGAAAATATTTGCTGTACAAATGAATTAGTCCAACAACTTCGATTAATTTTAAAAATGGACGTCGCAATGTAAGAAGCCCAGCTCGTGTTGGCTTTATTAAAGCAACAAAGACGTCTTAACTGCTTCAACGCAATACACAAAACTTGACCTCGGTAAAATCAATACTAATAATTCGCATTACCATCAATATTATTGTTGATGTTGTTGCTAAAATAGAATAATGTTTTTAAAAAAAATTGCCAGCGAGAAAAATAAATGAAATTAAAACGCATTATCAGGGATTTGAAATATCAATATAGTGCTCAATGTATAATAACAATACTCTCTGGCGTGCTACCGTTAAGTAAATTATGTGTCTCTGTATATATATATATATATATATATATATATATATATATATATATATATATATATAATCCTGGAAAATTATAAACTGGATACTATCCCACTTATTACACAACTTACACGTCTTACAAATTTCAATTTTACTGCTTTTTGAGGTGAGCGTGTTTATTGTCAAACCAATATATGTAGCAGGTTTATTATTAGTAACAGAAATACAATCTCTGAATCTTCATGTAAATTGATGCACTACATATATTGGTTATAATACAACCATTCTCTCTCGTAGACTTACCTGTCACTTTTCTGATCTTAATTCTATTAAACAACATTTCTTAGAAAAAATAGCCATATAAATAATTTTAGATAGATATTAGTCGATAACACAATAATACTCATACATACACGATAAAAAGAAACTTCAGATATTGGAGACCGTCTACATTCAAATGATGCAACCCACACTCAATAAAATTACATTTCAAAATAGTCGCAACACATTACAATGCATCTAGACACATGGTTCTGTTGTAATATTTCCGTCCCTCGCTTGGTATGAGCGCACTTGAACTTCCGTCTGCTATTCCGCGACCCTTATGGTCGCATAGTAATTTTCTATGTCAAAATAACAAAGTATCATCTTTGACGGTAGATATCTTTGTTTCATGTCTGCATAACCACTCTGAGGATGGCTCATGTGAGCCGAAATCTTATGTTGAACAATTTTGTCTTTATTTTTGCCAGAAATTAATGCAAACATACAAACTTTAGAACGGCTCATGATCAGACATAATAGACATAATAGACATTCACTTTCTGCTATATTTAATATATGTTTAAATAATGATCTGCTTCCCCAATATACTATGTGTGTGTGTGTGTGTGTGTTAAATAATAGGTATGATGATGATGAATGAGAAAAAAATAAAGTAAGTGATATTGGAATATATTTTTATCATTAATATTTTCCAGGACAATACTAAGATATTTAACTATGTGCCTAAAAAAATTTTAAAAGATAGTCTTACAGAGTTGCGAACGATACCATGCCTTGTATGAAAGCATGCATATGTATCGGAGGATAAACTATACATACATAGACACACACACTCTCACACAAACACACACACACACACATATATATATATATATATATATATATATATATATATATATATATATATATATATATATATATATAAGAAAATCTATACATATATAAACAATAAATAAATATATGCGCAAAAATGCTTGAATATGTTTGAGTATTTACATAAGGATGTACCTGAACATGCATGTACCAAGTATCCACGTGACCTACCATAGCAAGCAAGCACGTGTGTGAAAATTTAATTACTGGAATCACTCTGAGAAAGGCTCGTTTTTCTGGTTAAAGTTGGGCTGATATAAAATTTAATAAATCTCCTGCTTTGAAGCTATACACTTCCTCAAAGGATGTTGCCAACTTGATGAAAACTTTTCTGGAACTCGTTTTTCCGGTATATCTTTCAATAATGTAAGTTATGCGTTGCTGAAAGTCGGGGATGATGTCAGGAAATTTCTGTCCTTCTAGGGTATATTTTCATCATGGAAAAATCAAAAACCACATGAGGCTAAGTATTGGATAAGATTCATCGCCTATTTTTTGTGGAAAAAAGAAAAATGGACGTACATAAAAATCAGGTAAACTGTTTCGTATGTACACGGATAGAAAGTATGCCCATTTTTTAAGAAAAAAATAAGAAAATAAAGAGTTATGTAAAACTGATATAAGTAGAATACAAATATCTACGATCTCATGTTCAAATTACTTGTTTTACACAAAAATTTTCACGTAATGTTATTCTTTCATTCAGTATCAGATAATTACAGAGATTGAACATTACTCAGTTAACAGGTCTAAATGCGGCTAATAACCACACTTCAGCCTAAAGATTAATGTACTCTTCAAGTGCACATAGATAGATAGATAGACAGGTAGATAAGATAGATAGATAGATAGATAGATAGATACATACATACATACATACATACATGTTAATGTAAAAATTCTTTTTTTACCGTGTTCGAGTTCAATAGGAGATGAAAGCTATTAATTATAATTTTTTTTTTAATTTAAAATGTGGGAATTCAACACTTGGTGCATTCTTACCACATCGATGTGACAGTGTGCTGGACTAATTTAAGCTCAAAGTTTACCTAACCATCTGTAGGTGCGTGAGTGTAAGAATTTATATAGAAGAGCACGTGGGAGGTGAACACGTGCAAAATGAATAACAATTGCCTGGTTTTTCTTTCTTTTTTTTTCTTTTCAAAGTATCGATCGATGCAAAACGGTAATTTTGCCAAGCATATTGCCCATCCCTCCTAATTTTAAAACCTAAGCTTTAAACGGAACACATTTCCCGTAATGTCAGTCATGAAGACGACCAACTGCTGGCTTTATAGTGACTTGCCATCAAATTACAATAATATAAGGTAAATGAAAGACAGAATCTTGGTCAATTTTGCCGTTTATTCTCACAATGGCTTTTTGCCAAATTCTCTTTTGTATGCGAAATTCAAGATTATATATAGAGTACCACCTACATCAGTGGGATGTGATTCAAGTCAATTGATACGAGCAAAAATAAACATTATTGCATGGGGTTGACGGCTAAGGGCCATTTATTCATAATGCATAACACTGGACAAAACAGATACCAAATATATACTTGCCAATAATCAAATAATACTGATATGATAATATACATGGTGTCTATAAATTTTTCTTAAAACGTCCTTGTTGCTCGCAAGATCGATTGATGTTATTCTCAGTATCCCTCTGTGGAAATATTTCTCTTGCGTCAAGTTTCCTATTTATCTGTCATGTATTGGAATTGATATTATATAATTGTACAGCATTTTTCATTGTTTCTAACGAAATTGTCCCCCTTTCTGAATACAGTATTTAGCTGTTGGAATGCATTTTTTGTTATTCAAATACGCTTTACGATTTTATTATATCTTCCTTCATCTGTTAAAATAATTCATAACTGACATGTTATGCTTCTTTTTTTTACTTTACTGACGATCATACATTATGTCTTTTGACTATTAATGTTTTGTTCTTTACGTTTTCCTTTACTACCTTATCTAAGAGACCCTGTTGCTGACATTCTGTGTCTTCCATCAGATCGCTATCAGCTGCGTATTTTAGGTTGTTAAGATTGTGAGCAACATTAATAAATCCTAGTTGGATGCCTACTTCTCTTTGGATCGCCTCGCTGTTTAGGTTAAGTAAATCCGGTCAGAAAACGCTTCCTTGTGTTACGCTCCTTTCCCGGAAAGACAATCTGGGCAAACTACACCAAAGACGAAAAGATAAAAAAAAAGGCAGATGTCACCACTGTGGAAAAAATAAAACGGTGAGCCACATTATCAGTGAATATAGCAAACCTTTAGCATTAGCGACCACAACATAAGATACGCAGATGACACAGAAATGACAGCAGACACAGAAGAGAAATTACAAAAACTCCTACAGAATGTAGCGACGGGGAGTGAGAAGAAAGGACTAAGCATAAACTACAAGAAGACAGAATGCATGGTCATCAGTAAGAGGAAGAGCCTGAAATGCGATTTGCAGGTCGGGAACACTAGAAACAAAGCAGACGCGGAAGTTTAAATATCTGGGATGCGTCTTGACAGAGGACGGTAAGTGCGACACTGTGATCCGTAGACGTATTAGGATGGACAAGTCAAGCTGGGCAGAGTATTGTGAGACAGGAGGATTTCTTTGGTAACGAAGAAAAGAATACTGAGCTGTTACGTGACATATGTCCTTCTTTACGGGAGCGAATGTTGGACGATTTCCTCAAACATGAAGAAGAGACTTGAGTCGACGGAGATGTAGTTCTCCAGAAGGATGCTATGAAGGATATTATGGACCGGGCGTGTGAACAACGATGAGGTCTTAGAGAGTTTGCAAACAAGAAGGCTTGTACTTAACATCAGGAAGAGGCAGCTGAAGTTTCTGGGACGCATAATGAGGAAGGAGGGCCTGGAGAACTTGATACTCACGGGTCGAATAGAGGGAAAAAGAGACAAGGGAAAGCAATACCTGACATACCTGGCGAGCTTGAGCAGGTGGATGACAGAACGTGGTATTGGGGAGGAAGCAGGGGGAAATAACTTGTTGAGAGCTGAAAGGGATAAAGTGGTGGAGAGCCATGATCGTCTACATCCTGAAAGGACATTAAAAGAAAAGAATCACAGAAAGAATAAAAAAGGAAAACACGACACGAGTGGCGACAGTCATACTCTGGAAACTGTAGAGAAATTGTATAAAAAAAAAGGGAAAAAATTCACTAAATCACTTGGATTCCGACACCAAGACAGAAAACTACTCCATTCGAAGAAGAAGGACTACATTTGATAAAAAGTGAATAAGGAAAAATGATGCTACCGTAGATATGACCATTCTCACAGAATGGAAACAAAGAATGGCGAGAAATTTGAGAAATGCTAGAATACAATCTGGTATCTGAGAAGAAATAAGGGTATATGAACGTTAGAATAATGTCTATATTAGTATATAGACTTGGATCTGGACAAAAAAAAAACAAGCAGAAAATATCACGTTTTGCATTCGAGATTTATCTGTCAATTTCTTGACCATAACTAGTTGGGTATATCACCTCAGGGTTGACACAAAGTACACCTTTGTTCTGGAACACTAGTAGTGGAGAATCCTCGTGGTCAGGTGCTTGAAGGATATGGCAGTCAACGTGATTTTGGAATCATATCAAGATACTATGGAAAACCCTCAATCGAAAAAAGTGGGAATGGACTGTTAACTGTATTTCTAATTGGTTCCAATCTGCTACTTTTATCGCAAACTGGCACCATATCGGGCACATTTGCCTGTGATGCATGTACCTGTCACACCGTTATCAAACTTCTTACATGATGGGTAAACTCAGCTTCATATATTTGTATTTTGGAGGCATGTTGGTGTAATGGATTGTGGTTCGGATTGAGGAAAATGCTAACACCGTTGGGAAAAATATGAACCCATAACTTCTACTCCCAGCTATGCGGAAATAGCAGGACAGACTGGGTTCTATAGATTTGGGTGGCAACTGGTCTAGGAGAAATAGAACACTGAATTCAAACCAGCCTGGATATAGGTGAGCTCCTTCAGTGTATGTGGTGACTCTACGGGACTTCGTACGCCAACTTTACTTTGTTATCATCCAGCTCACTCATTCAGTAATACTAATAATATAGAATAATCTTTGCGTGAATATAATTTTCAATGGGTGTGTCTGCTGTGAAAGCGCATGCGTAAGAAAGTCACATCGCCGGCTTTCATGAATTCGCATGACATGTTTTGTGTGTTTCCATGCGTATATAGCGTCATTATTTTCTATATTTACGTCGTCATTTAATTTGGATTCTGTTGTCTCATTCTCTATTCTACAGGGGAATTTCGTTAAGAATCTTGGTACAAAAGGAAGGGATAATTTCGTCAAAAGGCAGAAGATTCTAAACGCACGTGAGTCCGGACGAAGGTCTTAAGGAATACGAACAAAAAAATAATAAAAGCCTATAAAGAAATGGAATTAAACTGTACTCATAAAATCCCCGCTAAATATTTAATCTAGCTATTTTCAATCGACGAATGAAAATAAATTAATTTAGTAACAAATTTTTATATATTTTCAATTGCGCCGCTTCTAATCGCTTTATATCTTCTTTGTCAATTTACCGACCCGAAAATAGAATTCGAAATTAAACGGAGGCGGCTGATCGATATTTATTGATCTTACCAAGGTAAAACCGATCAATTCTTCTTAATTTGATTTCAGCATCATTGCGTCCGGGGTACTTCGGCTATCCTGAAAAGTGTCCTCGGAAAGAAGCAAACAAATAGATAAAATCCTTCAGAAAGACAAGAGGTGTTCTTGTTTAAGGCTGTTTGATTTCTATTACTTCTTGTATCTGCAAACACAAATTTAAAATCACGTCTTCTTATTTTTTGTCTTTTCTTACATGCACACACATACATATATACACACACATACATACACACACACATATATATATATATATATATATATATATATATATATATATATATCAGCACGTTTCGCTTATATATATATATATATATATATATATATATATATATATATATATATATATATAAGCGAAATGTGCTGATTCAGCTATTTAAATGCACATTTCACCTGTGAAAAGTTGTCTCTGATGTAAAAAGGTCGGAGATACAACGTATCTCTAGTACAAATTCTCAATTTAGGCCGGTTGTTTTTAATTTCACAGATAAAGAAAACTAAAAAAAACAAGGATAGAAAACTCAAATGCGTCTTTCCACTAAAAATAATGATAATAGCAATATAGAAATAATATATATATATATATATATATATATATATATATATATATATATATATTATCATCACTTATTGTTGTAGGCTGATGACCTTTTCCTTATTGTAAGATATTTTGATATTTTTGGTGCAACGTGTAATATTCTTTAAATGCCAATTGCTTACAAATCATTACAATATACCAAGCTTCTTTAAAATCAACAGATAGCGAAGAAAAATATACATAGTTGTAACTAAAGGGCACTCGAGACAGTAAAATCAACGCACAAAATATCCTTTACAAATATTAAATACGCGTACAGTACGATGCTTTCTAAACATATATGGGAAATTAAACCGAAAAAATCAAATTAAGCAAAAAAAAAAAAAAATGAAAAAACGGTAAAATTCTCTAAAGTAGAAAATAGCCATAATCACCATTCCAGACCAAAAAGATCAGAACTTATCTCAAAAGTAAGACATGAAAACAACTTTTTATTTTGTTACTTAATAAATCGATAAAAAAAAGGTAAAACTGGTAAAATGGCACCCTGAAAAATGCAAATACATGCACTTATATACAATTCAGATAATGTAACATACTTGAGACAAAGCCAATATTTTAAACTAAACAAACAATATAACGAAGCCTAGAAAAAAAATCTAAATAAATAAATATACAAATTAAATAAATAATAAACAAATGAAGAAACTACGAAAGAACAAAAGCTACCAATGCACACATGAATACAAGTAAATGTGTTTATAATAATCAACAACAAATAATTATATAATCAATGATAAACAATGAGTAACAGTTATTATAAAATAGCTTCAAATAACCGCACTCAGCTTCACAATTATTTCTATTTAATAGCCTCTTGAATAATTTGAAACAACCGTTACCATCCAACCAGTAACATTCAGGATAATACAATATGTCTTATTACCCATAATGCGTCACTAACAAACATATATAAATACTCGAACCAAAACATAACACTCATGGCCTGAAGATTGCGTTCAAGCTGAAACAGACAGTCGTCGCTAGTTACTGACATCAGTGACGACTTTTATATTTACGTACGTTCTATCATTGACATTAAGCAAAATTGTTTACCCATAAATATAATATATCGTAAAACCATATATATATATATATATATATATATAATGAATTCATGGATTTGTATTCCATATTTATTCCCTATTACGCGAAAAGATACATTTGTAGATAGCCATGTTTGAGTAAACGTCCTGTTTCTTTTTTTGTTAACAGTTCACTAGACAAAATTAACACTGAAACGCATAGCATTTAGCGTCTACACAAATATGTGCATTCACAAAAATACCTTTTGGAGTAACAGGATATATATATATATATATATATATATATATATATACATATATATATATTGACATTCTTTTTTATTTTATAATTTTTCTTAGAATACTTAAGGAAAAATTATAAAATAAAAAAGAATGTCTAAATTTGTTTTTAAATCAATATATTTGTTCTATATATATATATATATATATATATATATATATATATATATATATATATATATATAAAGTGATCCAAATATAGAAAAAGGAACTAAATGATATTGGCTTGACTATACCCCAAACACATTAAGAAAAAAATTAATTTAAAATTTTAAACGTCCCCTTTCTTTTCGTGCGCATATGTAAACATCACTTAAAGTCCTTAAACTTGAAGTTACAGGTAGGTAGATTATTTTCCCTCGGTTTTCGTTAACCCTGGATGAACGTCTTCAGTCAAGCTCAAAATTCAAGGAATCAATCCTGTATACAAACAGAGAAAATAATAACAAAGATACGGAAGCACACACTATTTAAATTTCGGTTCTAATGTCCAATATACCTAAATTTTAATAAAGATTTACCCTAATTAACCTTTTATCACTATATATGGATTTGTGTGTCTGTTATATTTTAAAATATTTTATCATTGATATAATAATTGTGAAGAGCCCTCCATAGTTTATGTCTGCTTACTAAGTATTTCGTGTTTTCGACCGACTTGTCAAGAATTAGCGCCATGTAAAGACTTTGTGCCAGTATGATGTGTTATTTTTAATTTTTAAATGTATCAGATTTTATATGAATTTGAAGTTATTTTTTTTAATTTAAATGTTTATGATACCATATGAATGTGGCATTGTATGTGTTCTGAGAATTTAAATATATTTTGAATTATGTGTTCTTAAATTCTAAATCGTTTTGTTTGAATACTGCTGCCATTTTTGCTATTCATCTCTCGGTTCTTGACAATATCCAACGAAGAGACTTGACTTGATATCTCGACTTCAGTCGCTTTCTCACCGACATGAAGTGATTTCTCTCTGTCAATTCTACAAATAATTTTTCATGGCAACTGCTCTGAGGATCTTTTTTCCTATGTCCCCCGACTGCATGAATTTAAGCGTGCTACTAAATTGGCATCTAGGTGCCACCCGTTTTTTTTAAATAGCTAAATGCAACCGCCACTTCTACTCCAATTTCTTTTTTTTGCACTTCCCGCCTGTGAAACTTGATAAATACAATTTTCAAAATTTAAATGCAACGTCAATCGCCATCTTCTGACTTCTTGAATCCCGCTCATCTCTTGTCCTTTCCTCAATCCTCCCTATACTCAGTTTTTTTTCTCTTTAATTTTCACTCCCTATAACCACCTTGCGGACTAGTGGTATTCCCAACTTGCCTGGGGTGAAATGGTTAAAATTGTGACAATCTACAAAACCGGGCTGTGATTGTATATCCTATACTATACGATTTTCGGCAATGCAATCTTAGAAGTGCATCGGTAAACTATTAGTATTATTCTGAGGATTTCATTTGAGACTTTCTTATTGACAAGGAAATCAAGTTTTAAATGCTTATAATAGATAACAAATCGTAGATATTTATTACGATTATTAGATTTTATGTATCTACGGATAATAAGTTGAAATAGCTATAAATATATAATGAACAGTTAAATAAAAGCTTACTGCCGTTGTCAGATTTATATGCAATGAATGGATTGCTAACGTGTCTTTATAAATAGGTCGTAATTGCTGTGTGATTTTATTCCGGAATTATTCCAAAAGAGTAGCGAAAGCAAAACATTATTTTCGGTAGAGGATTTTCAAATCACTAGTTATGGTCTTGGACGTATTTAATTGATGGGACATGATAAATTAACAACATTTTGTTATCTACCAAAGTTTTAATATAACATTGTTCGGATAAGATATTCAATATGGTGCCTAGACGTTTTGAATTTAAACGCCGTATTAGACTGGCCTCGAGATCTCATCAATTTACAGTTGAGCTGGATAGATGTAACCGTATATTCTATGCTAACAGTTTCTTTCCTCGCACTTCTCGCTTGTGGAACTGCCTGTCGGCTCCATGCTTTCCAGCCAATTTTAACCTGTAAAAAATTAAATGCAATGTCAATCGCTATCTACTGCCTTCCTTTCTTCTCTCTTCTCAATGTTAATGTTTCTGGTCCTAATTCTTCCACACCCAGTAACTCTTTGTGTCTTAGTGGCTTTACTGCTTTGCATGAGGTGATAGCGATTTAAAAAAAAAAAGTTACTAGTTTTCTCTCTATCCCTCTTTCAATATGCCCATGGGTGTCAAGTTCACTTCCCTCATTATGTGCAGTTTCAAGAAAGGACGAAGAGATTCAAATCATGGCCCTGTTAAAGCTGACAAGAAAAATGTGAGTCTTGTTGGAAAATGGAGGCGATTTGCTGCTAGTTCATCCCGACTAATGGATACTGAATACAATTAACAGATCATAGGTTAATGGCGTTAAAGTATACTAGGATAATATGACACATGTAAACAAAACAAACCGTCTAAATCAAATTAAAAAGCTTTACTTCTTAGTACGTTCTAATTTTCGCAAATGTCATGCATGCACACGTTTTATCTTGTGACAGATGATGCTGTTCATAAACTCAACTGATGATTGGCCATAAATATTTTCCAGGTCTGGTCACGTTACCATTTGAATAAATCTTTCTTTTCGCTTTTTTCTTTCTCTTCTTATTGACCTACTTCTCCGCTCCTGAAGACTAGTCACATGATTAAAACTAAACTCATTGGTTCTAATTGAAATTTAGATAATAAACATTAATTTGATGTTTTAATTTGAATTTGAATCAGTAACATTATTGCCTTTGGTAGCTATGATCCCCTCGACCAAGACACCTGTCAATCTTAATGCGGGTATTGTAACAGCTGAGTTTGTTGCACACACATCATGAATCCGTAACTTCTCTCCCCAACTATGGATTAAATAGAAAGGCAGACTTGTCACTCTAGTCGTAATTTGTAACTAGCCTAGAAAGAAAACCCAAAACTGATATGTACTCTTAGCGGGGTGCATTTATATAGCCATTGAAAAGACTATACGGTTCATAATTAACTACTGCGCGAGTTGTGGACACTGATTTCGAATGGTAAACAAAAAAAATCTCAGAAATCTGTAGAGAGGTCACCTACCTACCTGATGTTTACCTGATATTTTCAAATGTTATTCTTATGGGACATATTTTATAGCGTGATTTATTATAAAACCGCCATTTTGCAGCTTAATCTATAGCGGCACTAACAATTAGGTACGTTGTGTATTTTGTTTTGCTGAGGGTTGAAAATTTAGATTTACAGGTGACCATAACATACACATGACCTCAATAATCCAAAGAATCTTGAAGTGGCCATGAAATAATGTTTTGAAAATATCCTCTTGCACGGGACCAAAAAATGACAGCATTCTCGACTGCATCTCATACAGTTATTTGGTTACGATTCTTGAGTGTGGGGAAAACGATCCAAAAAACTGAGTAATGCTACCAAGTAATATTTTTTCTTTGACAAAATCTAAGTCATACTTAAGGGACTCGTATGTTTTACAAGGATTATAACATGATTTATATACGAACTCATAATTTTACTTTATTTTTTTTTATTTTTATTTTTTTATTTATTTATTTTTTTATTGTTGTTAGAAGCTAAAAGTCCGAATGTTTGCTTGTAGCCTGCTGACAATATATGGATAAGGTGCGTCTTGAGTGTAAATGGAAACTAGAAATGTTTGGGAACCACTGTTTTTATAAGAATAAATAGACGAACATCAAATGTTTAAAAAGTTACAATACTTGTTTAAAACGAGGTCGAATTTCATTGAGTTTTCTAATCGAAGATCAATTGAAAAAATTGATTATACCTTGATTTGGAGTTTTTCTTTAGGATTGGGAGTAATCATTTCATCTCAAACACGGCAACAAAACTATTAAGATGCAGGGGTTACTGAGTGTGAAAGAATATAAAAAATAGAAAAAACATTATTAAGTGGCAAAAACAATAAATGAACTGGAATTAAGAACACAGAAGATAACGCCCTGGATATGACGATAAATTACATCCGGCAGCAAAGCCTCTGATCGAGAGATTGGAAGTTCTGAGGAGCATGAAACCACCTCTTAATTTCTGTTGTTCCCATGTTTACCCTGACTGGGGTGGTTGCATCTGATATATTAGGTTCCCAGCTGAAGGTAAATAATGAACCGCCAAACAAAAAAAAACACTATGGAAGTATGAAAATATATATTTTATAGAAAAAAATAACAGCAACACAGTTTTATATAAAAAATGACCAACGATACATATTTATAATAAATGTCCAACAATACATTTTAAAGCAAAATAACCAATAACTCATTTTATAGTAGAATTAAAAACAATATATTTTATAGCAAAAAGACCAACAATTTTATCAGTAGTTGAAAGCATAAAAGTGCGTTCAAAATATTTATATTTTAGCATTAAATAACCTATAAAGGTGTTGATATGCCCTAACCAAAATTAAACAAACAAAACAGAAGATAAAGATTGATATTGCGTGTTGCTTACAAAAACACCGGTTGCATGATGGGAAACCTTTTATATATAGCGGTCCTGATAAAATTAATTCGTCTTTAGTAATTTTACAGAATTACAATGAAAAGGCGTAAGATTTACGCTCCCATATAATATGTACGATACTCAAGCTTCTTAGCCTACCCAATGTTGACAATTGAGATAAATTGTTTGAAATTCCTCGATGACTGATTCTATAATATATAGTTATTAGCATTCTCTTTTACTCGCTATATTACGGCTAATATTTCTCACTATACCGTGTTTCCATGCATTTCATAAAAGTATATCGCATCTGATGAGTTTTGAATCTTGTTTGATTTGGTCTTGCCGAAAATTTTTCAGCATCTTCTCGTAAATGTTAATAGGAAAGTATATTTATACACATGCAAGTCACTCTTAGCAATAAGAAAAGAGAAAACATTGCCCGATAAATGCTTATCTATCGATAAATGTTGTTCCCATTATTTGAAAGAGTTTCATGTAATATAAAATAATGTTTTATGTAAACCAGAATAATGTTTATATGTAAACCAGAATAATGTTTTATGCAAACCAGAATAATGTTTTTATGTAAACCAGAATAATGTTTTTATGTAAACCAGAATAGCTGGCATTAACCCATGGTTGATGCACTTTAACTAATAATTAAAACTTTTCGAAATTTAACAAGTCAGAATTTTCAAAATGAGATCTAGAAGGATAACGCTTTTATATCTGAAAAAAGTTATTTTAAATAAAAATATCTCGAAATGATTCTATGCAATTGAACATTGTTGCAAATACTGTATGACAATTTACCTCTAGATTGTAAATTTTTTAAGTGAAAAATTCCAATCAAATAATAATTAAATTTTATTAGATTAATTGATGACATTTGTGTCAATCTGTATCAATATCATTTTTGTCACTGCAACGGCGAAGACTGTCGGTTTTTGGAAGGAAATAAGTTTATTAGGTTGGTGCAAAAATAATGACGTAATAATGTCGTTTTTTGACGTATTTTTTAACCTCAAAAAACGACATTATTACGTCATTACTTTTGCACCAACCTAATAAAATTAAAGAAATAGTAAATTATAAAGAATTACTGTTTCTAATAAATACATAATTATTAGCTATTCTTCATGAATTATATAATTTACACAGATGATACCGTGTTGATGGCAGAGAAAACATTAACTTCTAAACAAGGGAGTAAATGAAAGCGGGCCGAAACGCCGTGGATATAACAAAAAAGATGCGGATAATAGTCCGAACAGTGTAAATACTGTAAATAATTATAATATCTCATCTTAGAAATATAGACAGATTACTGAAGCTATATTCATATTTTAGACATAAAGCATTTTAAAGTAAAAATTTTCATCATAAAAACAAACTATACATATAATAACACATATTTTGCTGAGAAATCATCGGGTATATTTCCATCTAAAATATCCTTCCAGAACTTGAATCAAATTACTTGTGCTCGTTAGAGTTTACAACGCCCACCGCAATTCGGAGCTAGCGTCAAAAGAACCCTATATACATCTGTTGTAAGTTGGAACGTGACGCTGCAGGCGGGTTCTGTAAGAGAAACCTAGAAGGGATTGGAGTAATGGCCTTTAATAGCTACAGGAATCACGCTGACCACGCCAAACAAAGACGATAGGCGTTTTCTATTCTTTGATTTTCGTTTGCAACCTGAGGCTGAAAAATGTAAGATTTCGAAGGATTCGATACTGTCTAAGCCAATTCTATCAGTACAGAAACCATATATATATATATATATATATATATATATATATATATATATATATATATATATATATATATATATATAATGAACTCATGTTACGCACGTGTGGTGGTCTATAAATAGTAAACCTGAGGATTGCTTAAACGCGGAAATGGTCGTGTATTTCCCGCTGGCAAATAAATGTCAAAATTTCAAACGCTAACACAATCTTTTTTCCCCTAATTTCTCCAATTTTTGTTCTGTTTTATTAGCTAACTCATGTTTTATGGATATTTAAGACAAATACTAATCGTAATCTTAATGTTAATTGTAGAATTTTATATGTCAAACGCTTTCAGAGGACAACACTGAATGTTGTATCCTTTCAAATATCTGGAGACATTGTGACAGTTTAACATCCAAGTTGTTATCATAGCTTACAGATTTTGTGGATAGCCACATCCCTACTATGACCCGACAATAAACACACACACACACACATATATATATATATATATATATATATATATATATATATATATATGTGTGTGTGTGTGTGTGTGTGTGTTTTATCCAATAAAATAATATCATTAAATAAGGTATCTTTCCCAAGGACGGATCGTATGTATCAAAAAGAAAATTTAATATACACGTAAAAATTCAATTTGACTGTTGTGGATGGCGTGTTAACATGAGTGATTTGAAATTGATTTCGGCAATCGAAGGAACGCTGGAATTGGATAAAAACAGTTACATAAGCACACAAGAAATGAAATCGTTGAAAATGAATGCATCAACATTTCGAAAGGTGACGGAAAAATAAATTTGGTAAATTTACCGATTATATGAATCAAATATTTCGGAATTTTGAAGAAGGTTATCAAAATTGGAGAAATAAAACTTGTTGATATTATTGATCCAAATATGTTTGAAAAAAACTCTCTCTCTCTCTCTCTCTCTCTCTATATATATATATATATATATATAGAGAGAGAGAGAGAGAGACATAGAGAGAGAGAGAGAAATTTCTGTTTTAGTAGTTGCCATTAAATGCAATGGAAATTAAAGAGGCAGGACCTAAAAGGCAGAGAGTGGTTTGAATTTAGAGTTTTCCTTCTCCTAGAATGGTTGCCAATCAGCCATTCAACGCTATAGGACCCAGTCTGTCCTGCTATTTATCCATGGTGGAAGATATGGATTCATACTTTTCCCAAGGGTATTAGCATGTTAGTGAATGCAGTGAACTCAAAATGAATTCGAACTCGTCTCTCCAATTCTTCCATTAGAGCCGCTATCCATTGCTCAACCGTGGTTCCTAACGTAGTAGTCCCAAATCAATAATAAATATCATTTATTTTTATGCTGTCTCACGTCAAAAGTAACGAAAGATGTTCACATTGATTTATATTTCTCTTATTTTTAGTTACATTAGGATCCAATGCGTACATATTTTATGAAAATATCGTTTCATCCTTTTGGGTAGAGGAAGCAAAGATTATTTGAATTTTTTTTAAATTTAAAGGCAATCGTAATATTCGCCTTTCCCGTGCAGAATACATTTTGACCGAACAGTGTTATTGTCAGCTGAAATTTATAAAATCCTTTTAATAAGAGACTTTTTCAAGAAATTAGTTTATATGTCCAAATATACTATAGCTCTTTCTAATATTCATATGAATTTCCTTCAAAACTGTTTGCTTTTTGTAGTTTCTAATTAAACTGGCTGCCAGGGCAATTGGCTAATCCCTGTTGCTGGCGCCTGTTCAGTAATATTTGTGCTTGTTCAACATCCACAGAATCCACTTGCGGTTTATTCAGCAATGAGCATCTTAATTGAAATTTCTGAGGGAGATCGCGTAATCTGGCGTGATGAACGGTACGGACAAGGCGAACACGCTCAAACCCTCGGGCATTATGACTTGTGACTACGTGCAAACACAACCAGTTTCCTTCACAATGCTTGTGTCAAACTGTGGTAAGGTTTTCGGGCACTTTCAAACGGTGCCGCTTGGTGGGATCTTCTCCCTAGGCCGATATTATCAAGAACTCACTTCTCTAACAAATCGAACATGATGCGATTCGAACCTGCGTCTCATGATCGGAAAGCGAACGGTCTAATCACCCAGCCGAAGTTAACACTTTGCTTTACTCATCATTATCCTGTCTAGTTATATTTTATCCTTATTTTTGTTGTTGCTGTTGAAAGTATTCAAGTGCTGTCTTTTGTTTCTCATTTGGTAATGTTCCATTTGCGATTTCGTGGCGCCGATTTATAGCGACTAAGGAAAGAAATTTTCTTTAAGTTTTATAGGATTTATAAAAGAAAGCCATCTAAGTGTCTATTGGAGATTGCTTAGAATTCAGTTGTCACGTGTCATTCCAAATGAGTCGATTCAATCAAGGATCTCCATAAATATAACAATGATCTGTTTTTATTCAGCGATTATCAAAACTTTTGAACATTTTTCTCGAAATTACTTTTATTTCAGCAAAGATAAATGTTAATCGTTTGTAAGTATCAGCAAAACATCTTTAGGGCTGGGACAGTTAGAAGAAAGTCAAGAAGAGTGATAACAAATATTCTTAAGATTATTATATCATCATCTACTGGTAAGATTTTATATCTCTGGGACTATAAAAGCTAGATCTTACTGATTTCGTTTTGGAAAAAACTGCTCGGGATGGGTGGAATTTTGATGATGCCGTTGAGTAAAACTCATTAGTTAAATACCAAGTGTTCCAATTTGAAGAATTTAAGATAAATCTTTCAAAAAAAAAAAAAATGATCTGGAATTGGAATGAACATAATACCAATCCATACCTCGAATTAATTATTAAAAAAATCAGGGTGTGAAACATTTCGAATACCTCGGTTATGACAAATTCATTATAGGAGATACGGAAAAGTGAACATATGCTAATCTGCTCTTATTTCTTTGTTTTAAAATAGGTATCACTCCACGCAAAGCAGTACAGCCACTAGAATGCAAGGGGTTATAGGGTTTGGAGGAATCAGGAACAGAAACATTAATAATGAGGGGAAAGAGAAAAAGTAATCAAGAGGACAGTAGATAGTAATTGACATTGCATTTAAATTTATGCAGACTAAAGTTGGCTGGAAAGCATGGAGCCGACAGGAAGTTCCACAAGCGAGGAGTGCGGGAAAAGTAATTGTTAGCATAGAAGTTACGGCTACATCTAGGTAGCTCAATTGTAAAGTGGCGGGATCTCGCAGCCAGTCTAGTATTGCGCTTAAATTCATAAAGTCTAGGAACCATAGCAAAGAACTCATCCGAATATTTGCCATGAAACTATTTTTAAAAATGTCACATAGAGACAGACTTACGGCAATAGACAAGTGACTGAAGCCGAACCGCCAGATCAGGACCAGTAATATTGCTGATTCTTCTTTGGATCTTATCAAGGAGCTCAAGGTAAATAGCAGGGGCACTGGACCATATATGCTAGAAATATTCTAAGCATGAACTGTTGGTAGACTTATAGATATGAAAGATATACTCCTTCGGAGAGAGAAATTTCTTGCACGACACAGTGAACAGATTTTCTTAGCAGGTGATCTAGTAATGGATTCAATGTAGTCTTTTCACCTTATGTTAACTGAGAACGTTATTCCGAGAATGCGCAATGAGTCATTTTCTTGGCGGATAGCATCAGCCATTCTGATGGAAGGCAGAGAGAGGTCTCTCAGATGATTAATGGAGAGAAGTTTAGTTTTGGAGGCGTTAATTGTCAAGCCATCTTTTGCCCTAGTTAACGTCGGTCATGATATTTTCTACATCAGCTGCCATTTTCTGACTGATCAGCTTTATTATCCAGGTATGTGTAAATAGCAGGGTCATCAATGTAGATGCCAAGTTAAAAGCTGATGCCATCGGGGAGGTCGTTAATGAAGATTAAAAACATGCTAGGACCAAGGATGGAGCCCTGGGGGAAAACCAGCGTTAGTACGAATGTATGTAGACGAGTCTCCGTTCATGACAACTTTCAAATCACGATTTGATAAGAATTAATGGATCAGCTCAAAAACGCACCCGGATATACCGTAACTTTTCAGCTTGTGGAGAAGCCCTGAGTACCAAACCCTGGCAAAGGCTTCCGAGATACTCATTGCTACAGCCCGGATTTTGCCGTTTTTATCTAGGGCATGATAGACACTATCTTCAAATTTCCTGAAAAAAACTGTTTTAAGAGAAAGATTATATACCTTTCAACCAACAGTAAACCTAACTGTATAGTCAATGGTGATTTTATATGCGTAACTCAGATGTGGCACAAGGCTGAAAATATGGACAGCCAGTGAGGATCGAACTCACTACACAATCGTAATTGTTCTAGCGAGACAAGCTTGCTAACCCTTATACCACGTCAGGTGGCCCTAACTGTATAGTCTGTGAATACCGAATGTTTTGTTTACCATCAACCTTAATGAGACAGGAAGGATGAATTCCAGGCAAAATCGCAAATTTACTGAATAAATGATATGAACCAGGCAATTCCGGAGAACCCTCCCATTAGACCAGTAATGTCAGTTTATTCTTGCATCCTTAACTATGAGACTTTGATGATAACTGCAGAAAGTTTTCTGCTATATATTTTAAGCCATTATCGTAAAGTGCTGGTGAATAGTTGTATTAAAGTGACACAGTAGAATCTCTTTACTATTACTACCAATTATTTGAAAACAAAATGGGGGAAAATAAATATATACGATTTGAAAAAAAAAACGCATTAAAATGTGACGAAATAGGACACAAAAACAGTTTTACGATTTCGGAGTAAAGAATAGGTTCGTTCAGTTTTTGATGGTAGCGTTTCGAAAGAAGACATTAATAGTGGAACAAAAAAAATTATTGCTTTTAGATATTTAAAAAATAACAAATTAAAAAAGTCGAATCACGCAAAAAGACTTTCTCTTAAATTATCAAAAACGCATAAATATAAAAATTATCAAAGAAAAAGAAAAATAAATATAAAAGTAAACGTGTTCCGCTCCATTTCCGATTGAAATCAGCAATTTAGAAAAAAAGAAAGAAAATAATATAAATAGTGGGTATTTTTCAATGATGTCTTCTTAGCTGTTGAATGAAGCAGACGGGAGTTTCGTTTTCAATTTGAACAATTTTGTATTTCCTTCTGTTAGCGATTGAATGAACAAAACCAAATGAAACGACAAAAATAATTACAAACGAGAAGAAAATGAAAACTATGCAATAATAAGTAAATAAATATATCAGCTATGACATCCTCAACATGAATATTGAAACGGTGCAGGAAAAACATTTTGCTCTCAAATTGGGGTCTTCTTTGTATTGTGAGTTTGTAATTGCTTATACAAGTTTAAAGTTCGTTTCCTTCCGCCTGCCGACCATTAAATTGTAACATTTAGCCAATTTCATGCTTACTTGAAGTTTCAAGAGGAATAAAAACAAGAAAACTCCGGAAAAATGTAAGGAAGAAGTCGAAAATTGTTTAAATTGAAAACGAGATTCACGTCTGCTTTATACAAAAATTAAGAAGAAATGGTTGAAAATATCAGCCACATTTATTCCCTCAATTTTATCCAATTTATTTATTTTCTTTGTAAAATGGCCTTGTGGTCAAGGATACAGTTGTTTTTTTGTTTTGTTTTTTTATTCTATGATACAATTACTTTGACCTCCAATTCGAAAGTAAGAATTATCTACGAGTGATTAAATTGAGAAGATTTCAGAGTTTGCCTGGTGAGGTGTACATCCGCCACACTCACCGGATTATTCGTTTATTGTTGCCTTGTTACTTGTTCTTTTTTCTAAAGCAAGCCTAAAAGATACGAATATACGTAAATTATTTAGAGAAAGGTAAGCCAGCAATGTCCCATTCTGAAATGGGCTGAAAAGTCATCAGATCAAACCACTTCCGAAGGTCGGTATTTCAATAACGCAAAATAAGAATAATGATGACGGGAAAGAATTTATCAACTCCTTTTCTTACAGCAAGTAGAACGAAATTGAGTATAACTGCTTGGCATTTTTTTTTTAATTCATAAAATGACATCAATACCAAGCTAAGATTTATGTAGCAATGTAGCAAATGAAAAACCATATAATTTCCCACAAAGTTTATAACGCATTACAGTCGATTTATATGATTTGTAAGTATAGTTTTAGCAGTATGACTTCAAAGGCAAAGATGAGATAAGTAAACAATTAAAATTTTCATTAGTGTAAGATGACATCAAATACAAAGTATAAAAATATTTACGATAGTATTTCTAGACAGCATGTAAAACAATTCATGCAAATTTGCTAGGGGAAAAATATATATATTTAGAATTTTTATTTCTTTTCATAAACAAAGATTAATTTGAATTAATTAAAATGTTTTTCAGTCTGAAATAAAGCATTTGGATAGACGGTTCAAACGTTTTTGTAGAAGCGTGAATGCAAATATTTAATTTAGTCTGTATAGAACTCTACGAAAAGGTCAAGATGCCAAATTAATTTTCTAGTACCAACCATTTTTAGGTAGGGGAAGAAAAAGCCAGCTTGGCAACCTTGATCATCAGGGATCTATTTGATTTTTCTTGATTTTGTTCTCGTAACACATTCAGTTTTTTCCTGACCTTTTCACCTAAAGGTTACTTATCATTTCATCCTCAGAGTAATACACGTAATAGATATTTTTAACTAAATTAATTGAAGTATGACAAAGAATTGACAGAAAAAAAGCAATGAGCAGTCGAGCCGAAAATATTAAGCGTCATATTCCTCTTGGGAGTGCAAGACGTAAAACAAAGGAAGGGGAAGAAGAGACAAATTTGTGACATCGGAAAAACATCAGTTGACAGAATTAGCAAAATCACTGTTGTTAGTAGTATAAAGATTGGCGCTAGAAACAATTTGTACTATTTTGACAGGAAACATGCAGTAACAAATTGAATCCAGTGAACGAAAAAGTACACTCAGATAAAAAATTATTCTAATAGCAAATATCGTGGTTTACAAGCACTGATTAAAGACGGAAATGAGTTTGCAGATTACATTCTATGTTTTGCATATTCATTAAATTTTTGTTGAAAAATATGCCGCCGATTGTTATCAGGAAGTATAAATTTTCTTCTCTATGTTTCACTATCTGATGATAGTTCTCAGTGGCACATGTTGAGAAGAATATCAGATACCAGGTGATCAGCTCGTGTAGATGTAACTAGATTACGGTAGCTCTTCCGCAATAAAACAAGTCTTAAATTTTAAGTAATTTTGATCAAAAGACAAAGTCTAAACAAAAAGGTAGTGGATTATTTTCTAACTTGATGAAATTCGGAACATGAATAAGTATTATAGCATTTTCAAATGACCATTTTCTTCTTTTCAATTTTCACACCAAGACATGAACTCAGCTTGTCTACGCTATGAATTTTTATATGGATTTGTCAAGCTATGTTTTCAGACATTAAGTAAAAAACCAAAGTCCTGACTTAATGATTATTTTATCACCAAACAACACGGAAAGAAAAAAGCAAAATCGGGATTCACTTTGGGATTTGAAACGCTTCTCAAAATAAAATGCTTCTTATTTATAGCTTACTTTGTGTTATTTCGAAAGACCAGGAGGTTTGTCAAATTTGAATGCTTTATTTGGATTCTTTCATCATTTTCAGTCATTGATATATAAAGGGATGGGATAATTAAATCTCATCCGGAAGAAAACCTTGATGAAGATTCGTGTTAATTGTTGAACAGCTCAAAACTAATCTTGTTTCATATATTGAAGCAAAAGATACAGTGTAACGTTTGTACTACAATTTATTAGAGCCGAGATGCAAATGTAAATATTACTTTGCTCATTTATTTTTAATTCATATTTGCCAGCTATGATCATTTTCAAAATTGAAAAGGATAAAAAAAAAAAAGAATGAGCTAAGTAGTAACATGAGACAAAATTGGATAGATTCCCTCGAATGAGCAGGGAACAAAAACTTCTGCAAAAAAATATACATTCCAAGTACAATAAATATGCTAAATCTAATAAATATAATTCCAAATCAGAGAGTCTACAGGTTGGTTTCGGAACTCCACGAATTTAAAATTTGTGTTTCTAGATTGCAAAAATGTATGAGTTCTAATCATTAGTATTTTTAAATAAACTTGGTTTTTGTTACGTTAATTTCACCTCACGTTTTGAATTGTTTTGTTTTTTCTTCATTGATACGTTAGAAATTTAAGATAACAAATCCATTGCAATTGTTCGATTTCATTATTATTTATCTATTTTTGACATCTGTTGTGAATATTAAGCCAGAATTTAGTTTATGTTGTATCAAAATAAACAGAAAGCCTTTACTAAAACAATTTGGTGGGGAAGGTCCTCTTTGTTTCTCTGTATATTTGTGACCGTGAGATTAGGACTAAAAAAATGTTTATAGTTTTAGTTAATATTATGTGATAAAAGTAATTGATGAGGAGCTGAAAAATCTGTCTCAATAAAAATTGCAGGTGGAAAAATTTGAAAATTCTTGTCTTGTTTTCACATTAGACATTTGAAACTGATAACTACAAATAATATTAATAGTGAGGTGTCAAATGTATTTACCATATTATCTGGTAAACAAATAAAAATACTCAACATTCTTACTATACATACAAAGTCTTTGGGTGTTAGAACATTTATGTATATTTTTCATTTATAGGCCATCTTATAACTTACGCCAGAGGACTGGAATTATCTTAATTAGGCTCTGATTAATACTAAGAAAAAATTTCAAGAAACCATTTATTTATTTTTTTTTTTTTTGCACATATGTGTGCATTCGTCAGTACACGTGATATGTTACACACACACACACACATATATATATATATATATATATATATATATATGTATATATATATATATATATATATATATATGGGGGGGGAGGAATTACAATTAATGCGATCCAAACGATTTACCTTATACAGATGATCATTTCGTCCATGGGAAAGTAGTTTTTTCTCTGAAATTATCAATGCAAATAAATTTACTAAAGTGAATTAAATGTTTCTTCACAGAAATGTTGAAAGGAAAAGTAAGAAAAGAAGGAAAAAAGAAAAAGAAAAGAATAGAAGGAAGTAAGAATTGGCCCATAACAGAGAGGGGGAGTTATATAGATAAAGAAGGTTAAGGGACCTAAGGTGGTTGTGGTGGAGTCGGATACAGATAAACAAGACTGTTGAAAATGAACACGGACATAAACACCTGTTATATATGTAGGTTTGTATGCATATATATATATATATATATATATATATATATATATATATATATATATATATATATATATATATATATAACTATAAACTGAGTGTAAGAATACTTCACATTAATCCTCGAGTGGAAAGTAGAATCGGCTAGCCGAATTTAAACTCGAGGACAATAACTTCGATAACCTTTGGAAATTCATGAACACATCATTTCTCCAATCTACGGGTGAAATCACAGAGTAGACTGGCTATCTAAACTTAATTGGAAGCTAGTCGAAAACTGTGGAGATTGTAATGGGAAATCACCCCAATATGTTCTGCAAGTGATCCTGGTAATTCTTACATAATACAGAAGAGGAATCTGCAGAAAGCGATAATTGTCTATGACATGAATGTACATAGCATTAAAAATCATAATTCATAGACATAGGGCAACGGAAAGACACAATATCCCTCGGCAGAGATTCAAGTTTTATTCAAATAGAATTCTGACACATTTAAATAAACCTGCCGTACATATCTAATGCGATAAATATAAGCTCATATTTTTGGTTACCGGCTCATATGCTCTCTCTCTCACACACACACACTATCTCTCTCTCTCTCTCTCTCTCTATATATATATATATATATATATGTGTGTGTGTGTGTGTGTGTGTGTGTGCGCGCGCGCATTCCTTAATCATTTTACCCCAAGTAAGGCAACAAATTTACTAAGACGTTGGGGTTTGTTGAGTGTGATATAATTTAAGGAAAACATTAAGGAGAGAGAACAATAAAATAACACGAATTAAGAAGACAGTTGATAACTATTACATTGCATTTAAATTTTTAAAGAATAAATTTGAATGGAAAGCAAGAAGCCAGAAGAGATTTCCATAAGCGACAATTGCGAGACAAGAAACTTATTATAGAACTTACGGTTACATTTAGCTACTTCAATTGTAAAATGATGTTGACCTTGCCACGAAACTAGTGCGTATGTTTTATAGAATTTAGTTACTATAGAAATAGTTTCATCAGAACAATTACTATGAAGATTTTAATAGAAAAAGCACAGGTAATCTATAATACGGCAGTGAGAAAGTTACTGAATCTGAGATGCTAAGTCAGGATCAATGATATTGCAGATACTTTGGATTTTATCAATGATCTCTAAATATATAGAAAGGACACTACACCATATGTGGCAGCAATATTCAAAGCATGGTCTTATAAATATGTCAGATTCGGGCGGTAAAAATGATCCAACACGACAGAGGGAACCAACTTTCCTGGCAGCAGTCATAGTAATTGATTCAATATAATATTTCCACTTCATGTCAACGAAAGATTTTATCCCGGAAAGACGCAATGAATCACTTTCCTGGAGGTTAGCCTCTACCATGCTGATGGAAGGTAGAAAGGATTCTTTCAGACCGATTAATAGAGTGAAGTTTCTTTTTGGAGGCGTTAAAATTATGAAACCATTTTTGTGATGAGTTGCCAATTTTTCATTATCTACTCATTCAGACTTAATATTAAGACAAGAATAAAATGGTTGTGTCATCAGCATAGATACCAAGCTGAGAACTGATGTCATCAGGAATGTCGTTAATGAAAATTAAGAACAACACAGGTTCAAGGATAAAGCTCAGGGGGATTTGTTTTTGGTAAAATTCAGGTAGCATCTGCGAAGAAAAAAATATAATTCGAATAGAAATATATATATATTTTTAAAAATGTGTTATTGATAACGGATACAAACTTGTGGTGCGTGCAGTCGCAACGCTAAGGTTGCATTTTTTGTAAGTGTTTATCAGTCAACGTGGCACGAAGTAAAGAATTCAACAACTGAAGTAATGTCTCATTTGTCATCCCGAAAATTTGCACGTCGAATGCAAAGTCAAAGATTTTTTTTTATCCAAATTGCTCACCCTTAAACTCTTTCCATTGATTCTTGTTGAGAATTTGTCACCTCTTTTCATAAATAATTCTTCATTCAAAACTGCTTCCATTTAGTTCATATTGGATATGCTGATCCAGATGCTTGAAAGATGTTAATCTATAAACCGGAGGTCGTGTGAAATAGAGTCACTATCTTCAAGTCAAGTTTAATGCTCATTTCTAAAAGCGGATCTTATTTAAGAAAAATAACCCGCTTTATGTTTAACAAAATTCGCATTAGATACGCCTACAGATGTACACACAGTAATTGCCTATTCTCAATTTACGAAGCTTAGTTTGGCGCAAGGTCACGAGTATGGTAGCACTTACCGATGATCGTACTCATTACACAGTAGTAACAATCAACTAATCTTTCTCACTATCGATTACATCTAAAGCAGCGTGAAATATTTACTAAGCATATCTTAGTATATTACAAGGTGACAGTTATAATGCCTCCAGTGAGAATCCTACTCAGTAATCAATAGTAATAGTCGATCAGATAAGCTGGTTAGTCATTATTCTACGCTGAAGTGTCCAATATAAATTGTTTACACTATTTACATGCGGATTAATGTCCTCATCTTTGTTGTTGTTATACCATCGTTTCAGCCGTTACACCTTCCGGCCATCATCAGATGTATGCCGATCCGAGCAACTAGCAGGTATCAGAACCATTCTCGTTTCACCTTAAATTTTCATAGATTCAATTAATTTCCCGGATTCTCTTCAAGCCATACTGCATATGTTCTCTGCTTATTAGATCAAAATTATGTCTCAGTTTGATCTCATTTTTCATCATACAAAAGAGTATCACTAATCAAATCGTTGATCATATGTCTGAGCTCCTGTTCTAATTTTCCCTCAATGCATATTCTAACGAAATTTTATTAAATCCGCGTTTGAAATAAAATCTAGGACCTCTCTCCTTTTTGACTCCACCCCCCACATTATCGAGCGAGACGCACATGTATCAGACAAACAATCGGACGTTCATCAATGTCGAATGTGTGAGTCAGTCATACAATTTTCTAGCCAAGGCCGTGAAACCGATTTGGGTTTCTATCCAAGAAAATTACAAACCACGTAGAAAAAAATAAACAAGGTGCTTCGTCCCGGCAGCTATTTATGTCTGGCGATCTTAAAGTAGAACGCTGTACTAATTCGACCCAACTGAAAATGACGAACGATAACTCACAATATATATTTGATTTCTATCAGTTTATTTCTCATTTTATTTTTTTAATAGCCTAGAAGCCGAACTTCGGGCGGAATCTAGGCAAGCTATTGTGGGGGGCTTTTCGGTCCTTCGACCTTTTACTTTCGGTATAAAAAGGTATAAGAACTTAGAAATAATAAAATTATTCTATCTTTATTCGACATCTTAATTCGGCATAATCTTTCCTCGTATACGCAGCCGATCTCCGTAGTTTGTTTACATTTATTTTGCACGCAATTTTTATTTCCTTTTAAAATCACCAATTTTATGATCCCTTCACAATACATAAAGTCATTCTTAAAAGTTATTAGGGAACTGGAATTATGTAATAGTTCGAATAGTACGTGTGCTAGAAAAAGAAAGAAAACATATGAGCAACGTATTTTACCTGTCAAATTGATTAGTGGTATTAGTAGCAGTGTCACATTGTCATTAGTATATTAACTAAGTCTTGTTTTTATTTTCAAATTTTCCAAGCTGTCAAGTTGTTTTATGTGTGCATGAGAGTTTCAACCGCCTTCATTGTAATCTTTCTTCTTTGTTAATGTTTCATCTTTCCTCCTAATTATCATTCTTCTTACCACCTCTTTTCTTCCCAAAATTATTATCATTTTCATTATCATCATCAGCAGCAGCTGTAATAAATTGTCATAACGGCAGTATGAGAAATTACTGGTTGTTGATTATTGTGAAGATTGTCATTAACTTAAAACGCATAATTCTTCTCAGATTCTAAATTCGGAAACTTTAATTCGTTCTCCTTCACCATTTAACGACTTTTCTTTATTATTATTATTATTATTATTATTATTATTATTATTATTATTATTATTATTGCCATGAAAAATATATTTCGATATATTTTCTTTTTTTCTTCTGTACATTGATATTAAATATTTTACATATAGCAATATATTCTCTCATTCATCCGTTCATTCATTTGCGCTTTATTTTCCTTTCCCTTTCTTCGTGTCGGACATGCAGAATTTTCTCTTACCTCTTTCAACATTTTAATCAGCAGATGGATAAAGAGTATCCAGAACAATTCAGGAATGTTTCAAGCGTTTTATTAGGTTGGTGCAAAAATAATGTCGTTTTCTCACATAGTAACATATGTGAGAAAACGACATTATTTTTGCACCAACCTAATATTTCAACTGTGAAAACATCCAAATTCTTGGTTCTCTTTTTTCCCCCCACTATTATCATCAAAATCACCCTTATAAAACAATTAGTAACAAATATTAATTATTTTAGCTGTAGCCGACGTAGAGGAACTACCACGACATTCCTGGCGCATAGATTCTTTTTAAAATAACAACTTTGTTCTCCTAATTATAAGCACGCCACTTCTACTCCAACAGTTTATTTGCTCGCATTTCCCGCCTGTGGATCTTCCTTCTGTTTACTTGCTTCCCTAATAACTTCAATCTTCAAAAGTTTAAATACGTCAATCGCCATCTTCTATCTTCTTGAATCCCGTCTATCTTTTGTCCCTTCCTCAATCCTCCCTATATTCAATCTTTTCTCTCACTTTCACTCCCTATAACACTTTGCGTATTAGTGGCATTTCCGCCTTCTTTAGGGTGAAATGATTAAAAAAAAATGTTCCCTCCATGGTATTCTCTATAAGACTTCGTTTTTGTCGGTTCAAGTTACATATTCATCTGTGAAGAAATTGTCCATAATTCACTAAGGTGTACGTAGATAGATACTTCATAACAGATCAGTTGCACTATTTACATTATTCGGACTGTTATCCTCGTCTTTGTCGCCATATTTATTACAACGTTTCGGCCCTTGTACGCTCCGGCCTTCTTCAGTTGGTTGGAATGTCGAACTGAACCCTTTATTTCATTCACTGGGGTAGACTGTTCTAGTTCCATGTGCCATGTCTAATGGATGTCATCAGTTATCTCCTGTTAATTCCCTTCTCCAAGTACTCCATCGCCTTAACCAGGTATTGAACTGACACTCTTTGGCTCCTGTCACTGGATCTAACTAACGCCTTTATCCACTGTGCCATGTGTCCTGGCGACAAAGATGAGGACAATAGTCCGAATAATGTAAATAGTGTGCATAATACCTCATCTCAGAAATATAGACAGATATTGAAATATCAGCTGCATTTTCTTTGTTTTTTAACGAAATTTTCTTATCTTTAATACTTTAATTTCTGAAAGCTATCATTGATCCAATATACCTTCGATTTTCTATGTCACACTTTCCGTCGTCATCTTAGGACACTACTCAGATAGTTACAATTTTGTGATTGACTAATTCTGACGTCACCAGTTAGCACATCACAACTTGGATTCTCCTGCTTGTCGAAAACCAAATGTTCTCTTAAATAACTATCAGTTTCTTTTCTGTCTGATAATGTGTATTTTCATTTTCTTTCTTTTTTTTTTTTTTTTTTTTTTTGTAGAAGTGCATCCCAACTATATAATCTCGTGATGTTTTCAGTGTGTGAAAAAGTGGTCAAATATTTCTTGCTTGCAATGAAATCGTAAATATCATTTAGACCAGTTTATTTTCAATAGAGCAACTTCGCTCACGCCTTCATTGTCCCTTTTAATCATTATTGAGTGTTTATATTTAATCAAACATTACCACGACTTTGAATTCATTTTACAATACCTTATAAATATTTTATGATTTCGCAATGCTATATTTATTCAGCGAAATTTAATATCAATATTTATCGATTTGGAGGAATTAGTTTTGTTAACTCAAATTTTGGCATTAGGTATTCCACAAATTATTTGATGGAATTTTTTTAACGTTTTGACTGATACATTCTTCACACTTATTTACATCTATCAACTCCTATGATAGAGGTGAAAATACTGGACAACGTGCAATGACGTTCTGATGAATAAAGATGAATAGTACGTTGGAGGCACTGCAGAATAATGGCTAGCGCCTCGGATTGAGGAATCGGAAAGCCAAGTTCGAATTCCAGTCGAATCTATTACATTCACTTACGTGCTAATACCCTTGGGAAACATATGAATCCTCTTTTCTTCCCTCTATCTTCTATAGCCTTGGATGGCAACTGGTGTACCGCAGAAAGAAATGGCAACCTCCTGCCGGAAAATATCTTCCTCGAATGATACATGATCGCCTAAGCGTGTATCACGCATGGCACATAACGGAACTGAGTACGTCAATCCCTAAGGGATAATAGCCAAAAGGTTACGGTCGAGCAATTGTCAAGCAAATCTGTGGTCACCAAGGCAAAACATGTTCTTGTTAAAAATCCTTCCAGCCAGTTAAGATCATACCCGGTGGCGTATCAGGGCATTTATTTTTATTGTTATTGTTGATGTTCTTTCTGTTTTAGAATTTTTAAATATTCTCATTCTTCTCTTATATTCCGTTGGTTAAATGTATTTTTAAAAATATTTTGTGTTTTTTTCTTTTGATTTCTGCTTCGTGCTTGCTTGTTGAATCGAGTGTTTTTAACAAGATTTCATGTGCACTAAATAATCATTATTCTTCAGCTCCCCGATAAGTTTATGGTATTTTCCAGTTTTTTATTTTTTATTTTTTCTCCACTAACTTTCTTTTTCGCCATTCATCATTGGCTTCTTTTTCCTTTTTAGTTTCTTTCTTTGTGTCTTCATTCTATAATTTTTCATCTCTTTTACGTTACTTTTCAGCCTGAAGCACACAGGCGGAACACCATCCATTTCTGTAGAGCCGACATATTAACAGTCTTTCATTACTTCTCATACAACATACATTCTTTTGTCCCATATTCTTCACACCGTTTTTATTTCCATGCACTGATATTCCATTCTTTTCATTCTCTTGGCATGCTTCTTTTAGGCTCCTTTGCTTGGCTACTTTGCGCTCATCCCACCTTTTTACCTTGCAGCTTCAACCTTGTTACGTCGTACAAAACGCTAAAAAGAGTATTGTTCCCTCTCCAGACTGTTTCCTATCATTTCAAAAATAAGCAATTGCAAGTAAAAATATAAACGTAATGTTGTAATAATTCAGGTTTTTCCTCAGGTCGTGTAAAGATAAAGTCACTTCAATAGCAGTAATAGTATTGCACTAGCTAGAAAGTTCACAGAAAAGATAAACGCAGCAGGAGGTCTTTAAATACGGTAGAAATATAATCTATTCAGTTGTCTAAATTCAAGCGATATCACGATATTCTTTGCTGTGGTAGCATTTTTATATAAAAACTGAAGTGCAAAAATAAATAAAATAGAGAAAATTGTACGCCAAACGGTTTCGTCCTTCCTCACTTGTAGAAGTGGTGCCAGCTTGATGATGTACATGTGAGGTAATAGGTAAGGAGGTAGCGTAACTGTGATAGTTTCGATATAGCAGTCAGGATATGTGTACTGGATTTTATACTAACCACAGAAAGTATTTTTCGGTCCAGAGAGACGAAAAACACAGTTTCAAAAATGATAAAGGCTGACGAGTAACACTATCAGAAATACACCAGGTATACGTGAATTCCGGACAGATCAGCGATATGGGAAAATGTGTTTTCAAACAAGTGATGTCAAAATTGGACTGCTGGCAATTTACAAAACCAACAAAACCAAAGAGAACTGGTGCTGTTGAATCTATCACGTGACACACTGTATAGCGTACAACAACGTATTTCATCAGGTTTCGTAACAATGGCTCTATTAGTGACACAGTATTAATCTATTAAATCGCTACGCTTTTCTGTTTGCCTTCTATCCTTATATTTGGGTCCGTTTAAACGCAAAGGTATGATGACGTATACGTCTGGTAAATAAGTATTTACCCGTTAAATCAGTTTAAACGCATGTATTTACCTGTTAATGTGTAAACACGCGTTTTTCTTGAAATATTTTTTAATCTTCCTGCTTTTCAACATACATGGTCAATCACATGACATCCACGCTTTATTACTGTATTTTTTCTAAGATTTTCAGTAACCGTAGTGCACGCAGACTTAATTGCTACTTAATCCTTTAGAGGGAACTTCCTGTTGGCTCCTGAGGCAAGCACTAAATTTAATTACAATATCTGCCAATGTAGTAATACATTCCATTAATCTCAGCATTTTAAATGCATTCAATCTATTCTCATTTCCTCTCTCTTTCTCTCTGTTTATATGTGTGTGGATAGGTAGATGAACTCGAGTCGATATCAAAGTTCAGGTGCGCGGTTGTAATCTCAGGTATTGTATATTTACGTGCATGGTCATCATCAGCCATTGTGAATAGACATCTCAGGTAATGGTTATAGCGGTCAATATAAATGTCCATTATTACTGAATAGTGAGTCTGTTCCTCACCGTGTGTCCTATACAAATTTCGACATCAAATAACCCAAAAGGGATGACGTGTAAAAGAAACCCATCTAATATTATTTTTGTTCTCTTTGCAAATTTGACTGCATTTTACCTTTAAGAATTATTCTTGGCATTGGTTTTACCATTGATTTGTGTGTGTGTGTGTGTCTAAGTTAGTGTCAAAGTGATTTTATTCATTTCTCCATTTACAATATGGCTGTCATTCATCATCAACACTAATTAAGTATAGGTACCTCCACTAGGTCGCGTAAAAAAAACAGCATATGATGAATAAGTCCCATAACACAAGGAAAACAAAGTTTTGTCATCAAAATATTTATGTTATTATTAAAAGGAAAGACTAAAGTATTTTTTTATTATTTTTGGAAATTTTTTACTCCTTTCTAGCACGTTGAAAATTTTGGTTAAAAATCTTTTTTTTTTTTTTTTACGTCAGCGTTGGAAAAGAGAAGAAAAGGTGTATTTTATTTTGCGCTTTTCCCGAGAAAAACAGACGTTGATTTGGAAATTCTTGCAAATTCAAATAATAGTCGGATTTTAATGAAAAATTCAGGAAATATTCAGAAATGAATGAAATTATTTTTGAAACTTTGTTTTAGAAAATCTTAGTAAAAAAAAAATTTTTTTTACCTCCCCCTTACATAATTTTTTTTAAATTTCGAGAAATTAAATTTTTAAGAGTGAGATTTTTTATCAGTTAAAAACAGGACTCTTTAGAGAAAGTAAATCATCAGTTTTTTTTTTTCTTTTCTTTTTTACCTTTTTTTTTTTTTTTTTGTAAAACAATTACTGGTTTCATCGAAAACCTGCTCTGAACTGTAAAAAAAAAATTATGACATTTTTTAATTAGAAATGCTTTTACTTGCTTTTGTAAATAAGTTATATTAAGGACATTATTATCTGAAGAAATTAAACTTTTTCGATGAATAATGTTTTTTTACAAGAATTTTTTTCACTTTTTAAAAAGTTTATTTATAATATTAATACTTCCAAAATCGTTTATTAAAATTCTTCACTGCTTTTAAACTTGCAATTTGGTGATATGGTTAAGTGAAAAGTAAATTTACGATACGAAATTTGTAAAGCCCATAACAGTCGTGTGTACCCGAATATTTTAATTTCCTAATTTCTATCTATGGGGAATCTATACATAACATAATCCTTAAAAAGGTCACGGGATTTGATTGTCGTCTGAGGCACTGCAATTATGTCCCTTCAATATCCTGTTCTGTTTCATATCGTTAACGTGTTTACAAAAAGTCCTTTCAAAATTTCTAAGTTAGTTTTAATTTTTGTTAATTACTTTTTTACTAAATATTTTTATTTTAGGTATTTATTTCTGTTTGGGTCATTTTTTCAAGTAATTTTTTGTTTAAGTTAGTAAGTTATTAAATAAGATAAGAAGATTAAGAACCTAAGAAACGAAACCCAGACTAAAAAAGTATTAAATAGAAAATAAATATTACATAATTGCTGAACAAATGTTAATATTTTAAAAATTACTAGTTAAAAACAAAATAATTCGTTCGCTTACATTTCGTAAAATTATATAAATTTTGGTCATCCATAGTATTTGTCATCACCACGTCACTTTTCAATAACATCGATAACGTGAATAAAGTCACGAGAAAATTCAGACACATCTTTAAGAAATGTTAGGATACAATTTTTTTATGCTATAAATAAGTAATGTTTGTTTCAAATCAGATTAATTTAACTTTAAATTTTCTAATTTTACTCAAATAGCGTGTCAAAAATATATAATTTATTTTTGGAAGAAGTTTAAAATCAAACATTTTTTGATTACAAATTTCTTAAAATTTAAGAAAATGGCCGCTTTTAAGAAATTAAAAAAAATCTAGCATATATTATACATTCCAATCTATATAATTTCTATATGAAATACACCAGAATATTTTAGTTACTGGAAATAATAAATTTAATCCTTTAGCTTTCAATTAAAGCTAAAATAAAATCTTTAAGAATGCTTTTTCATTTTTAAAAATTCATTTTAAACTTTAGGTATCGAAAAATCTAATGGAGGTACCTAATTAAGTGTATTAGCAACATGCTTATCATTCTAGTTCTGCTTTTATTAATGGATTTCCAACTCATCGTTAGTTGTTGTTTTATTTAATTTCATGGGCGTCCTTTAATGTTTTAGATATACATATTTCTGAACTTTTTCCACGCCTTCATACCAATATGGTCATTTTCAGAACGTTATGATTGAACATTACTTTTGGTTTCATTTTGAAACTTACATTTAGATTTCCCCTGTTTAGTTCAATTAGCATTTACCATAATTAATTTGGTGATTTTTATATTAGCAAAATGTCGTCAGTTAATCGAAACTAATTCAAATATTTGTGTTATTCCCAGCTCATTTCTCCCCATCTCTCTTCTCCCCCCTCCCTCCTCTCTGTCTCTCTCTGTCTCTCTCTCTTTCTCTTTAAATAGAAAGACGCTCACTCAAATTCCAGCCGGAATAAACGCTCCGATTAACAGTAAAAAAAAAAAAAACAAAAAAAAACACGTCTTAAACAATGAAACATGAAGAGAAATAAAACCGCTTGAAAATGGCTAAAATAGTGACCGAAAGCGCTTTGGACAATGGACATTTTTGAAAATTTTTGCACCCGCTTATTTCCATCAAACGAGAAAATGGGAGAATGCTGGAAAAACTAAATAAAGAAAGGAAACATATTATATTCAGTTTACTTATTTATTACTTTACTTATTGCACAGCTGGTATATAAGTTTCTTAATATATGCACTTAAGCCGCAAAGTGTCGTTTCACCAGGCAATACATCACCTTCAGGGAGAGCCTAAGGGGATTACCTAGCGCTTGAGGTGTCCCCTATTTGGAAATTGCCAAAAGTACTTGAACAAAATTTTGTTCTTAGTCCAGGTGGAAAAGCATCCCATACAAAGTTGTGTAACATTCCGCTCGAGTTGAAACGCCCTTATCTATTCAACATGCCCTGCCAAGCGTTACAGTTAACAAATTATAACAAATTTCTTTCTTTTCTGTGTTCGACCACTGCTTACTGACTCTGGTGAAAGATAAGTATTTATCGCAAAAAACTATGCAGACAGTGACTTAAAGCCTTTGTCGTTAACAAGGTAATTGCATTGAGCTGTTGTCTTTCTTTTCTTAATCTACGTACTTGACAGACTGCGGGCTCGAAAGAAATCAGCGAACGTAACAAAAGTGTCTATTTCGAGGTCTTATTCGGCACATGTAATCCACAGGTTTTAATGACTCGTTGACGTCTTTGTTGAAGGCTTCGACATATATTTTTTCTTAAAGCAGTAAAGCCACTAAGACACAAGGGGTTACTGGGTGTGGAAGAATTAGGAACAGAAACATTATTAATGGGCGAAAAATGGAAAAGTAATCAGTGAGACTGTAAATAGTGATTGACATTGCATCAAAATTTTTGCAGATTAAAGTTGGCGGGAAAGCGAGAAGTGCGAGAAAAGAAAATTGGCTTAGAATTTACAGATACATCTAGCCAGCTCGACTTTAAATTGAGGAGATCTAGACGCCAGACTAGTAAAGCGCTTAAATTAAAATATCTAGGTACCACAGTGAAGAGCAATATTTATTCTGTACAATACAGAAATGTGGTACAAGGCCGAAAAGGGGATTGGGGAAAGGACGGTCTTCTTCTGTCTTAACTAGCCGCAAACACTGACCCAATCGTACAAAACAATATTCCTTACACCAAAACAACACATTCATACGTACCTTTCTTACTACAACCACCATAATACCTCTTTGTCTCTATGAAAATACTAACTAGTCCGCATATTTAAAATTTGTTGTCTGTGGGGGGAGAGGGGGAATAAAACAACAATTCTAAAAGTTAACCCCAATGAGTATTTACAATATGAATACAAAAACAGACGAGCTCATCCGAATAATTACCAGGTAAGTATTTATAGAAAAGACACAGAGAGGCAACCTTAAGGCGGTGGAAAAGTGACTGATGCTGAGTCACCAGATCAGGGTTAATAATATTGCTGATTGTTCTTTGGATTTTATCAAAAAGATCAAGGTAAATAGCAAGGGCACCGGACAATATGCGGTAGCAATATTCTAAGCATGAACGAATGGTAGATTTATATATATGTAAGATAGTTTCTGGAGATGAAAATTGTCTCGAATGACACGGTGAATTAACTTTCTTAACAGCTGGCTTAGCAATGGATTCAATATAGTCCTTCCACTTCATGTCAGCTGAGAAGGTTATCTCGAGAAATAGCAACGATTTATTTCCTGAGGGATAGCATCAGCCATGATGATGGAAGGTACTAAAGCGTCTTTCAGATGATTAATGGAGAGAAGTATACTTTTGGAGGCGTTAAAATTAACAAGCCATCAATCTTTACTTTTTTCTTTACTCTCCGAAATCAGCTGATTAATTAGTAGCTCCACGATGTTTAGCCTCATTTCTTGCCCTTGGAGATGAATACTCCGATGTACTTCAATGAATGAATGAATGAATGAATGAAGTTAAATTTCTGCAGTAGAAACAAAGGTTATATTTTTGTAGTCACTTGGAAAATGCTGAGAATTAATTGCAAGTCATTTGTTTACAGCAATTAGAAACTAGTAATATTCCTTCTTTTTAGCACTGCTAAGCTTCCCTGTGGAAATTCGAGCATCATTGACACAACGTTGATGTGGTTTCTGTTGTCAGTAGGTTCTTTGCCAGGTGGAGTTACCAGTTCCAAGCCTAACAGGTTTGGAATTCAGAGTTGTTTTCTCATTGACTGGTTTCCAACCAAGGCGTGAGAATACAGTCAACTCTCCCATTTAATCCATAGTTTGGAGGAGAAGCTGTGGATTTATATCTTTCCAAAAGTTATTTGCCCGAAAGCCTTTATGGTGCGACAGGAGATCAGGCGAACCTCCTTGACCTCTTCCTCACATCCTGCCATGAAAAATACTTCGCGGGAGTTTAACCCCCACTCGCTTCCGGGTACGTCAGACTATTCTCTATTCACTGTCCAAACAAAAGACATCTCCTTATTTGTCCTTATTTTTCGCTACACTAGGCAGACTGGGAGAACTTAAGATCATACATGGCAAAAGCTTCTCTCTCAAACTTCTTCGAATATATTGTTTCCCAAATTGATACTGTCGTCTCAGAATGGATCCTTTCTGAAATGGAGAGTTTTATACCCAAAAATACTTCCAGCAAAAACCAAACAGCCAGCTCTGGTTCACTCTCGAATGTGCTGCAGCTATAGCTCACCGTAACTACTATTACATATCAATTCAGGAAGCAGAGTAGTTCGACACTTGCTGCATTCGAAAATGCCCGCAATCATTGCAAGAATGTTCTAGAAAATGAAAAATGAAAAAAGTAGTTAAGCCAAGCCAAGGTTGAAAGCAAACTAACTGGATCAAGAGTGTTCTGGAAGATCCCTAACTAAATTCTGAATAGAGGCAAAGCGTCTGTTCCCACCATTATAAATTACTCCAAATTCATCTCATATAAGGCGAAGCTCATCACTTCGCTCTTCGTCTTTAACTTAGACGATAGAGGACATCCCCTTCCTGACTTCCCCCGTCTCACTTACCACAATCTCAATAGCATTTTTATTAGAGCCCAGGAAGTCTCAAAGCATATCAAAAGTCTCTATCATAAGAAAGACACTAGCCCAGACAAAATCATAGTGGTTTCATTAAGAATATCAACCGGGAATTATTTAACCGTTGCTTGAAAGAGAAATCCTTCCCAAGCCAGTAAAAGTTGCCAAGTGAATGCCCGGTTTTCAAGAACGCTGTTGAGCGCTGACCCCCCAACTGTCATTATAGACCCATCAGTCTATTCAGTATCATTAGCAAGCTTTTGGGGCTATAACCAACAAAAAGGATGTTGATCACCTAAATGGGAACAACCCCATGCGAGACCAGCAGTATGAGTTATGATCGACCCGATCTACTGCTGATATTCTGTCATTACTCATAGAATCACTGAGACACTAGGCAACAAATACATCTCAAGGACTATCACATTAGATATTTCAAAGGCCTTTGGCAAGGTGTAATATAAAGGATTACTACACAAGTTCTCTAACCATGGAATTACTGGTAGAATCTTTTCAATTATAAAGTCCTTCGTAACTGAATGTAGTTGTTAACTGCCATTGCTCCGATGCCTAGCAATCTTCGCATGCGTCTTCAGGTGTCGCTTTTTGGACAAACCCTCTGTTTACTTTGCATAAATGAGCTGAGTAAGAGTATCCTCCGATCATTTGTGAATTTTTATGTTGATGGTAGAATGGTATATGGGTGCATTTACAAAACTCTAGACGACCAGATTGGCAACTGATCTATCCTCTTACCTATCACTAACATCTCCATGGGAGGAAAACTGTTTGGTTATATTCAGTGCCTCGAAGACCAAACTAGTTACATTCCATCATCGCCGATTGGACCCTGGACTATCATCAATCACGATGAATTCATGTTACCTCGGTGAGGCTTCGTGGCTTGTGCGTCTATTGGAACTCGAAAAAAGAGCTTAAGTGGAACTCGTACATGCGATCTATCGCTAAATGAGCTGGTAAAATGCTTGATTCCCTGTACCGATCTGTTAAGTATCTACGATCCTATACCTTTAAAAGTGTCATGTCAGACCTAAACTATTGTTGACATATATAGGCGCAAGCTACCTTGTCTTCACTTTCCAGTCTCGATAGATTCCAAAAGTTTCTCCACGTCCTTGTAGTTGATAAATTTCTCACGGACGAAACGTCGGAAGTTTTTCGCTGCTCTATCGTTATGTCTATGGAAAGTGTTCAGACGAACAACATTCCTTAGTTCTCCCAGTTCTGACCTTCACGACTAACTTCCCACCATACTAGGCACATTGTAGCGAACCACCCTCATTCCCTTCCCACTCGATTACTGAGATGTAAAAGCAAAAGCAGCATCTTCCCATGAACCGCTGCTTTGTGGAACCAACTCCTAAGAGGATACTTCCACGATCACTACAATCTTAACTGCTATAGGATTAACTGCTATCTTCTGCACATATCCTTATAAACTGTGTCTCTTACTCTGTAACACTCTACCTCAAGTGGCTCCCAGGTTTTGTACACTGTGAAGATCACTTTAAAAAAGTTATAAATAAATCCAATGAGATTAGCTGGAATATGAACTTGATACGCCGATTACATTTTCTGCACCGGTAATCGCTACGCTACGCGCAAATACCTATATTTCTCAAGAGGTAAACTTTAGTAATTTAAATGTAATATTTAACAACTTTAATTATTAGTGTCTATAATGTTTTAGTTACTTGAACGCTCTTGAAGTAATAATTAAGCTTGGCAGAATAATTAATGATTTTTAATTTGCTGATATCGATGAAAAATTCAAATAATTCCGTTAAAATACCCCATCCACCCACAGATTAAGCTCTGATTTCTTCTAATCAAAGAAAATAAAAGAATTTGATCTAAGAATTAGGTCAGAGTTTGCCATTTTGATTTCAGCCTACTAGGTAACAAGTCAAGCAAGCAACAGAAAAACAACAAACGTAAGAATGTACGTTGTTAAGTAATTTCGTGATTTGAAACGGGTTTCTCTGCTAAAAGCGATGTCACGGAAGCAACAAGAAGACACAATGATTCCTACTTAACAAGAATGAACAGGCGACCGAGTATGAACTATCTACGCTCTTGATAAGCCTTCTCATTTTACTCTTATAGGACAAACTATTATATTATATTTATTGACTTGAAAAACGTCTATTTTACAAGGGGGTATAGTTTGAACATTTTTATATCTCATCCTGGTCCATTAGTTCAGTTATACCCAAACGTTTTTTTCGCTGCTCCCCACTTAACTCCCATGTCACATCCCTGGATGCCACCCTCCTAAACTCAGATTAAGATACTTCTCTCATGCTTATAAATACACTGGAAATTCAAAACAAATAGTAATTTAATCCTGAAGAACCTGCCAGTATATCGCGCACATTTGGCTGTATTGCATGTGGTATACGCTTATCAGACTGATGCCACGAGGAGTACGGTGGTTTTTGTATATTTGTGTCACGTGTTATTTTGCTAATATGCTACTGTCTCACTCAATAAAAATAATACACTTGTAAAAATAAATTCAAGGAAGATTTTTTTTTTGTTTATATATATTTTGAATACTATTTCCAGGGGATGCCATATTGTTATTATTTCCTCTTCAATTACTTGTGGTTATATCTGCGGATCGAGTGAGAGCATGTTTTCTCAAATCTACAGGATTTTCTTAATTACACTTGGTAATTTCAACACTGGGTAGTCTCAGTCCTTCCTCAGATGCCACTAATCTCCTCTTTGTAGTCTTTTAAAACAGTTCACATTGAATAAATTTTTATGGATACATTTTAAATCTTCCAGTGATTATTCAGTTTTCAAGCAGGTCTTAGTGTTTCTTTATTTAAAAAACAGCAACATTCACTTTATGCATTTTTTGTTTTGTTTTTTCTAACTAATCCCTTGTTCGATACCATCATCATTTTACTTTTTAAAACGATTTTCAATTTCACATTAGAATTTTTTATACACATCGCTTCCGATATGGTGTCTGGAAAACTTTTTAAATCTTCAGTATCTACACTATTATTCTTGGTAATGTCAACAGTGCTAACTGTAATTGTTCTAGTTCTCCATTGATTATGGACACTACCTTCACTTTCATAATGTTCACAGTACACAAGCAAGGTCCAGATATCTTATTCTTCTTCAGTTTCATCCTGGTGTACAGCATTTTTTATTGGACACGTTTTGATTGTTTGTTAATTATTATTACTATTATATATTGCATATTATGTTTGCATATTATATATTGCATATTATATATTGCATGTAACCGCCGTATGATTTTTTTCTTCAGATTTCGTGCAAATATATTTATGAAGTCATAAATATCAGTCTGTAAGTCTGAATACTACCATTTTTCTGTTTCGTGTCGCGACTGAATCCGAATTATTTTGCACCACTATAAAAGAATGCAAATGTGTGCATGCATATGGGAACTGATTAATAATATCCACTTGCGTGTGCTGTTACCATAATGATGACAGTTATTGTGACTACATCAATGGCTGTAGGATTGTAAACACTTATGCGCGTCTCTATCTGTGATTTTCCCCGTCGTTTTCATGGTGCATACACGAATAAATCAATATGCCTTAAATGATTGAATGTAATTGTATTATTAGTGCGTATATGAATGTCAATGCCATTGTGTCTACGTCCAGGTCTTCGTGTGTAAATATACGTGTCATCAGCGAGTGGGCGTTGCAAAGCCTGCTGTGTTGTTGGTAGCCTACCTGCCCTGCTTGCCGCTGTGTGTGTGTGTGTGTGTGTGTGTGTGTGTGTGTGTGCGTGTCTATACGGAATTTCGTGTCTCTTTCCATCCTAATTTCCTAAATGTCACTAAGGTCATGACCTTTTAACGGTTCCCAAATGCCGCGTTTCGTTTTGCTTGTTTTCTTCGTTGAAGCTGGTTGGGTTTTGGGATTTGCTCGGAATTGTTTTGCAAAAAGAGTCTGCTTCCACGATAGCCTACTTTGCCGTATCACGTGACCACCACAAATGGTTGCTAAGCAACCCGTCCTCACTCTTATTACTTCCATCTTTCTATCAGTCAATCTGTCTAAAACTAAATCTAAAAAATGTAAACAATATTTCGTACACAGACGCCACACGCGTTTTCAGACATGATAGAAGCAGACTGAGATAAGCAGATGTTTTAAGTATTGAGGATTTGAACAGGACACGAATTCACGTACTTGCCAATCTTTCACTGAGCTTGCATGTTTTAAATCACTACTTTAAAATCGTTTATGTAACTTTGGTTCGAGCTGTAACTACTGGCAACGGAAGGCTATAACGTAAATAGATAGATAGATAGATAGATAGATAGATAGATAGATAGATAGATAGATAGATAGATAGATAGAGAGAGAGAGAGAGAGACAGGGATGAGTAGAATGAAAATACTATCAAAAACAAAATACATTTTAAGTCGATTAATTTTAATAATCCATCAAGGATTGATGTAAGAAAGTTAGAATAAAAATAATCTAAACTTGAAAAGCTCAGGCCATATTTCCTGCGTTGTCATCGGACAATTTCTAACGAAATTACCTCCTTGTCTGAAAAACATTATTGAGAATTTAGATCGTTAAAATTAATCGACACAAAATGTCTGCCGTTTTTTATAGTATTTGCTTATATATATATATATATATATATATATATATATATATATATATATATATATATATATATAAGAAAGAACAGTAAGATATGTAATCCGGTGTTCTTATTGATATTTTTATTTTTTATAAAAAAAAGTCCTCAATGTAAATTTACAGAGCATATATATTATAAATTAACTGATTTAAAATATTTTTTTGCTACACAGTAATAACCATGTTTCAAAAACATGGTTATAACCATATTTCAAAAACATGGTTATAACCATATTTTAAATCCGTTAATTGAAAACATATATATATATATATATATATATGTATATATATATATATGTATATATATATATATATATATATATATACATATATATATATATATATATATATATATGTATATATATATATATATATATGCATGCAAGTTTTGTTGAAAACGACTGACAAGGTGTGGTGGTTGAGTTTTTACATAATTTCGTATATTCGTTTGTTTTTCAGGAGAAATTATATGAAAATTGTCCGAATGTTTTCCAAGCGCTTTCGGCTATACTTGTAGCCATTATCAAGGACAAAATTGATTTTACTTTTAACTGAATATACGCATTGTTTTATGTATATCTTAGGTTATAGGAATTATTTATTTGCAAAGCACCGTCAGCACGTTATGATAATGGCTAAAAGTATAGCTTAAAGCGTTTGGAAAACATTCTCTCAATTTTTATATAATTCATATTCTGAAAAGAAAAATTATACTAACACATGAGAAATTATATAAAAAAACTCAACCACCACACCTTGTCAGACGTTTTCAACGAAACTTGAATAAAATATTGCTACCCAAATACACAATATATATATATATATATATATATATATATATATATATAGATAGATAGATAGATAGATAGATAGATAGATAGATAGATAGATAGATAGATAAAAAGTAAGAACGAGAATAATAAGTAGATAGATAAGTAATGTTTTCTATTTCATTTCACTGGCCCACAACAGCCTAGGCGGATGTTGGTGTTTTAGCATAAGAGTTTGAGCCTTCCCGCCAATAATTCATTTTTTCCTAGTTACAGATAACATTTGAATGATATTGGTAATCGATTCCATAAGAAACGTGGGATGTATTTAAAGCGCTCCTGTGTATGTTTTGTGACGCCAGCTTTGGTCCAGCGAAAGATAGTCTTCTATCACCGCTACATCGACTGCCCACGCAGATAAGGCTTTTGCAATAGATTCAATGGTGGGCGGTACTGGCTGTTTTGATGTTTGTAATGAAGACACGGTAACGTTTTTTTTTTTTTTGTTTGTTTGTTTTGTTTTGTTTTTTGAGGGTTTTTTTTAACATTTGACTTTTAAAATTAGAAGACCATCCAATAGAATTTAATGTCTACAAATTCAATGGCGTATTGAGATTTCTGGAAATCTTCCTCTTCTATATATTATTTTAGGGAAATGCAATAAACCTGCTTTGTAAATAAAAAGAAATGTCAATAAAATTACATTCTTAATACATTCTATAAAAGTTTCTATAAATCTGTTTAAATCATATATGCATGAATGATAAACATATCTAATGATCGTGTATATCTCTATCAGTGCGACCAGGCACACTAATTCGCCCTGATAGGTAGTCAGGTGCACTCAATTTAACAAAAGAGAAATTTATTGTTTTTATGTTTAAAAAATCTTCATTTTAAAAAGTTAGAAAAACCAAGTACATGGTTTCCATGTCTAAGTGAAATCTTTGTCATTTGATATTTTCAACTGGATACTAAATTCCTTTCTCTTCTTCAAGGGATTTAAATCAGTCATTATCGGCCTCTCTAAAAAAAATAGCAAATTCTTCATAAATTCCTTTAAACGAAAACTATGCCGCTTATCTCCCTCGGGAATGTTAAACCAAAATTTCCTATTTTCAGATTTGAAGGCTAATGTTTCCTTATAAAAATTTAAAGTGCGCCTCGAAATAAGAAAGGTTGAGAAATACTGGTGTATATTGATAAAATTTCTATATACATTAAACATGAGAAGCATGTTTCTTTCAATATATTTTTCACTTTTTTACTCAATTTCTTTCATTTTTACAATAATGTTTTCAATTAATTTTTTTTTTCCGTTTCTGTCCCTTCATATCTCTCTGCAGCTTCTTTTCTGGCTCTTAGCAGTGATTTCCTTTTTACCATCTCCTCACAGATGAAAATAAATCTTCAGGAAAATGTGGTTCTACAGAAAGACGCTGAGATGATAAATGAAAGAACATGGGCAATTTGAACAATGACAAATTTTTAAAGAAAATGGAAACAAAAAACGCATATTTAACATCAGAATGAAACGAAATTTCTAGGACACCTAATGGGGAAAGAGGTTTGGGAAATTTTCACTCACAGGATGTATTGAAGGCAAAGGGAACAGGAAAACAGTGTACATAACGAACTTGATTAAATGAATGGAAGAACAGGGTTTCAGAGAGATATTAAATTTACTAAAAGCTTCAGAGTTCAGGAAATTGTGAAGAGCCATGATCGCGAATGTCCTGAAGGGGCATGGGATATAGAAGATTTCTCCAAAGCCTGCTCTGTCATCTATTTACACAAACTCGTATTGAAGTTTACATGCTTATACCCTTGACGTTCTCATTATGCCCTATGAGTGTTAAATTTTCCAATCCTCATAATTTAATCCAGGCACATACTAAGTACGTGTTCTTTTACTATTTTCCTTAAAACTTCGCCATTGCTCACTTGCTCCTTCCGTAGAACCATATCACTGTTACCTCAAACCTTCTTTCCATCTATGAGAAAATTGCTCAGCATTCACTGCCATGTTGGAAGCTTGATACTCTATTGTAGTTCAGAACCCTTTTCTTTGTTTCTATTGATATGTTCCAAGTTTCATAATTGTTTTACTAATTTCTTAACTTATCTATTCATTCATTCATTGATTCCTTTTGTTTTTTGTCAAATTATCTTCTAACATTTTCAACTCAATCTTATATTTACACAAGCCTTCTTTTTCGCCTTTTTTCCTGAAAGTATTTCTATTTTTTTAAAAAAAACGACGAGATAAATGTTTTTCCTTTGAATCCGGGCAAAGCCGGTTTAGCATCGTAACCTGCAACCAATGTTTCAGTCAATAAAACGATTAAAACAAAACTATCAAATATTAGCAAAAAATAATCGTAACAAATTTATGAACTACAACTGATAGCTATATTTGTATATATATATTTCTTTTCCAATCATGATACTACAAAGAATATTTACCTCGGTGAACAATTCAAATAAAAGTAGCGTGCTAGCCACTTGTGAATTAAGACGTATCAATTTTCGTACTATTTTCTAAGAGTTATTTCCCTTGAATGCGTTATTACATTCTGAATGTGTTTGGAATTATTTCATTCGTTTGATTTTTGTGTGTGATTAGTTCTTATGTTGTTTTCACGTATTTATTTTGTTAAAAAGAATGTAATTGTGACTGATCTATGTTTGCTTCTGTACCATGGACAGGTATGTGTGTATTTTCATGGCCTACCTGAAGGAAGACGTGACGAATACTTTTGGTTCTGACGGAAAACTGGGAAGAAAACAACTGCACTTACCTACAAAGAGAAAAGAAAAGAAAATATGCTAAAAATAAGGAAGCATAGTTGCATAACGATATAATAATAATTATGATAAATTACGTAGAAAGAAAGAAGCAGAGATGTAAACAAAAAAAGAATCACGAACCAAGGCTTTAATACATTAGGCCATGTGTCAATACAGTTGGTTTATGAATTTGGTGGCATAATAATTGAGTTAAATCTCTGGGACGGATAGTGTGTATTTGTACTCAGTAGGGACGGGCGAGCAATAGCCAAGGAATAGTAACACTCGTAGTCTCTCTCCGTACATTAAATAATAAGCTTAGTTCAGAATTTCCTGCAATTTACCCAGATCAATATACACTTGATGAAGGCCTTCGGGCACAAGGGCTAAAACGTTGTGATAACTAAAGCAAAGATAAGGAAATAGTCTGAATATAAATATTGTAAATAGGAAATATTTATAAAGTTGATGTTTCGCTATTGATTTAGCTTCAGCAGATTGATACAGCCATATCCCTAAGCCAATATACGCGTGACGTCTACACAACAAAATAAAATAATATTGATTTTAAAAACTGAATCATGACTTCGACTCTTCTGAAAATTTCTAATGATGGTAGATAAATAACGAAACATGTCAGTTTATAAAGATTTCCTACTTGTCTCATACTCAACAGAATTATATATATATATATATATATATATATATATATATATATATATATATATATATATATATATATATATATTGTGTATTTGGACAGCAATATTTTATGCAAATTTCGTTGAAAACTATTGACAAGTTGTGGTAGTTGAGTTTTTTATATAATTTCTCATGTGTTCGTATAATTTTTCTTTTCAGCTCATGAATTATATAAAAATTGCCCGAATGTTTTCGAAGCGCTTTCGGCTATACTTTTAGACATTGTCACAACGTGCTGACGGTGTTTGGCAAATAAATAATTCCTATAACTCTACATATACATAAAACAATGCATATATTAAGTTATATATGTTAAGTTATATATATATATATATATGTGTGTGTGTGCGTGTGTGTGTGTGTTAAGTTATATATATGTGTGTGTGTGAGTGTGTGTGTGTGAGTGTGTTTGTGTGTGTGTGTGCATTATACTTAAAAAGGGAATTGTATGGGAAAAGCAAGGACACAGTCATCATATTCTGAAAAATGGTTTGAAAAAATGTTTTATTTCAAGTGAATGGATCGTGAATATTTTGTTGAGAACTCGTCAAATAGAAGGGATAAATTCTAAGTTTTTTTTTCTTTTCAGTTTGCTCCCGTGCTGCCGATTTTGTCAAAGAAGTTAATATAATCAGAGAGGAAAGATGGGAATAAATGTGAAGTAAAAACATTGAGTTGGTGGGCGGAGTGGGTGGAGATAAAATATGTAGAAAAAAAGATTATTTCGAGAAAGAGTGCAAAAAAAGAAAGAGCGATAAAGAAAAAGTGAAAGAAAAAGAAACAAAATAAATGGAGAGAGAGAGAGAGGAAAAGCTTAAGAAAGGAAACATCAGAAATTAAATGATAAGTGAAAGAAAAACACTGAACTGAAAAGAAAAAATTGAAGAAAGAAACAAAAAAAAATTGAAGAAAGAAACAAAAAAAAATTGAAGAAACAAAAAAAAAGGCAAGAACGATTTGAAGAACATATTAAAAATAGTGAGAAAATAGAAAAATAAAAATAATTAAATAGAAAGGAACAAATTCTAAAATAGAGAAGAACCAAAAAACGAAAGAGTAAAAGTGGAAATAATGAAAGCTTAAAAAAGGAAAACGCTATCAAAAAGTAATATAGAATTTGGAAAAGGAGAGGGAAAGATCGAAAGAGTAAAATAATGAAAAAAAAATGGTGAAAGAAAATAAAAAAAAAAAGAGTATAAGGTGTGTACTAATCTAACGAAAAACATCTAAAATAAAAATTACTAAATAAAAATTTGTCGAAGCAAAAATGAAAAGACATATCGGGAAAACCAAAATTAAAAGAAAAAGAAGAAAAAATGCCATCGGGTATCCATCACGTGATCATTTCAGAAATAGCATCCGACCTCTCCTTGAATAAAATACACGTTTTGTAGGACGTGTGTTGAACAAATGGGATTGTTAGGATGCTAGAGAAAACCCCACCTTCTTTGATTTAACACATATTCACAAAAGAATAAAAAGAAGACAGCCATCTCTGTTTTATTCATCGGCTCCTTTCGTTCATTCACACACACATTTCTCTTTCCATTTCCTGTACGCTTCAAATGTTGTCTGTCTGTCTGTCAGAGGAAATGACAAAAGTGAAAGTTTTATCTTTTGGTAATTTTGAAGATCAGTGGTCAAAGTTGGATCCACGATCTTTGAAACATCCAACTGTCACATCGCTTCGCATTCGGACAAATATTCGGATTTCTGGGGTTTCTTTGTAAATCTTCTCTGAACTTTGAACCGAATCGTTTATCCAATCTATAAGGATAACTTTATTTTTAGAGAAAACTACCAAAATCCTACCAAAATTATAGATTTTATAGTTATTTTACTTTTGTATATTTTGTTAACTTTTTTTGCCTCGATTTGGCAAAGTTGCATATTTCACTTTACCGTTTTATGGCAACCTTTCCTTTCAGTTATGTTGCATCAAGAAAGTTATTTTTTACTGTTAAACCCGTACAAAGATTTACGATATCGGGTAGATAAATTTTAGGTTGTATAACGATTCAGTTGAACTTAAATGGTACAAGTTAATTATCAATTCATGGGTAAGATTATGTCACATTTAACATTCAAATGGATACAGCAGCAAGACAGGTTTGAAAATCTGCATTTGAAATATTGTATAATTCATTTCGTCTCAAACAACGAATTTTGTGACAAATGAGAAAGTCTTAATACATCTAAGATGAGAAGTAGTTCTAAGTGCAGAACGTGTGCATTTTAAATACACCACCTCAGAACGTGTGCATTTTAAATTCACCACCTCAGAACGTGTGCGTTTTAAAACATCATTTTAGAACGTGTGATACACAATGACAGATTACTTTGTGAAATTTATTTTAAAAACAATTTTATATAACAGCTAATACTTTTTACGTTTATTTTTCTAACGGTTGCCTTCTTTATTTTATTATGCTTGATAAATTCTAGTTACTTAAAATACGGTGTTTGAACCAAATATTAAATAAATTAGTGTAGGAAAACAAATAAATTTTACACGGGATAGGTTGCATTAGATGATCTTTTGTCCAACACAGTAAGATGCTACAAAACCAAAATATTGAAATGAAAAGTCAAGTACTTAAATGACTTCGTCAGATTGAGACCTTCATAGGAATGCTATGCACAGAGTCCAACTCGTCAGTGAAAAACATAAACTCCCATTTTTATACAACGGTTTTCTTAGATCAAGAGTTAATATGTCTTCACATGTACAAATACTTTCAATCTTAAAGACGGCAATCCTTCATCAGATTCTATAGAATGGCTCTACAAAATAAAGAGCATTATCAAATAACTAAAACCACATCACTTAAATACTTCCAACAGCAGCAACAACAAAAATGAATAGCACATGTAAAAAAAAAAATGTAATGATATGATCAAGCAGCTAACTTTCCATAATACAAAATCAAAATGTGAGGAAGAAAACTTCCATCATTGATAAAAAAAGAGCGATATCAGTTTTTATTTTTATTTTAGAAAACCTAATTTCCTGAAATACTTTTCAAAAGAAAGATTTTATAAATTTCAAATTTTATAAATTTAACTGACAATAAATGTCGAATGTTTCCTACTTGAAAACGACTAATATTACCGTTATATTTGAAAGGTTTAGATTTATTATGAACATTTATCATCTGAGTTAGAGTTTCGCATATCGTATACGATATGAACTTGTATTGAACGCTGTTGACATTACAAACAACTTCAGTCATTATTTAAATTTCGCACATTATAAAATTGTTTTTTCAGTTCGCATGCAATCTTCACATCAAAAGTTTTTGTTAAACTTTGGTCTTTATTTTTGTTACTAGAATTTTTTCAATCCACACAGTATTTTGCATTGTTGACATTATCGCAAACATTTTTTGTCGAGATATACAAACTCGAAGAAGCTGATTTGTTTGGAAAAATACTTTGGCAAAAATCTGACTTCATGGTTTAATAATTTCTTTAATTTGATTTAATTTTACAGGACTTCGTGGTAAACAACGTCGTTTAAGAATTTTTTTTCCTTTATTTTGTTTAACAGTGAAGAATAAATCGTACTCTTTCGTACTCTTTCGTACTCTTGAGCTTGCAACATATATCTGATCATGCGTAAATATTTATTTCTGGAAAAATTCTATCTTTTTGAAGCGTTTGAACTTGTGATTTGTTCATAGTTCTCAAAAACGCAAGACGAACTGTCATTGGATGCTTGTATATATTAAAATTTAAAAGAAAAGATATGCAAAAAATATTGCATTTTTATTAAATAAGTATTTATTTTAATAATAGTTTTTTTTAATAGTAGGAGTATTTTTATGTTTAATAATAAAACTTTTTCTTTTGCAAAAAATAATGCTAAATTTATTGTACTAAGTTACGCACCCTAGTATAACCAACTGTCCTTTGCACCCCCTTATCTGTTTGCAGTTCTCCCCAATATTTGGTTTCGATCGGTCAGTGTATAGGTATTTTAGAGAGTGTGAGGGAGAGGCGTACTAACAGAAGTCACAGAATCCTATATATATATATATATATATATGTATATATATATATATATATATATATATATAGATAGATAGATAGATAGATAGATAGATAGATAGATAGATAGATAGATAGATAGATAGATTCTGATGATATCTTTACTATTTCCTTCTTTGTTAAAATAAATTTTAAAAAATCAACCACGCAGAGATAAATCTTTAAAAGAAATCCACGGTTTTACAATATGAAATTTCTTCTTTGTCCTATTAATATATTCAGTATTAATATCGTCAGTATTAATATCGTCAGTAATAATGACTTCATTGTTATTACTTTGATATTATTCTAATAAATTTCTTCATCATCATCATCTTTATTTTCTTTACAATAGAAAATGTCCCAGCTGATGGTCGAATTTTGGTACATTTAGATAATTATCTAATACAATAGAACCATTTCACATTAGATAATACCACGTAATAACGTAATAAAAAAGAAAAACAATAAAGTCGATAAAAAAATTAATAAATTCAAAAATAACCATCAACTTCTAACTGGGAAAATAAGTGCGAAATTATTTGTCGTTCACACACACACATACACACGCACACACACACACACACATACACACGCACACACATACATATATATATATATGTGTGTGTGTGTGTGTGTGTGTGTGATGTTAAGCCTGACCTTTCGTAAAATAATGTCAATTGTATTTAAATTTGAAATGTAATATTAATAAAATGTTAAGATGTAGTTAGCAAAAACTTTACTCATTGCAACTGACAACATTAATGTTTCTAAAAATGACAGCGATTTTCAAAAGTATTCGATCAAAACTACGAAATTTAACAGTTTCTCCACAATTTAGATCAGAGAAAACAACTGATACACAAATTTGAAAATATAACAAAAGCTTAAGTAGAAAGACTTTTGCGGTTGAATTTTTAAAAATAACGTTTGATTGAAATACTGATGTTTAAGTATATGTATTTATCTATGTACATATGTATTGCATGTCTGAATGTATTCCGGCATGTGTCATGCAAGTTTCTAACTGTATGTGTGTGTGTGTATGTCTCTGTGTGTGTCGGACATGAAATAGACTGTCGCCTCTAAGTGTTGAATTCAATGTTAACTTTTATATTTACACACGCTCTATCTCTGATATTGAGAACTTTATCCCATAAATATAGCAGTCCTTAAGACTATATTTCTTGATATATATATATATATATATATATATATATATATATATATATATATATATATATATATTCTGTTTATACTTTTTAAATATGCATATATATGTATATTTATACACGTCTGAATTTTTGTATATAAGACAGGTAAGATACACACATTATATATATTAGGGTAGGTCGATTTTGGAACTGTAAAAAGAATAACTCGAGGAAAGTTGTAAAATAATGTCAAAAATTACCACAAAAATATTTTTCTATAAAACTTTGTATTTATTTGAGTAATCGAACTTAAAGACAAAATAAATTGCGATTTTTATCATCATGTCGGTGTCACCGGAGACATGTGTATGTTAAATTAAAACCGAGTCTTAACGAAAAGAAAAAAAAGAAAATAACGCTTAATAATGGATATTTTTGAGTTTATTATCTATTCTCTTATTAAATTAAATGAAATTACTGCAAATAAAAAATAAATCACACAAAAATATTTTGTTTAAAATACAAATAACTACTCATGAACGGCGTCGTTTTTACTGGATATTTTTTCGGTATTTACCGGTAGTAATTACCTCCTCTTGTATGTTCAGTTTCTTTTGTTTACGCTTTTAACTAGCGCAAATATCTATTTTATTTTTCATCAAAATATACTTAACTATTTAAAAAAATACAACTTTTATAATTATTGTAATTTGTTTATATTTTGAAAATTAATTTTTTTATTAAAAAGCCTGTTTACAAGCTAATCCCGGAATTAACTCTACTTTTATGTAAATAAACATTACTTTTAATTTAATAATGCATTTCAAACTTTATTTTGCAATTTATTTTGAAAAATATTTTTGTATAATTTCTGATAATACATATATTTTCTAAAATTATTAAAATAAATCAAATTAATTTTTATATTCTTTCAAGAGTGGGGAGCAAACCAAGAAAAAATTAAAAAGAATCACAACTATCAATTTTAAAGCTATGCACTGGGGACAGTTAAAAGATCTGTCATTAAGTGGAGTTTGTGAACCACCACTCACAGAAGAATTTTCTGAAAATGAACTTTGGGAATAATTATTAAATGGTACGAAGCTTGACTTGCCAGATTTGCCCTCACATTCTCAAAGCATGGAATGGGCAGTCAAGTTAACAACAGAAGCTTCCCAATCTGTGTATGGCTTTGAAGCAAGGCCCTAACACATAATAGCAAAAGCTTTGTGTCAGAAATTGAGGGTTCTTATATGGAGCTATTTGACTCTATATATTAAGCCCTATTGAACTATTCTTTATTTTTCCATATTTGTTTGTTTGTTTGTTGTATTTTCATTCAAAACAGAAAAAAATCAATTTTTTAATGTATTCAACTAATACTGCTTAATTCATGAGGTAAAAAACAACATTTCAAAATCGTCAGTGATAATGGGGGGGAATTTTCAATTTGAAGTTTACTTATAATTTCTACATTTTATTTCATTTTGATAAAACAAAATAGCAACATTCCCTGATTTAAATAGGGAAATTGTTTGTTTTTTTATCAATATTTAGTCCAAATCTTGCAAAATCGTAGATTTTTCAGTGCATTTTTGTCTACGATCTTTGATGCCAATTGCTCAAAAAACCGTTGAAGTGACAGATCTAATTTTTTGTATCAGTACTTAATAGTTCTATACACAACTTTCGGTACATTATTCTTTTTGATATTTTTAAAAAAAGTCAAAAATCGACCTATCCTAATATTCATGGGTGTTTCTATACTATATATCGATGTAAAAATAAATATTGATTATTTTTGTTTCTCACCTACCCTATGATGTTCACAGATATAAATGTTTAAAACAGATTGGGAAAAGGAATTTTCACATATATATGTATACATATATGTCTGTGAGTGAACAAAATTATCGAAAAATTTTAAGCATGTAGATCATCACTTCGCCTGAATAACGCAGGCTACGTGACATAACCAAGAGGCTAAATGATGATGGAGTCGTGTTGTCGGTATATCTATCTAGACACTTTCCAGAGCTTTCTATAAAATTTGGCAAATGTGGAGCTCATTGGTGTCCCTCAGATCAGGAAGTTGTTTTTGGAATCAGTTTCATGCCATTTGCATTTAACAGGAGGCTACTTATTCTTTTTGGAAAAACAACCGGGAAACAAGATGAACATAAAGGTGTGTAAATTGCCTGCCACAACATCTGTGTATGTGCCAGCTACCTGGATTCCAATTTCAATAGCAATCCTAGCGAGTTCCAACAGATTATATCTCACACCATTAAACAATTACCACCACCTTGCAGTGCATCCTACTGACAGGCAGGATCCATAAGAATCCATCTGTTAACCACATAGAGAACGAAATTCGTCTGACCAAATGACATAAACGGGTGGCTATATTCTCTAGTCTTGGTAAAACATAGGAACTAATACTGATTCAATAATGATACTGTATATAATACAACCTACAGTGCATTCATTCGTAGGTGAATTGAGTGACATCCACGCGTACGTGGGCTGTAACTTGATGCCAGAATGTATTGTCTTGTTCTCGTATTGCTTGTGGTTCACCGTAGTTTCACATGACACTGATATCCGTCTTCAGTTCTTGGTATAGCTCTACTACTACAGCCGGAGAAGAACACAGGGCAGTTGGAACATCATCTGGTTGAGTATATTTCTAAAAGTGGAATGGGGTTTAAAACCTTACATGTGCTGTTATCTCTAGTTGTTTGGCACTTCCGTTTATAATTATATAAGCAGTATATGTATAGCTGGCCATTCGTATTCGAAGATACCCGTCTAATAGGATGGCTATCCAATCCCTATTGCAGACGCTTGAGGCGTATTTGTGTTTATTCAATATTCACAGAACCCACTTGTGGTTTATACTGCAGCTATGCTGAGCAAATCTTAGAGTTTCTGGAAAAGAGTGCGTGACAATTTTGAACAAGGTCAACACGCTCACTCCCTCGGCCACGATGACTTGCGACTTCGTGCTAGGACAGCTATCGACGGCACCCAATTTCACTCTTGGGTCAACCCGTAGTATGGTTTTCAGACACTTTCCAAAGGTGCCGCATGCTTGGATCGACCCCTCCAATCCGATCCGATCCGATAACATCAGGAATTCTCCTTCCGACCATGGTGAGATTCGAACCCGGGTCTCATGGCCAGAATGCGAACGTTCTAACCACTCGGCCACGTGGACATTAGAAATCGGCATGATAATGTTCGTATGACTCTTAAGACATTCGAAATGAACTGTGCATGAAAAAAAACTTTACAAGTGTAATCTACTCAAGTGGCTAAGAACCATGTTTCTCCTTATAGCACCTGCTTTTGTTTGTTTGTTTGTTTGTTTGTTTTTTTGTTTGTTTTTTTGCGGGTGGGGTGCAAAGAAAGTGGTACTCAGAAAAACGACTGCAAAATAAGTTGGATGAGAGAAGAGATTTTATTTTGTTGCAGGATATAATATTCTGCTTCCAATGATACAAGACATGTCTTGGTAACATCTTTTTTCTGGGTACAACTTATATTCACTCTAAATCAAGCAGACTATCTGTTAACCAAACTGGATTGTCCAAATTCTGGATTATGCGAAAAAACTTTCAACTTCCCGTGAATAATTAATTCTCAGACTTAGTCCGGAGTGCAATCTCTTAAAAATGACAGTGTTTTTGTTTTTTGTTTTTTTTAATTTATTACTGTCCTCCTGTCTACTCCGAGAAAGCGTTCGGTCGACTAGATGACAACAAGCCATTTTAAACAGTGTTGAAATAAATTTTAACACAGATTATAAAAAAAAATCAAATGCCGACACCTCCTGCAATCTTCATTAACGAATCTATCGATGTTCGACTTGGCATGAAGAGGAAGTCGACGCCGTTAAGTTAATGCAACTTCGTCAAATGTTATCGCTGGCAAAAACAAAGAATGTAAGAACCTCAAGCAACAGAGACTGGGTGGTTTTCTCACAAAACAATTATCGATCACAACCTCATTGAACTTTCTTTACATTAACTTACTATTTTCCATGAGCTCAGCGCACTTCCTGTGCACGGACGTGAATGTTTTTTTTCTTTTTCTTTTTATAATGACGTCATGATTCCTTGACTTATCAGCTTTACGTTCGTTATATAAACGACAGAAAACGTGATTTTGTTTGTAAAATAGAATATCACGATTTTTTAGGCAATATCCTGGGTTTTGATATATTTTATCGATCGAATGAAAGCAAAACCTTTAAACCTACATTTTTACCTGTTCCGAATGACTTTCTTTATATGATCGGATCACTCACTTAAACAATCAATTATCCGAACAAAACACAACCCTCCCATCTCATTCGGAAAGTTGACATTCTCAAAATAATTCACATTTATAAAGAAGATTTATATATATATATATATATATATATATATATATATATATATATATATATATATATATATATATATATAACGTGTAAGTGTGTATTGAATATAAAAGTGACGAGAACTGAATACCAAATAATTTTCTGACATTCTGTGTTCCCTTCAATTCCTGACAGATTTCTTATGATATTTTTAATACACAGTAAAGATATCTTAACTATTAAAAAATAACAGTTTATAAAACAAAGTACCGTGAACTGGATTTATAGCTTAATACTGGTAACCAAGCATTAACTTTTAAATTTGCTTATATCTGTCTTCCAAATCCTCTCCATTTTGAAAGACTTTCATAAATCAGACTATTTGATTTATTCTTTCTTTGTCTATAATCTAGTATTTAGAAACGAAGCTTTAGCGCGTTTTCCAAATAATATTTAGTAAAACATATCTGAAAGCAAAGAAGCCTAATAATGTAACAATTAACATCAGTATTTGTTTTCTTATGATTTTAAATTGAGATTATCTCGAATTATATCTTCAAAGTCAAAACAATTGTAAACAGTATTAAACGGATACAAATTGTAAAGCGACAATCTGATTGAAGGTTGGCGTTGATTAAATAAAAATAAAGCTATTAAAGATCTATAAAAGAAAAAAATCCATTTTACAATTTTTATTTTTATTTTTTGGTTTGTTTCAGCGTATAATGAGTAAATCTGGCACATTTAAAAGAGTCGCATTTAAAAAAATTAAGATAATTGCTTCAGATAAGAACAGGTATCGGAGGTATATCAGATTTTACTTGTGCACATTTGTATTGATTGCTATAAGTCTATTAAGACTAAAAGATGCTGATCATCCCAGTTGACGTCTGAATTGACAATCAACGCTTGAAGTGCATGTATCATGACTCAAGCATTAAGCTGAATGGTGCATTCGGAAAATACAGCAATGCATATTCAAGAGATTAGCGTTCAGGGGTAGCATGCACATTCAGTTTTGCAAATGGACAATATATTTAAATAGTAACACAAGAGAAGATGTTTGCGATCTTATTAGAAATCGAAACTAATGCAAATGAAGTCAATTCTTACTGCTTCTTGTGCTGGAGAACGTTAACCAAGATTAAAAGTTCTTAGATTCACCCAACGGCGACGAATTACTTAGTAAATAATAACAAGTAAATAAATAAAGTATGTCACAATGAACTGTAGGAACTGCTAGGTAACCATGACATGTTTGGAAATGACATTAGAATAACCCAGAACCTATACTGGTAGAAAACCACTTGCATAGGGATAGAAATCGAATTCAGTAAATATACGTAAATAGAAAGGAGTATTAGACAAGGATGTGTCTTTTCACAGGACTTATTCAACCCATACCGTCAGATGATTCCGTGAGAATTGGAAGTCCCACCAGGATTCATTATTGGCAGCCAAAATCTTTACAAGATATGCAGATGTGACAGTGCTGATGACACAGAAAGGCAACGACAAGAAATCCTACAGAAAGTAGTAAAAGAAATGGAGAAGAAAGGACTAATCCTCAATTTCAAGAAGACAGAATATATGGCGCTCAATAAAAGAAATGCCCCAACATGCAGATTAAAAATTGAAGATACGAAAATCAAACGAGTAAAGCAATTTAAATATCTTGGAAGTGTCTTAACTTTGGACAGAATATGCGACACTGAAATCAAAAGGTGCATTGGGATAGCGGAAGATGCTTTCCAAAAGCCAAGTAAAATATTAAGAAAAAAGACAATTTCGTTAGAAACAAAAACAGAAGTACGAAACTGTTACGTAATATCACTTCTTCTATATGGCAGTGTATGCTGTACAATAGCCTCACAGATGAAAAGACTTGATACAACAGAAATGTGGTTCTACAGAAAGAGAATCCAATGGAATGAACAAGTGAGCAACGACGAAGTTTTAGAGAAAATGGAAACAAAATGGGGTGCTTATACTTAACTTCAGTAAGAAACTGTTGAAATTTCTAGGGTACGTAATAAGAAAAGAGGGCATGAAAATTTTGATACTGACTGGACAGATTGAATGCAAGATGGACAGAGGAAAACAACAACAACTAGCGAGCTTGATTAAATGGATGACAAAATAGAGTTTAGGAGCGATCACAAAAAGGCAAAATTTATTAAAAGCTACAAAGGACAGGAAATTGTGGAGAGCCATGATTTCCAACGTTGTAAAGTGACACGGCACATACAAGAAAAATTAAAACGTCTTAGTAGCAATAAATAGGAATAAAAATACACTCTATTACGGAATATCGTATGTGCAGTCCATAACTATAAAACAAATATCCAATCAGATATAGATATAGACTTATAAAGAGATTGATAACTAAAAATAACGATATCAGGAGAGTGAGATAACTATTTACATTATTCACATTCAAACTAATACTCATCATTGTTGCTATTATCACAATATTTCGACTGTTGTGTCCTCCGACATTCTTCAGGTGCATTTTGATCGTGATAACCTTCAGGAAATTTCGAACAGACCACTTATTTAATCTCGTTTCGTGGCCAAGTCTAGGAATATCCCATCTTGTTCTTATTTACTACTGTTCAGTTATTGCTTAACATGTTTCCACCGAGTCTAGGTTTGCACTACACGACCCAGGGATTGAATTTTCAATTACTATTTCACTAAATTCACGAACCAATGCTTTAATCTTCTAGGTTATTTTCCCGTGAGACTTAACTGATTTTAGAACTTAGAACCTGTTGTTTACAGTGAAAGCTCCCCGGACTGGCAAATACCTGACGACGGCCGGGGAGCAGAACGATCGAAACATATAATTTTATATATTATTTTGCGATAATATCAAAAAGGAAAACTATAATCCTACTCTAAGTAATGTAAATAACGATAACTTATTCCAGAGATTCCGGTAAAATTTTGATAGTTAAATAAATAAAAAAAAACTATGATGTATGAAAGCGAAGAAATAGCTAGTTTAAAAATAGTAAAACTAATACTATTAAATAAACAATCCAGCTGACGAACACATGGCGAAAATTATTCATAAAATCCGAGACGAAAAGATGTTCGAGGAAATACATCGCCATAAAGCAATCATTAAATGAAGCAGGCATGAAAAGAATGAAATCCGAAGTCTATAAAAATAAGTAATATGAAACGAGCTGTCCTAAAAGCCAATCGATCCTAGTTTATCCTGTCGGTCACACACATCATTTCTTGGTCGTCGTCCACTGAGCGCAAGACGTTTCTTCTGGAAATGCACCGCTGAACCCGCCCACTAGTCGTAAAAAATGAATAATTTACGTTTACATCACTTTCGTATCACAATATTTTTGTTATCAATTCTAGCGTGATGTACTAACTGCGTCTCACTTAAAACTCTCTCGGTCATGTCGGAAATAATGTGTTCTGTTAAAACAAACCACACGACATGACAATCACTGACAAATAGTAAATTCGGACTCCTTTTAAAGCTAATCACCATATTTACAATTTTAAATTCTGATTTTATGAAGAAAAATATAGAAAACGTTCCCTTAGAACATTTCATATGTTGTTGGTGCATTATAATTAAAACCTTGACAAGAAAATGTTGAAGGTTGTTTTTATTTTCTCAACTAGAAATATACATTATAACATTTAATTATATTAATATTTGAGCTTGAAAAACATTTAAACTGAAAAAGTAATTAATTGCATCAACCTTTTCCGTACTCTATTTTGTTCCCACTTTAGCAAAAAAAACAATAACCATTTAGCAGATTGTATGATTGTTAGCGAAAGGGTCAGTCCACGACTTGAGCTCCGAGTTAGAGACGCCAAAATCAGGCAAATACAGAAATTTAACTATCTGGGAAATATTATAGCAAGCTGTTATTTTTTTTACTATATGTGCACTCATTAAAAGGTCCAACAGCCACTTAATGTAGAAGTTTAATGAATGAGGTTGTATGGACGTAGGAGGAGGATATTAATCCAGATTTGATGACCCTTGAGTTGAAGTGATTAAGATTAAAGGGATATGGAACGCTTCTCCTAAAGGTTTTGCTCCATGGAGTAGTGGTTCTCGGGAACAAGCCGTCTGAATGAAACTTCCTTCTTAATAAAGAAATGCGAAGGAAATGAGAATGATTCGATGATGTATACGCGGTATAGCGAGTCCTAACAGTAGTTCTGAACTGGTGGATATAGGGAATGTAACTCGTTCGAACATTTGCCACGAAATAGAATAGCGAGAAGTTTTGCGGTGTTTCCTCGGTGGGAAATAGACTTGAAAATAATAATAAACACCCGCCAGTCCACTTAAACTCTTTTGAATTGTCGAAGCTGAAAAATGAAGACTGTACAGCTCCAGACCAGATAGCAGCAATACACTAGTTTTTGTCAGATATGACTCTTGTAAAGAGAGAATGGCAGGAAGAGACAGTTCCTCTCTGGAACGGCCCAAGGAATCGACTATGTTTTCAGCCTCATTAACGATTGATTGCATGAGTTCCACTTGAGATCTGGGATAAACTTGTGTCCCAATAGACGTTCATGTAAAGAGGCTTTTTGAGAGTACAACCGCTCATAATGAGTGAAGAAAATTCAAGATTTGCTCGGCGATTATAAAACATTACTAGCTTCAATGTTACACGTAAGTTTGTTTTCGAACTGAGATGAAAGATCAGCTGCTAGCTCTGATACACCAATAAAATTTGGTAGTACGGAGGTTTACTAATGATTCAAAAATGTGTTTTCGTTAATATAAAGCAGAAAGAGGGGAGAATTGAGGAGGGTGCCTTAGGGAACACCTGCATTGATCTCATGGACTTAAAACTGGCCATTCATGGACTTACCGAATATGAAAGACTTGATAATTACGAAGACTCTTGCAGAGATCCGATGGTTAATTGGAATAGCGAAAGATGTCTTCTAAAAGATAAACTTGAAAATAAGAAACATACAAATGTTATAAGAAACAAAAAGAGTAATGAACTGTCATGCAATAAAAAGTGAATGCTAGACAATTTCCTCACAAATGAAGATGAGACTTGAGGCAAGAGATGTGGTCCTACAGAAGAATGCTAAGAATATCATGGACAAAGCGTGTGAGCCGTGATGAAGTTTTAAGGAAAATGATAAATAAATGACACATACTTAGAATTTCTCGGAAAGATAATGAGAAAAGTGAGATTGGTAAATTTGACACTTACAGGGCCTACTGAAAGCAAGTAGTACGGATGGAAACAGCGAGTAACCTATCTGACGAGCTTGTGCAGATGGAATGCAGAACAAAAACTGAGAGGGATATTAATGAGGCAAAATATGAAGTTGTGGAACGCTATGATCTCTCAGGTATTGAAAACATATGGGAAATATGAAAAGAAGAAAAAAATATCGTTAAAATATCGTTTATAGATATGTACACTGTGTACATGGTAATCAACATTGAACGGTAACTATGAATTTTATGTCTCAGTACGATTTTGAGACAATTATTACTATAAACGTGCCACAGTCAAAGTTTTATCAAATAATCCCAGTGAATTAGATGAATTGCAAAACTGAGACATGATTAAGCGTGAAATATGACGAATACTAATATTTTGCTCTGAATAATAACTTGAATATTGACAGTTGATTATGTGAAAACTTTAAACAATATGAAAATGAATAGAAAATACACGCCGGTGCCAAAATATCAAACACGAAGACAATAAAGAGGATAATTCGTTGAACAAGGCAACATGAATTCCTACCTCAAAATATATTCGACTAAATGTAGCAAAAAGCTACGTGAGTCAGGATTTTTTGTGTTACATTTTTTTTTCTGCACTGAGATGATTTTATGCCTGGATTTCGCAGTTTGTAAATTTTTACATGCAAAATATTACAAGGACATTCTCTTTAAAAAATATTCAATTTAATCCAGAATTAAAATATTCTTTTTTCTTACAGTACTTATATTTTACAAGGAACACCCAGGGAGCTATTGAAAATTAGCAACATAGCACAAAGCCAGTCATACATTTTACTAATACCGAAGTTTGACGTATCCAATTACCTATTCATAACTTAAAATGTAAAAAGACAATTACAGTTTATTTTCCAAAAGTTCACTAAAAGTATTCATGCTAAGAAATATTATTTTTTCTTCTGCTGTTTCTTTCTATTCGACATTATTATTTTATTGTTTCCATTTCGTAATATTGAAATTGTTAAGAACGGTTTATGATTAGCTAAATTCGAACGGATTTAACTCAGTGCTGTGAAAAATTTAATATTTGATTTATTTTATGTGTTAACTCCTTCCTAGATGTCAGCAATTATAGCTCTCCACAACATCCTGTAATTTGTATTTTTAAATAACCATTTATCATTTCTCTTTGTCATCTATTCACGCACATTCTTTAAGTAAATTGCTGTCTCCTCTTGCTTCTATTATCTTCAATAGTTTCTAAAAGTGTTCGTTTCTCTAGACGCTCTTTCCTCATTATATCTCCCATAATTCCACCTGTCTTTTCTTTCTGGTTGCTAGTATCAACTTGTAGCTCCAAGTTTCCTTAAAACCACTTCGTTGCAACATGTTCTCACTAATCAGCACATATATTTTTATAACCGAATAGAATTACATGTATTTAGCTAACTGGTGTAAGGCAGCATATAATATGATGATAATAAATTACCGGTGACAGATCAGCTATAGCCTTAGATGGCAACTGGTCTACTGCAGAAAGAAATGGCGACATTCGAAACCTGACTGAAGAGCCAAAAATTTTGCCTCGTCAATCATGTTTCGAAAGGTTCATGGTCGCCTTAGCGTGTATCACGCATGGCACATAACTGACTGATTCTGCAAGGTTACAAAAGACACCTAGGTCAATTCTTGACTCAATTCAGGGAAGATGAAATAATTATGTTACCTGCAAAAATGACAGAAAATAAGTTAATGCCGTATATATAAGATCATCTAAACATAAAATAACAGATCATTACGTTTTTCAATATTTCCTATGAAATATTCTTCAATACAAAAATATGTCAACCTATCATTGTTCGATTTATGTTCAGGTCTTTCCTGTTTTTTAAGTAGAACGCGAGCCGATCTTAAGAGAACTAGGAATCTTATCAGGATTTATTACTGGTTGACAACCTTAACAATATAATGTATACAGAGGTAGTAAAACGAAGTGAGCAAAAAAGGAAGAACTGTTGTAAGAAAAAGGGATGTATGGTCGTTAGTAAGAGACAATAACGAAGTGTAATTACCAGAATTAAGCAAAGAGAGAAATTTAATCTATGGCGTGACACGACAGAAAATATGAAGGCTCATTGGAATAAAGAACGATAGCTTCCAAAGGCTAATCAATGTATTAAGAGAAAAGAAAATGTCGTTAGAAACAAAGAAAAAGTACTGAACTGCTGTATAATATTAATCTCCCTATAAGCCATTGAATGCTGGAAAATTTCCTCAAAGATGAAGAGAAGACAAGAAGCAACAGAAATGTGTTTCTACAGCAGGTTTTGAAAATACCATAGATGGAGCGTGTGAGCAACGAGGGAAATTTAAAGAAAATAGGACAATTTCATTTAGAATCAGAAAGAGGCAGTTGAAATTTCAAGAACTTATTAAAAGAAAGAGTAAAACGTCGGGAAACCTACAAAAGGAGCTTGTATAAATAAGGACCGGGATAGTACACGGAAAAACGTGGCTTAGGATAGGACGTTGTGGAGAGTCATGATTTCCTATGTTCTGAAAGAAATTTGCACATAAATAAGATTAAAAGCTCTGGATTCAAAATGCAAATAGAATTTATACTACGAATGATAACTTTTTATGAAGACGCTTAACTGCTAATCTTTATGTATAAGTCATTGTTGGTCTCAGCCAATGTTTGTGAACAAAGATCCAGTAGGCGGTCCAAAGTATTTAAATTAAGGAAGAAAACTAACACGCAGAATAAAAGAAAATAAAGCAAGTCTAGCTTGAAGGAAATAAAGAAATATATTGCAATTTGTGCTGTAGTTTATCATTTGTAATTAATTCTATAGGATACGGCGTCTTGAGAAAAATAATGTTCCAGAGCAGTTTTAAAATCGGACGAAAAATATCTAAAGAAAAATAAGTTTCACCTAAAAGCAGGGAAGAAGACATTTTACCCGGGAAACAGTGGTGAAAGCGAACACAGAGACGCAAATCGTGGGAAGATGCGTAATAAAAATGTCAAAAGACGAACATGAGAAATCGTAACTGTATGTCGCTGATTAGTAAAGAGACAATGAAACAAGAAAAATGATATAACAACAAATTTATTTACATTGGTCATTTTCGTTAACATATTCACGACATTTCGGCTGTTGTACGCTCCAAACTTCTCCAGGTGATTGGAATCTCGAACCGAAACCTTTATTTCATCCACCCAGGTAGATTTTTCTAGTTTCATGTACCATACTTCTTCCAGATAACTCAGTATCAGTCATTACGCTTAGTAACTCTACTCTCCAAGTTTTTGTTCGCCTCTGCTGCAGCCAGGTATTGAACTCTGGTCAACTCACTTGATTACATCAACCAACACGTTTATCCACTGGGCCACGTGTTCTTGAAGCTGGACAGTACAACGGACGAAACGTCATGAATATGGCAGCAAAGATTAGGACAAAAAATTCGAACAATGTAAATAATTACAATATTTCATTTCAGAATTATAAACAGAAACAACAAATTTATTTAAATATCAGATGTCAGAAAAGTAGTCACCATCTTTTTCAAAGACTGCAATTTAAAAGGGTTCTCTCCCGAAAAAGAAATGAATTATTGTTTTCAAATCCTTTGTTTCTTGGACGCTTTACCATGTAGCCGCCTCCGTCCGAATATGTTTCGGCAAGCGAATAGATCAAACCCATGCCACGTGAATATACCCCACATCATCATGCAACGACCGCCATACACAGTGTTTGTTGATGAGTAGGCGCGCCACACCTGTACCTACCAACAGCCTGAAGCAAGTGGAACCGTATCTCAAGGAACGATTCCACGAGTTAACAATCCTCCTAGGTCCAATTAGTTATGTCACGAGCGCATGTGAGACTGTGCTCGATGTCTTGTAATTCCTGTATTGAATGGGGATATAATTTGAGTAAGCGTCATTTGTCAGTTACCGAAGACAATTCTAGCCAGGTATCTCTCGTCACGATCGTCGCTGTCAACAGTTGGCGGTTATGCCTTCTAGCAGGTATTCCAGGACTCATAGGAGTCAAATATCGCCAGTGTTTTAGAAGTAAAATGTTGCATCTATCTAGCAACATCTATCACCCACATCTTGCCCGAGGATTCATGAACTTTCTAGCCAGTGACTCAAACAACAGATATAGTTCTGGCCATGACTATGGCATCAAGATACATTGGCGTCTGCTACCAATACCTTTATACATTACTATCCCGTAATAATTGATACGTCGGCGTCTATAGACACGCATATATATATATATATATATATATATATATATATATATATATATATATGTGTGTGTGTGTGTGTATACGACAGACAAGGTGGTTTGATTTAGTTTTTATTCGTAAACAATTATATAGACCATACTACAACATGTTTGACAAGAAAGCTCACACTACAGCTTTCTGAACATAGCACAATTAGGTTTCATTTAAATACTCATGGAGACCTACTGGGCCCTATTTGTAACATATTTGTTGAAAACACAAATATAATAGCGTCGTATACATGTAAAAAAAGACTAAATTAATGGAAGTCTTACTAATAAAAATAAAAAAAAGAAACCTAAAAAATATCAGCTATGAACATGGATACAAGATCTTGACCATGTTTTGAAAATGAAAACATCATATAAATGCATACATACAACAATCTATTACTTGTTAACAGTTAATATATTTCAAAATTGAGAATGGCTAAATATATAGCCGAAAGCGTTCGGAAAGAAAGAACAACTGGACAATTTTTATATATTTTATCCTGAGAAAAAAAATATATATATACGATCACATGAGAAGTTGTAGAAAAAAACTAAATCAAATCACCTTATCTGTCATATACAATGAAATGTTGAAGGATTGCTGCCTAAACACACAAATATATATATATATGTGTGTATGTCTGTGCACGAGTGAGAGAGCGAGCGAGAACTGTGTGTTTTTGTGTGCATTTGAGTACAAAGAGGGAAAACAGAGAAAGATGAAAGAGACTGAGAAATAAAACGAGAAGACATTCAAACTTATCTATATATACAAATATGCGTACGCACACATATGTATAAATATTTACCAATTAAAGAACAAACGTTTGAAAGTGCGCACAAACAGTTTGAGCTTACAAGTAGTCAGATATATAGATAATATTGAAAAATAACTCATATCAGTAACGATGCTTGTTCAAATATATTCGGATTACGCCTGTGCTTAATTCCGTACAGATAAAATATGAACCCTGGGATAAAAAATTAATGATTTAAAACTAACAAGCATTATTTTAACCATTTCAATTCCGTGTCACATTTTCTTTTTACATCCACCAAAAAGAATACTTAGAAAAATAGAAATAAAATGCCGACATTTGGTCAGAATTTGGGGAATGGGTACGTCCAATATTTTTCAATACCCTCTCGTGTAGCTAGATAGACAGAGATAATAGATTTTAGTAAAGAAATAAGCACCCTACACTGATATCAACATGTGTGCGTGGGCGCGCATGCGCGCGCACGCGCGCGCACTCACATATTCAAAGTTATATACACTGACCCACATTCAAACGCGAATGCATACAGCGAAAGAGAGAGAGAGAGTTGATTAACAGAATGCTTAAGATACACATTAGATAGATAGATAGATAGATAGATAGATAGATAGATAGATAGATAGATAGATAGATAGATAGATAGATAGATACGTATTGAGATTTATATACACTGACACACATAGAAACACGAATGCATACAGCGAAAGAGAGCGAAAGAGATACAGATTGGATAGACAGACAAATAGATAGATAAATAGACAGTAGATAGATATACAGACAGACATATAGAGATTAATATACTCTGAGAATTATAAATTTAGATCATATATTAATAAACTCAGATAAGTATATATGAATTTACTAAGATAGACCGAAATGTCGCGATATCTGTACGTGCTTATTTACATAAGGACATTGATTCTGATTCTGAATGTCATATGTAAAGAAAAGAGTAAAACTTGAATGCCATTTTAAAGCGCTGTCATATTTATTTTATTTTTAAAAATCTTCAATTAAACTTTTACAACGTCAAATATGAAGAGATCAGAAATAATTGTTTATCAGTCATTATAAAAAACGGGTACTTTTTTAGATTCATAATACCACATGTTTATTGGTATTGACATCCATTTATATAGTTGAATGCATTGATGCTGATAGAAATTAATCATGGCCTGTATTGCAAAAATTCAGTGGCCCCCAAAAAACTCGTTTAGCAAATGAAAATGGTGCGGTCCAAAGTTGGCATCTTATAGGAGCAGAAAACATTGGGTTTTATGTATTGTTTTGTTCGAAGCCAAGAATAAAGGTTGAGTCCCTACTTTAATCAATAAGAATAGGATATAGTAAAGATTAAATAAGCAAATTATATGCTACCAATGAAAGTACTACAAAAGTGACATGTGTGTGTGTGTTGCAATTTCAATGCAGAAATAACGGTTTCCTATCTCTGCAATGTCCATAATTTACTACTAAATGCTTTGGCTACTCCGTCTTTGAAGCCAAAACCTCAGCAACAGCGTCATTAAATTATATGAGTACTAGGTCGTCTTTGCGGATCAACTCATTCATTTTCTCTCTGTTAAGTATAAGGCTTGCCAAATGCACTAAGAAACCTTTTGGAACAAGATTGACTGGCTTACCTACCTTGACTGGCGTCATCGAGTTTATTGGCCACATGGAGGTGGGTGGTGTCGATGGAAATTAGTTGTTAGAGAGGAAGGTAGATTTGACTAGATGAATAGGACTTAGGAAAGATTGTCACAAAAAAAGCAGCGGTAAAGAGAAGAAAAATGATAAAAAAGAAATAAGAATAAAGTACAGAAAGTAATCAAGTAAGCAAAAAGTTGCTATCTACCTTCCTATATATATATAGGTGTGTGTGTTTGTGTGTGTGTGTGTGTGTTTAGGCAGAAATCCTTCTTTCATGCACATTTCATTGAATACGACAGACAAGGTGCTTCGATTTAGTATTTTATACAATCTCTCATGTGATATAATATCTTTTTTCTTTTCAGGTGATAAATTATATAAAAACTGTCCGAATGTTCTTTTTATCCGAGAGCTTTCGGCTATACATTTAGCCTTTTTCAAGGTTGAACTATATTAACTGTTATTAAGAAATAGTTTGTTGCGTGTATGTATCTATTTCTTATTAGATCATATGAGAATTTGTATAAAAAAACTAAATCAAAGCACCTTGTCTGTCATATTCAATGAAAGGTGCACACACACACACATATATTTGAGAGAGAGAATACTCAGGAGATTTTTTAAGCCTACAGGGTGTTAAAAATCACCAAAGAACGAAAGTAGAGGGAACGAAACATTTGCAATACTGACATACAAACTAATTTCATGATTGTCATAATCATTAAAATGTATGTCAGTTGAAGAAAAAATGATATCAGGCTAGGTTACACAGGACGGAAGCACGAGGCGTAAGCACGATAGATAGATAGATAGATAGATAGATAGATAGATAGATAGATAGATAGATAGATAGATAGATAGATAGATAATTTACACAGGCATATCTGAGTACATCTTGTGTATATATATATATATGTGTGTGTGTGTGCGCGCAAGCGCGTGTGTATGTCAATGTGTGTGTTTGTTTCATTGTTAATTTATTTTGTTTAAAAAAATTTTTTTATCGATACTCATATTCGAATAGAAGCTCTGCTTCTTAATTAAACAGTATTTTTATCCAACTACATCTACCTGCCTGAATATTCAAGAAGCCTTGTCAGAAAAATATGCGTCCTCCGGCAGTATTCGAACCATGTTACAGAGACCGATTGATATGAGGAGAGGTAAGCAGTGGGTAATGCACGTCAATAGTATTGGCGGCAATGCGAATGACAAGCCACGATGCAAAGCTCTCAAGCCACAGAACGAAAGATCCTCTAAAATTGTATATAAAAGCCACGTCTCCTTACATCACTCTCGTCAGCATTTTCACTTTGACTTCATATTATGCAGTTACTATAGAAATATCTGGTGACCTTTTCTAGGGATAATGTGACAGCAAGTCTCTTTCACTTTCTCTACTCTCTTCAATATTCTTGTTCTTTTTAGCGCATCAAATTTCAGTCAACAGTCTAACATTTCTTTTTTTTTTCGATGTACTTAACTGCTTCAGCTATGATGGGCACGATTGTTACTTTCAACTTCCTGAGAAAGTATCAGCACATGCACTACACGAACAAAGTGAAGCTGATGTACAAATATGGGAGTTCACTATATCCTTTTGATTAGCGTATACAAGGTACATGTAAAATGTAAATGTGCGCATTACGGTGAAAAGTTGTAATTAAAAACAGCACATAACTTTTCAGGTAGCAGGTAGCAATCCAATCTGCGCAGACACCGATTTGCAGTGTTCACAAGTATCTAAATTTGACTACCAATTCACTATGGCTACCTTATCATTCAAATAAGTAATACTTACTCTCATACACGTATTTGGATGCAAATCTGTCTAAGTCGTCAATTTAGAATTGAGTGAAGTCTCTTAAGAATTCTACATTTGTATTTTAGATTTCAGATATGCAAAGAAAATGATGGAACATTTGAAAATTTGTTTGCTGATCAGCCTCTATGAGAACAAGCAAATTTACACATTCTTTCTCAATTTTTTATGTACTCCCACCTACCCATGGGAGAGAATTGGAATTAAACCTTAAAGATAATTCCACTTCTTAATTAGCGCCAACTTACTAAACGCTGAGACATTTGACTAACTCGATAGTTCCTCTACACATATGTACGTGTATACTGGTTTTTAATTAATTTTCTTAAACTTTTCCTCTCCCTAATTTTTAAGAAATAATTGTCGGTAAAAGGATTAATTTAGTTTTTCCCCACTTTTCTTTAATGAGACAACTCAAAATTTAATAGTTAAATTAAAATTCATTAGGGAACGGCTGATACATAATTATCTGGAGACCCAATAATGGCTCTCCCCAACTACGCCCACTTCATTAACAGAGATGCATATAGCATCAAATCGGGGAGAACAGGGTCACGCAAATCTGTGGTATTGAACAGGATACTAACTCTAACATATCTTAACTGGTTATTATTATTATTATTATTATTATTTTCTTCTTTTGCTTTCTGCTTAGTAGAATCATTTATTGCACCATTACAAGTTATTATATTAGGTTGGTGCAAAAATAATTTCGTTTTCTCACATAGTAACATATGTTAGAAAACGAAATTATTTTTGCACCAACCTAATATTTTATGATCTTCATTCGTATATATTTTGTCATATTCTTTAACAGGTATATTATATCTGGTAGTTTTATTGTATAATTACAATGTCTGGTTTGTTAACTCTTATACGTTTGTCAATATGAATGGTAAATTTCGCGAAATAATGACTTCATAGCATTTTCTGACTGTTTAGAGTGTCCATATCATTATATTTCGACAATTGGCACATTGACTGGCAGTATCGTTTAATGCAGATCTTTGTATCCCTTCGATGCCAAGATTGAACAACCAGTTATTAGTTTTATTATTGATAATTAAAGTAATTACATTTTATATTCGTATAAGTCCACTTTGTTAAATAAGGACTGTCTTGTAACGTTTAAATGACGAATGTAACTTATTCACTTAAACATTACTTACTTTTCCTTGGTCATAGGAAGAAAGATATCTACTTCCTTGATGAATTCATGCATATATATGGTCGAATGGAGGAAAATGGCTTCCCTCAGTATTACAGGTGTCTCTCTTCAAAAACGAGGAATGAATTGATCCAGTGTTATTAACGTATTAGCATTTTATTTTACTTTCACGTATAATATACATGTGCGTGAGTACATGTGAATATCAATAAGAGAGCACATTTAAATGACAGTAAATCTTTAAAGTGCCTATTATTCTGCGTGTGTGCGTGAGAGTGAGTGAGTGAGTGAGTGAGTGAGTGTAAATGCAACTGTCAGAAAAAAAATTCCCCTTGTGGATATATATGATAGATTGATAAACAAAATAAACGGACTAAAATAGAAATTTAATAACTCATCACAAGACCAAATGAATAGTCGATAAGAAGATTGTGTTACACCAATATTCAGGAAATGTCTTTTTCCATTATGAAAATCACCATGCCAAATATGGGCTTTTTACTTGTATCGTTCACGCCGAGAAAACTAGCGCGGTCATAGAAGTAAATCCACAACTGAATTAGCTAGATAGATAGATAGATAGCTAGCTAGCTAGCTAGCTAGATAGATAGATAGATAGATAGATAGATAGATAAGGAGGCTGTGACGATCTAATTGAAATAGTTGCAATGTTCGAGGCTGAGTATATACGTGTAACAAGTGTTTCCAGAAAAAAAGGGAGTTTCAGAAATTTAATTTTGACTGCTATGGAGAAACAAAAAGTCTTGTCCACACATATATATATATATATATATATATATATATATATATATATATATATATATATACACGCACTCACACACACAAAACATGTGTTGATACTTACTTTCGCACTGATTATATCTATGAACACTATTTCGGATGTTAAACATATTATATATATATATATATATATATATATATATATATATATATATATATATATATATATATATATATATATATATATATGTGTGTGTGTGTGTGTGTGTGTATGAGAGAGAGAAAGAGATAGAACGAGCGAGAGAGATAGATATGGAGAGAAAGGAAGGTGAAGGTAGAGAGAGGAAGGTGAAAGGGAGAGAGGAAGGTAGAGAAAGTGGATGGTGAAGGATAGAGAGAAGAGAGGGGGTGAAAAGGGGAGAGAGATAAGGGTAGAGAGAAAGGGAGGGAGGGGGAGGTTAGAAAGAAAAGGGAGTTTTCTTTTATATCCTATTTCTAGAATAAAAATTTTAAAAGCTAACCTCCTACGAATTTTTTTTATTTCAGTATTTCTCTAGAGAAAACCCGTATCATCACACACACACACACATATATATATATATATATATATATATATATATATATATATATATGTTTGTGTGTGTGTTCGGAGCAAAACAGTGAGGTAACGCTCGATGAAATTAATTTCTTCTTTCCGAATTTAAGCACTCATTAATTTTTAATCGAAAAAGAAAAGAAAAGAAAAGAAAATCGAAAAAAGAAGGAATCACTCAAAGTCACAAATTGGCTTTTCTGTGATCAAATGTTAACGTCACAGCGTTGACGAAAATGAATGCGTAACTTTCTGAGAGAACACGAAAAAATTAAGTATTTGGTACCGTTTGTTTTATGCTAGCTTAACTTTGCTGTCATTTCTCATGCAAGATTGGTAAAACATTAAAATGGCTTGCAATTCTATAGGGCAAGTGAATGTTGAAAATATCTCGACCCGACTAAGAAATAATTAAAAAAGAAAATTATATTTGTTCATTTGGTCAGATTATAAATTTCACCGGCACGAAAGCTTCTTAACAGAGATAAAGATGCCATTACAATAGCTGAAGTAGTCTTTCAAAAGCAGCAGCAAAGTATATGGAAATAGAGAAATTTCATTAGCAACAAAGAAAAGAGAGGTGAATTGCAATGTTATATGAATCCTCATATATAGGAGGATTGATATAACATAGCTGTTGAAGAGGGGACTTGAAGCAACAAGGATGCTGACACTCATAAAACATTAAAAGCAAGAGAGACAGAGGTAAACAGCAAGTAAATTAAATAACGAGCTGTTGTAAATGGATCGTAGAACATAGAATGGGAACTATAGTAAGGATTAAACGCTGATTAGACTTACAAAGGATAGCACCTTGTAAAGAAACATTATCGTCTACATCTTGAACGGACACGGTACATAAAAATAGGAATAATCTTAAATAATTTTTCGTTAAAGAGTTATTTTATGCTCACTTAACTTTATTTTGTGTTGAAAGTGAATTCATTTTTGATGAGATATGAAAGACATTTTGTAACAATACTAATAAATTTTAAAAGAATTTCGTCAGCAAATACACAAGAAATCTGTATGATTACATCTAAGCGGACTTGCACAAATGATTTGAAAATATCGAGAAGCCAGCACAAAAGTAGTCAACAGCAAGTTCTTAAAATAGAAAACTGAAAAGGGGATTGTTCATTGGTTGAAACCAAATAGGTGTGGTCTGGTTTCAGTTAGACTGTTAATCAAGAAGTTAAGAGACATTGACTTGTCTGACTTAAACGATAATTTGCCAAATACGTTTTCACAAAATATTACTGATGTCAACAAATCAACAATTCCTCTAATTTATTCACTGAATTGCAAGATGTTTTAATAAAAATAATATCCAAAACCAAGCTTTTGTATTGTACAGTCAAAATAGCTTTAAAAAACATTTTTTGTTTGTCTCAACGATTCACGCAAATCGCCTTTTAAAGCCAAATATAATACTCAAATCATTTAATAGGATTTAATAGGACTTAATATCATTCAAATTTTGAGGTTGTTTCTTTTTTTTTTTCTCTCAAAACATACACAGACTAGAATACAATTTATATTGTCTTGAAATTACGTCACGACTGAAGAACGCGTCGACTGAAGCGTTGCAAAGACGAAGGACTTAATATTAATAAGCCGTGTAAAAAGATTTTTTTTTAGCATATGGGGCCCACAGTAACACAATTCAAAGAAAATATCTTATATTTTTTTCAGTCTGCATTTGTCGATATAAAGTATACGTGTTAAAGATTAATTTAAAACTGAAAAATATATATTATTCCAATCATAAAACACACACGCACAACAAATATATAGGTGTGTGTGTGTGTGTGTGTGTGTGTGTGTGTGTGTGTGTGTGTGTACGTTATTGAAACAGTGATCTTCAAACTTTCTGCAACCTCCTAAACGTTATTCAAATATTATAGCTGAGAATGAACCGGAAATGAAAATAAAAACGTCATACAATAATATACTGTTTTTGTTATTATTCGTTAATAAACAGTTAAAAAGTTAATACCTGCTAAAATGCCCAATTGTGAAATTAAGCAGTTTAAATTATCTATTTGCACTTTTTCCTTTTCACTAGTATATTCGAATTAGGTGCCAGTACATATATTATCAATATTTGATTGTATTAAAAAATTTTAAGTTTATTTGTCGACATAAAGTTAAAGATCGGTGTAATGGGTGCATTTAAATATTTTGAAGCTAGTGATACATTTGTATTCTACAAAGCAGGATGTCGTGTGAATTTGGTTAATTCTGCCAAATTAGGATGTGTAACGTCTTTTGGGAGTCTTGTTAAAACCTTGAGCCACATTCTCGATTAAATATGGATCGTTTTAATTTTCAAGTCTTAATTTTTTGGAATTGATGATTGATCTATTAATGCCCACCAAAAAATCCGGTATTTAATCGTAAAAATAAAAATCCGGGACAATCCTAAGAGAATTAGAAATCCTACCAGGATTCCTTATTGGTGGTGAGAATCTTAAAATATGCAGATGACACAGTGTTAATAGCAGTCACAGAAGGAATCAACAAGAACTTCTACAAGAAGATAGTAAGGGAAAAGGGAGAAGAAAAGCACTAAATATCAGTTGTAAGATAGAATGTATGGTTGACAGCAAAAGAAACAGTCCAATATGTGAGGCGCATTTAAATAGGGAAAGTTGCCTTCCAAAAACCTAATCAAAATATTAAGCAACAGGAAAACTTTGTTAGAAACAACGAAAAAAGTAGTGAACTCTTATGTATTACAGGTCCTCCTCTATGGCAGTTAATGCTGGACAATCTCCTCAAAGATGAAGAAATAAAATGAGGTTCTACAAAAAGATTCTGAGAATACCTTGGAGTGAACGAAGTAACGACGAAGTGTTAAGGAAAATGGAAAATGGAAACAAAAACGACTTGCTGTTTAAAATGAGAAACAGTTGAAATTTGTAGGACATAAGGAAAGATGACTTTGAGAATTTGATACTCAGCGGACATATTGAAGATAATGTCGTGAATATGACAATGAAGATGAAGACAACAGTCAGAACAATATAAATCGTGTAAATACATTTTTCTTCTTATATCACAGAAATTTCAACTGTCCATGTGTCTTTTTTGTTATCATTTACCTTAATTCTTCCTCATTGCTTACATGTTCCATTCATGACATTATCAGCATCGTTCCGTAGAACCAAAATTGTCTCCTCTTCATCTGTAAGGAAATTGTCGAGTATTCATTGCCGTATAGGAAGATTAATATTACATATAATTTCTGCACTAGTGTTTGATTCTGTGGAAATATTTATCGTTTCTTAATATTTTGTTTAGCTTTTGGAAAGCATACATGTGGTATAATTACTATAAATAGATATAATCGAACATATACATTTATTTTATAATTAACAACATTGGTTGATTTCTGTCTGAATTTCAGGAATAAGGAGTTGTTTCTAGATCGATATATACCAGATGAAGGCCAGGGAGAACAACGGCTGAAACGTAGTTATAACAACACCAATGATGAGGACAATAGTCTGAATGGAAACAGTATAAATAGCATTGGTTGAATCATACTATGATTAGTCGGAACTCATGTGAAGAGATACGTAGAACGAACACGTGTACTGTGTGATATAAAGCAAGCACAAAAAAACAGGGAATTTGGAAGAATGAGAAAGAGCAAAATAAAACATGACTGTGTTGATAGTTGCTAAGCTTTTTTTTGATGGTTAGAGAAATTGAGGCAACTTTCGATTAGTCTCAGAGTTTTCATCTCTAAAATCAGGAATTATTCCAATAATCTCAATCCAGGCTATCTCATGTACATTGCGTCTGGTTTCGGCGTCCTAAACATGTGCAGTCAGCCGAAGGTGATCGCCTAACTATTTCTAGACGCTAGAGGTCCCCAGAGGTTCATGACTAATCAGAATGATCTTTCTCTATTTCATGCTTAAGTTCTTCAAGTAGCGGACGGACGAAAAACGAATGACCGCTTCGCTGTTTATCGATATTATCTCACCATTTTCTCTTTCGACTTCTTCGTTTTAAACGATTTTTTTCTTTCTTTCTTTCTTTCTTTCTTTCTTCTTACTTCGTTTATCTTCTTCTCCTCTCTTCCATCCATTATTTTTAAAATTATTTTCTTCTTTTCTTTCTTTCTTAATTTTCTTTGTTTTAATATACCTTTTCAAAATTGCGATTTTGTTTAACCTTTTTTATTTTTTTTCTCTCTAATTATTCTTGTCTCATTAATATTTTCACATTCATGTCAATAGTCAATATTTTTTTCCAATATTCAGTTTTCCTTCCTATTTCACGATTCTATTTTTGCATTTTTGATTTCTCATAGAAAATTTCTATTTTCTTCGATAACTGCATCAACAGGTTTCCGTTCAATTTATCTATATTACATCGTTTAAATATGCCTACTTTGCCTATCATCACAAAATATTTCATGTACCTTGCCCCTTCAGAACACGAGCGATAATGACTCTCCACAACTTCTTCATATAGATACAATCAATGATTATGCCTTTACCATCGCTCTCAGTCCTTGTTACATCATCTATATACACAAGACTTTTATTCGCTGTTTCCTTCTGACCCTCTTGTTTCCAATATGTCATATTCTCAAAGCTATCTCTCCCTCCCTTCCTCCCTATCTCTCTCTCTCTCTCTCTTTCTCTCTCTCTCGCAGAAATTTCAACTGTCTCTTTCTGATTCTAAGTAAACGAGTCCTTTACGTTCCCAATTTTCTTAAAAATTCTTAGTTGTTCCCATGTTCTGTCCGCCGTATTTTCAATGTCTAATTTACTGTACCAGTTACTAGATTTGTAAAGTAAGTCAATTATTACGAGTTCATTCATAAACATTTTATATGCAATTACTTTATATTGATTTTCCAAGAGTAGCTTAGATGTGGCACAATGTCAAATGTAAGAAGTACCCAGTGAGGATCAAACTCATTACTCAGTCGTAATTATTCTAGCAAGACAAACTTGCTAAACATTACACCGCCTCGAGGTGCTCATGCAATTACTATGTATACAATGTACCAGACAAAGCCAAGTTTGGATATTCTTGATGACATAGATTGGTATTTATTTATCGCTAGTGGCAATGATCAGCGTTTAAGCCGAGATAAGCATCAAGATTTTCAAAAGTTGGTTTCAATATTTCACAGTCCATTTTTAGTTATCAGGTGAGTGCAACATAATTTCTATTACCTTCAGAATTATCAAATATATGTAATTAAAATTTCAAGAACACACACATTGGGCATTGAAAGTTGCCATATATAACTCTCATTTTATTTCATCACAAATGCCACATTCTATGTGTAGGAATATAAGCTGGGATAGGCTTCGTTCTCTTCCAGCAGCAGTAATCGGTGCCCAGTTGCAATATGATTCAAAAACTAAAATCGTTATTAATAAATAAAAGAAACGTCCTAGATTTCCCCTACATGAACACTTAGCACTCATCAGAATAAGAATGTGTAATATTCGCGAATAAGAATGAATTATGTATATTTGGTTGGTATTAATCAACTAGTTATGACTTAGAAAATGATTTCATTTTTGGGCGGACATTTGAACGATATTATTTTAACACATAATTGCTATGACTTAAATAACATGATCCGATAGAGAAATTAATACATTTTCACCAATAACATTGATTTATTTACTGCTGACTTTGATCCGTCTTAATGAAACCATCATCATCATCATTTCACCACAAATAAGGCAATAAAGTCACTAGGACACAAGAGGTTCACTGGTAATAAAAAAATGAGAAAATATTACTGAGGAGAATAAACAATAAATAACAGGATTCAAAAAGAGAAAAGATGGCGATTAACGTTGCATTTAAATGCTTTGAATATCATGCTTTCCAGAAAAGCAAGAAGCCGGAACAGAATTTCACAGGCGAGAAAAGAATCTAATAAAATAGAATAAAAGCAGCCTGACGATCCGGGGGGGGGAACCATAGTAGCAAATAAATTATATATATATATATATATATATATATATATATATATATATATATAGATGCCTTTCTTTTTAATTTAATGTTCTCATATATATATATATATATATATATATATATATATATATATATATATAGATGCCTTTCTTTTTAATTTAATGTTCTCTCATATATATATATATATATATACATTAACTGATTGAAAATATGTTTTTGCTACACAGTAATAACCATGTTTCAAAAATGGAAGCTAAAACTTTAAATTTATATAATTAAATTAAAAGCAATAGTTCCGTTTCATCTTCAAGCGAATATTGGAATAACTTATTTTTAAATTCACTGAGTTTTAAACGCACATATAGATTCATAATTTACTGTTTCCAACGATACAGAGAAATCCAATCATTCAGACAGGGGCGTTAGGATGTTCATTTTTATTAACTATTGTTGTATCAATTATAAGTTACGTTCGAAAAAGGGGTTAAGTTTAGGGAGGGTAGGGGTGTATTTTCCAACGAATTCTGACATCCGTTAAATGCATGTCGTCTGTTCTTTTTTGTTTTTTTGTTTTTTTTATTAACGGCAAAAAGTTTTTCGGCATTTTTGTCTTACTTGTATGCTTAAAGATTCTTTTTAGATGTGTTTGTTTTAGAATACGTTTTATTTAACTACGATTTTAAAATATTTTTGCTCTTAGTTACTAATAGACTATATTTCTTTCTTTTTTTAAACAAGTCAATGTAATAGAATTACTTACAATATTAAAAAGTATTTTTTCATATCAAATATAAGTATGTATAGTACATTTTATTTTTAAATATTATTTAAGGAAAATTTTTGAAAATGACGGCAAAAAAAGCTATTTCATTTCGCTGATTCAGTAAATTTTTATTTTATATAAACTTAGTAATATATAGTTTATCATGTATGCACTAAGGAGATGGGTCTTTTAATGACCTACATATTCTAGCTTTTCTTATTAATATCCATTTTACTGTAGGTGTTTTATTTTATTCTTTTAAGTTCCAAAAATACTTTGAAAGCGATGTCTGATTTCTGTATTTATTTATCCTAAATGGACTTTGGTGTTGATTGAACCGCTTTTTCAAATCACGGCTTGTGCAACCTATATAGATTTTTATGTTTTCGGGATTCTTAATAAATGAGATATTGCATTGGTATACTAATGATTCCGTGCAACATTTTTTTTGTAGAGGACAGTTATGAGGGTTTCTACAGTTACATAATTTTTGTTTATCTTCATCTGTTTATATTTTTATTTTTGTATTGTCTAAATTTCTTTGGTTTTTGTCTAAATATTTATTTAAGATATTAGCATTATGTTTCTTAATATTTTTTCTAAGATTTCAGTACAGCTGTAACTTAATTTTAGTGTATGTTTATTGAAAATAGTACTTAGTTTACTTTCTTTAGGAAAGTGCTTAACTATTAATGCAAGGAAGTTTTGTCCTAATTTGCTCTTTACCATTTGGTTGTATGGGTGTGTATACCAAATTATTTTTCTACATCTGTTTTTTCTATGCTTTTCATTTTCCTTTTTTATATAAGTTAGTTTTGGGGTTTTGTAGGCACTATCTTTTAGAGCTTTATTATAGAAATTAATATGTTCATAGAAAATCTTCTCATTTGCTGAATTTGTACTTATTCTTTTTCCGATAGATAAAGGTATATGTTTAATTATAAATGGAGGATGATTTAATTTAGAGTGTATATATAAAGGATTGGTATTGGGTTTTTTATGAGGTATCTATACATTTTTCATTAAATCTAATGTTATATCAAGGAAGTTAACTTTTTAATTTAGTGCTTATAATTTTTAAGTTCAGACTTTTAAATTCTTTATATAATATCTTTTTAATTTTATCGATTTTAAAGTTAGTAGAGTTCCTTATAACCGTAAGTCCATCGTCTCTGTATAAACCAATGTCAGTTATATTAATTTCACGGTGCGCTGTAAGATTGTATAATATAAAAAGACCTATAAGATCAGAAGACTCAGCTGAGTCTAGTGATCCCATTGTGAAAGTGGTCATATGAATTTCTTATCCATTGCTCACCTTTATGTATCAGTACCGATTTTTTTTGCATTTATAATAATGCTCTTTTCTTCAGTAATATCCATGTACTGAGTAGCAAAGTCCAACGCATTCATGAACAGCTCTTTAGATATTGATTGATAATAATTTTCAATATCAAACTGCATTGGTATACAGTTCGTTATCTCCTTTATATAAGCAAACCGGTTTGTCACGTCTTTGGTATTAATCCAAAATTTCAGGCCTATTTTTTCTTTAATTTGTTGATTTACCCTTTCAAGGATCATTTTACTAATTTTTCCGAACTCAGGTCTTGTTGAGTTTATTATCCTTGTAGTCGGATTAGTCTCGAAATCTGGTTTGTGGTCCTTTAAGGTTATATAGCACTCTCTTTCCTTTAGTTGACCTACTCTATCATTAATCTTCAGTTTGTCTGTGAATTTTTAATGCTAGTATTAATATTCTCCATCATGTTGAGGTCATTATTATTTTCCTTTTTATAGTTCTTATGTAAATCCTTATTTATTAGATCGTTGTAGCCCCTTGTTAATTGTGTAGCGAAAAAAAACATTTTCAATCAGTTAATTTATAATATTTATGCTCTTTAAGTTTACATATCAATAAGAACACCGAATTATATATCTTACTGTCCTTTATTTATATATATATATATATATATATATATATATATATATATATATATATATATATATATATGATGTTTATATATTTAATACAAAGTATCCACTACATAACGTTTGGAGTAATAAAAATATCAGATTAAAAATTAATGTATTAATTTTTAATTATATATATATATATATATATATATATATATATATATATATAGTTGACATTGAGATCAGCATCAAGCGGCAAAAGTCTGTTTCAAGCTTAAATGCAATCGTCAGACCATGATGTTTCAACTGGATTTTACCCCTGTTATTGAGCACTTGTACGCATAAGTATAGCCTACCTTAAAACGATACCTATATGTGTGTATATGTGTGTGTGTGTGTGTGTGTGTGTGTGTGAGAGAGAGAGAGGGAGAGAAAGAGATATTTGTGTGGTGTGATCATTTATAGTTTTCGTTTTTCTATCATGCACCACCTACGTTTCTCTCTTCAGTGATTATCTCTTACGTTTGACAAAATATACACGTTCTGTGTGTATGAATACAAACATACACAAATGCACACACACACAGAGAGAGGGGGAGGGAGAGAGCGAAAGAGTGAATCTGCATGTATTTTTTATTTCTTTTGATAGAATACAAGCTAATCGTCATATCTTTCACGAATGTCTTGATCTTTCATCAATCACCAATCAAAACGTATATCCCCCGCTCAAAAAATGCATTCATCTCAACTGATCCATAGCGCTGTTCCCAATCTCCAATGATATGATTCCAGAATAGATATGAATTTTTTTATTATTATTATTTTGAATTTTCTCAATAGATTTCTCTTGTGGCTCAGTTCATCTTGAGGTGAGACTTGCAATCTATGAAATCATCCAACGGTTAAAAGTTTTTATTACTTCTTAAATATCATGAGCCTATCAGGAGGTTTGGCAAATAATGTCAATGGCTTTCTGCTGATCTGGTTAATAGTGCTCTTTTACAAGCGTTGATTTTACAGCTGGGTTAGGGTTAGATGTTCTTAGAAAAAGATTTTATTATTCAAAGTGCTTTCATTTTCTTTTTTATCATAATCTATTTCAGCCTTCAAAAAACAATTGCTGGAATTAAAAAAAGAACATAAGTGTTGTGTGTGTCTTTGTGTCAGTGAGAGAGAGAGAGAGAAAAGAAGGAGACATATAGATAGTGAGACAGTGTGAGGGGAATTATTTAGTGGCTGCGTTGTTTTCGTATTTTCCATTGTTACTCGTAGTCTGTATTTGAATACAATGAAAAGGCAGGGTGACGAATGCTGATTTTAGAATATTGGCGAAAAATCTTCCTACGCTCCATCTTCTGCTTGCATCATATTAAGTACATATATGACTAAAATTCTATCCGGCTATATCTATATCTTTCAATTCTCCTTTATACACACACACACACTATATATATATATATATATATATATATATATATATATATATATATATATATATATATATATATATTCAAATAAATAAATAAATTCAAAAATTTTCAAACTACCAGCGTCTCTCGTTGTGGCGCATGTTTAACCACAACAACGTCAATAAATCATGTCCGATGAAGTCCTAACGGATGAAACGCGTCACAAATTTTTGTTACATTTTGCCATACATGTTTTCTTTCAAAACTGTTTATCCCATATATACATATATATATATATATATATATATATATATATATATATATATATATATATATATATATACACGACACTACCATTTACTCCTGCATCGATACTAAGGCTGATCAGTCAGACAAGGTCAAAATGGCAGCTCATGTACAAAACGACCTCAAGACCGTCTTTAACTCGGGCAAAAGATAACTTGTCTCCAAAACTAATCTCAATTAATGATCTGAGATATCCTCCTCTGCCTTTCCTCAGCATGGCTGATGCTATCCTCCAAGAAAATGACTCCTTGCGCATTCTCGGGATAACGTTCTCACCTGACATGAGGTGGAAAGACTACATTGAATTCATTGCTCGATCAGCTTCTAAGAAAGTCGGCTCACTGTATAGGGCGAGACATTTTTTCTCTCCGGATTCTATCTTGCATATCTACTAGTGTACCATTTGTCCATGCGTAGAATATTGCTGCCATATATGGTCCGGTGCCCCTGCTATTTTCCTGAAGCTCCATGATAAGATGCAAAGAAGAATCAACAATATTATTGGTCCTGATCTAACGACACGGCTTCAGTCACTTGCCCACCACTTGCCTCTTTGTGTCTTTTTTACAAGAACTTTCATGGTAATTGTTCGGATGAGCTCTGCGCTATGGTACCTTGAGAGTATGAATTTAAGCGCAATACGAGACTTGCGGCGAAATCTCATCAATTTACAGTTGTAGCTACCTAGATGTAGACGTAACTTCTATGCTAACAGTTACTTATCTCTCCCTTCTCGCTTGTGGAACATCTTCCTGGCTCCTACTTTCCAAACAATTTTAAACTGCAAAAATTTAAATGCAATGTAAATCGATATCTACTGTCCTCCTGGTAGCTCTTTTCTCTTTCTTCTCATTACTAATGTTTCTGTTCCTAATTTCTCCACACCCTGTAACCTATTGCGTACTAGTGGTTGTACTACCTTACTTGGGGTGATACCGATTAATAATATATATATATATATATATATATATATATATATATATATATATATATATATATAGAGAGAGAGAGAGAGAGAGAGAGGAGGAGAGAGTAACAACTAAATTCTATCCATTCTATTCGCAATCTCTTATAAACTTGGAGCACATGGTTTAACAAGTAAAGAGATAAGACTGATACGACTTTCCAATATAAACTGCTTATAAAACACTTCAGGAATGGAATGTAGGAGACCACTGCAACTTATTTAGCATCAAGGGATCTTCGTAAGGAAGTGATGAACTGTAATATCAAAAATGTTTCAGAATAAATGTTACTAATTATGTATAAAGTGTAATAGGGTATCTTTATGTTATAGATTATTATGGTAGAACAAGTAGAAGAAAGCAATTTTTTCAATGGGTCAACATTCAACAGAGGAAGCAATGGGTAATTGAAATCTGTTGCAATTTTTTTTTATACTGAAAGGCTGCATGACAAAGATGTATCTTCTCACTGGATTTATTCAGCCTTTACAATGAGGTGCTTCTGAAAGTCCTACCAGGATTAATTACTGGCGGTCACAATCTTAACAAAATTAAGTATACTGATATGATAGTGTGGCTAGCAGACACTGAAAGGAAAATACAAGCACCCCTACGACAGGAAAGTGAGAAAAAAGACCAAACATCAATTGTAAGATGACAGAATATATGGCTGTTAACAGAAAGAAGAGCCCAGCATGCGAATTACAAATTGGGGATACGAAAATCAAACAATTACGAAAATTTAAATACCTAGGAAGTATTTTAACGGAAGACGGAAAATGCTCACCGAAATCCGAAGGCGAGTTGAGATAGCATTTGCAAACGCATTTTTGCTAAGTAAAGTATTAAAAATCATGAAAAAGTGTTAGAAACAAAAAGAGAGTAATAGATTGTTATGCAATATCGGTCGTCCTATATGGTAGTTAATGCTGGACAATCCCTACACAAATGAAAAGACTTTAAGCAACAGAAATGCGGTTCTACAGAAGGATACCGAGCATTCCATTGATTGAATATATGAGCAACGACGATGTTTTAGAAACAAGGACAATTATACTTAACATCAGAAAGAGACACTTGAAATTTCTAGAGCACATAAGGAAAAGAGGCTTAGAAAATATGACACTCACAGAATATATTGAAAGCAAGAAAGACAGAGGAAAACAGCTCATAACAAATCTAACGATTTTGTGTTTGCAGAACCAGCATTAGGATAAATAGCGAAAAGACAAGATAAACTACTAAGCTACTAAGTACAGGAAACTGTTACGAGACATGACTGCCCACGTCCTTAAAATGCTACATAGAAGTTGTCGAATTGGTTCTAACTTGCAGTTTTCGACTTGTCACAATCTGAAAATCTCTATGTCAAGTATTGTGTTTGCACTGCTTGCAATTCTTTTCTAAACCCTGTGGATTTTTGTTTAAAGTTCAGGATCGATTTGATACTTCAAAATTTCTTGAACGGCTATGAATTCATAAGAAACCCTAGTCTTCATGCAAAAAGGACTTAACTTAATATTCCCTAACAGATGTTTTGCTTTTATGAAGGCAATAACTTTTTTATTAACGGATAGGCATCTTGTTCAACAGCAGATATTTGTATTTAATCAACCCTCCACAAGGTCAGGTTGTGACACAAAGTCGGTTTTATGTGGGGTGCCCGAGCGCGTACACCCGAGCTAGGAACAAAAATTCCCCGAGCCCCCGAAACCGTTGGTTGCACAGGCCTCAGTGCGAGCACCGATCCCTCCCTCTCTGGTGCAGTGAGAGGGCGTGGCCTCGGGCAGCTGTTCCATGGGGCTGGGCACCTCTCAGTATAATTTTCCTCAGTAGTGACTCTGTCCTTTGACCAAGGCGCCCCTGAGCGCACTCTGCCCAAAGTCAGAGACTCAAAGTCAGATTATAAATAAACGCGTTGCAAACTACTCGAGAGTAGTTTACACACAAAGTTCTACAGTAGAAATACTGACAAATCACCAAAACGTACAAGCAACTCTCAAGACGCATAATATTTTTTAATCGTGTCACTCATTGAATAAGTGCTACTTCCACGGAGCCAAATCCTCCTTATTTTCCCATGATCCAAATGTAAAAAGTCAGTTCCACTCACAGAGCGTCTTCAGCCCCCAGGAAGTGCTACTCTGGGGAACAGCCTCTCGCACAGTGTACTTCCTGGAACAATTTAATGTTGACCTCTTCAAGACAAGTGACAATCGTTACCTATATTGCTAATCTTCACTTTTGACCACCTACTCTTCCACTCATAACTCATTCATCATTATTTTTCAAAGGTAATCATCTGCCTTGAGTGGCTCTCGTGACTTGTGCGAGGTAAAATTTAGTGAAAAATACGCTTGTTTGATGTGTGATAAGGTGTATGCATATAGCTACAAGATTGGTAGAAAAGTGATCGTAATTTTTCTCTTCAAATTGAAACCAAAACAAAAAGGGAAGTTTTTTTTTTCTAGAGTGATTGAGATTAAAGTAGCAGCTCGAACTTTACCAAAAGAAAATTGTAAAAAAAAGCAATTATTTTATTAAAAATAATTACAATAATTTTTTTTTTTTTTTTTTTTTGTAGTGTTTTACTGTTTATTTGCGGAATTTTATCGCAGTTCTTTTTATTGTATTGGCTTTTATTTTAGATTCGAAAAACCTCCGCTTTGATGAGAGTAAAGAATTATTGAATAGGTACAGAAGTGTATTTTTTTCTTTGTCAAATACACTTGTGAAACGCATAAGTGTGTCTGTTCTATTTAGATCTCGTAACATTTGGTAATGTTGTTTGTCAGATTCGCAGTTTGTGACAGCTGATTTGATAAACTTACACGAAGACAATAAATAATAACGAATATTGCTTAAGTTCAGGTGTCACTCTAAGAAAAGCAAAACCTGAATATGACTAAAAATGTTCATCTGTTAAAGGTTTACATCAATAAACATTAAAAGTGGGGGAGTGAAATAAAGAAATAAAAAAAATGTCCTGAGTGGAAAAAAAGTGCTAGATAGGAGAAAAAGAAATAGGAAAAACAAGAAAGAAATCAGTAGAAAATATAAGACAAAGTAAATAAAAGAATCATAAAAAGTCAATAAAACATTATCAAAAGAAAGGAAGAAACATGTCCGCAGAAAGGAAGATAATTTGCGATCAATTTGGCTGAGTCATAGATAATTTCCGTTTTTCTTTATCAAATTAATTCTTCAGAAAATAAACAACAATTATATGTTATCCAGTTCTATATTCACCATTATTTACAACGACTTTTCCCCCATTTATCAATCAGCTCTTTGATACTTTATGAGTACAGTTCCTCAGGTTTTGTAACTGGTTTTTATTACATAGTTTGTTTTCCCCAACCCCCATGAAAGTTTTTTGCAGTGATCGAATGAAGGTAGTAATTGGTTGGTGCAAGGTCGATTGAATATGATGGGTTGAAAATAAACAAACAGACAGAGCTATTCCTGCAGGATGCGGCTTTTCTTTGTCATGGAGGAAGAGGAGAATTTTTTTTTCTAATCCACTGTTTAAAGTGCCACTGCCGTGTACTCCAAATTTATTCTTAACTATCACGTATCAGTAATTAGGAGGATAAAATTCATCGTTACAGTTGGTTTCCCAAAATGGAAATCAGTTATGATTCAACTCATTATATAAAAAAAAAAAATCAATATCAGGAGTTAGAAAAAATAAAATTAAGTAAGCAAGAAAAATAAAAGAAAGACTTCAGAAAACAAATTGTAAAAAAAAAAGGTGTAAAAGTGTAAAAGAAAATATAGAAAGATGAGCAAAAAACTAAAAACGACAGAAAAGAGAAAACAAAAAGTGATAAAATAAAAGAAGTAACGGCTAAAAACAGGGACTTGTTTAATGTACGTAATAAACTTGCAGTAAATCTGAACTTCAGACGAGAAGAGTTCCTACAAATTTGCCAAGCTTATGAGTTGCTAAAAATATTTTCTTTATGACAAAAAACTTTCCATGTAACAGGTGAGAAGAGACAGACAGACGGCGTGATGTAAAGAAGCATGTGAACGTAGAGACGGTCGCTTTTTTTTTCCCGAGGCTTTTTACTAATTTACTTTACATTTAGCTCACAGCATTTGATTGTTTGTCTTCATTGTATTGTTTCCGTTTTTTTTTTTTTTTTTTTTTCTTGTCTTTTATATAAAAGGAAGAAATGTCGAACAAAGGAGAGAAAGAAAACGGAAAACGGACAAGCGTAACAAAGAGGAGAAACGAAAGAAATGAAAAGAAAGCGCGACATAGAAACCTGATGAATGGAAATAAGGAAATAAAGAGTGGAAGAAAACGAAAAGAAGAAATGACTCGGAAAAGAAAGACGAGGAAAAGGATAGAAAGGAAGGAAAAGGATAGAAAGGAAGGAAAAACAGAAATTAAAAAAATTAAAAAAAAGAAAAAGAATGAAATTTAAAAAGTCTATAATAAAATAAAAAAGACTCAAAAATAAAACAAAAATAAATAAATATTAGTTGAGCAATACTAATTTGCTAGTATCCGACGAATTTCATGAAGCACTTATTACGATCAATCAGGCTACTCGTTCAACAAAATAAATTCTATTCTACAGTAGGCACGAAAGCTATCATTTCAAATTTTGTACACAATCTGTTTATACAGAAGAAAATACAACAAAAACGCATGTACGAATCTCGCCTCATTCATACATTTTTAATATAAAAATATGCAGTTGATAACATTATTTTCCAAATAATGAGGTTTGACAAAAAATATTATGTAGGACACTTTTTTTGTATATATTTTTAAATTGGTTTACTGTAGCAAAATCTGTCTCGGACAAGAAAGTTTAACCGAGCCCATCCATCTTAAGGCTATTTTACTAATCTTTCTCGGAGATCAGTTGCCCTATCAAGGCTAAAATTTCAGCCTAGTCTATTTTTTCACCTTTAGCTAAAGGGGGACGGAACTGATTAATACCTTTCCCAAGGGTACGAAAGACATGTGAATGCAAATAAACCGTAGTTTGAACTCGGCACAAAGAATGCATTTCTCTAAACACACCTCCAATTTAAATGTTTCTGGCTATAAATTATGAACTAAATAAATGTATGAAATAAATGACATTGTCAAAGTTTTCTTGAATAGTGAAAACATAAGGAAAATTATATATCAATAAAAACGCATAAAAGTAAAATCTACTAAAATTTAGTAGAGATTATATACTATACAAATATATTTTTGTCTCAGTAAAATTCACTCGAATGTACCAAAGTAAAAGCATTAATCATAGTGAGAAAGGGAGGCACAGGACGCTTAAAGTTGAGGTTTTTGACTTTTACACTGTGTGTAAAAGACGCATACTATTTGTAAAGTATAAATAATAATATACAAATGAAAATATTGTATAAAAATGTTCAATTATTTTAAAAATATTAATATAAAAATCTAAAACGAAAAATTAATAAATAAGAAATTATGATTTATAGATCCGTTACATATTTGTTTTAGACAACGACCCACCTACAATATTATAAACCCAGATTATGTTTAAATTATGCTTTTAGTGGTGTGAATTTATATATAATAAAGATAACTGTAGCTGATATCATCAACAAATATATATCATTAATCAATAACTGGAGCCCTTCACGAGATTAACTATTTTCACAAACTCATGTTTTAAACAACGGTATTTCGTGACACATAAATCACCCCTAAAGTTGTGTAAGAAATGGATTCGTTAGTATAAATCTAATGTTAAAATTTAGATTTTAACCAAAACTCAGAGATAAAATTGCTATTAATATCTAAATTTTATCTAATGCATCATTTAATAATTATGGCTGAACAAATGGAAAATTTTATCTAATACAAAAAATCATTTTACGTGATTAACAGAATTATTTTAAAACAGTTCACATCATAAAAATAAGTATTTTTTATAGAGACAGGAAGATATGATCTGCAAATAAACTGATGAGGACGTATAAAGAAGATAATAAAAGAGAGGGGTATTTAAAGAAAACAGATTTAGACAATGCTAATATGTAAAAAAATTCATTAAAAGCGGTCAATGCTGTATAGTGCTTAATAAATATAAAATTATAATATACAAATACATTAAAAATTACAGTTACAACGTTGTTATCGTCAACTTTGAATATTCTTTACCCGGACACTAAATTGTAGCTGAATAGGAGATTAGAAATACTCAGATGAATACAGCAAGTTTGTCTAAACATAAACAAGACCCTGAAAATGGCATTGAGCTAATGTCGAAAGTATTGGGGAATAAAATGAATATATATCAACACATTCATTTTCTTCCTTCTTTTAATAAGGATACTAAGAAACTCATTCGTAAATATGAGGGGATTCTATTAAGAATAAATAGACAAAACTTGTTTAAATTATTTAATGAGACATGCCTTAATATATATATATGGTGAACTCTCCCGTCGTCTTCGAACCGACAGCCAGACACTAGCATATATCATTTGATTATAGTGGTGAAACCTTTGTGCAGAACCAACCATACTTTTTGAAGGGCCGAATACGGACCTGGTGCACTACGTACCACAAGGTCTCCAAACAACCCTCCACAGGTTTTGAATTCAGAGTTGTCCTTCTCCTAGACCAGTTGTCACCCAAAGCTATAGAACCCAGTCTGTCCTACTATTTACACGTAGCTGGAGGTTTCCCAAGGTTATTAGCGCGTAAGTGAATGTAATGGATTTGACTGGAATCCAAACTCAGCCGCTTTCCATTACTCCACTATATTGCGTTCATATCTGAAACTGACGTTAACTACACAATTAAACATGGAGGATATGAGCAATCCACAATAATAAAAATATAGCCTAGCCCGGTGATCCCTGACAAACTTTGCTAAAGTTATATAAAGATATAAAACTATAAATATATCAGTTTTATTATGTAAGTCGTTGTTTCCATAGCATGTCTCATGTATTAGATCAAATTTTCAGTTTGAGAATAGTTAGAAGAAATTTGGATTGACCAGTAAGTTATTTGATAACTTCTATTGCGATTATAAATAAAAGGAAAAAGGCACGAATATTAGAAATCCTGATTAAAGATATGAAAGCAATCAAATTATCACGTTTAAATATAAAAGAAATCACAAAAAAGCGTGTTAATTTACGAATAGTGCATGAAAATCAATTCCTTAAGAGTAACTTTTAAAGATGAATATAGAGCTAAACTGAATGAACCTAATGTGACAGGGATAGAGGTTGGGTCATTTCTGGAAATAGTTAAAATTTGATTTAATGTTTGTTGTAACATTATAGATCCCATTAAATTTGATAGTGTCAAAATAATGTTAGAGAGTGTTTGTGTGTATGTGGCGAAAAAATTAAAATTTATATAAAAGACGAGATGATTCTCTATCCGTCGCACACAGTTTGTCACTTAGCATGAATTTATATCATGTAGATGCGTATATCTGTTCCGTGTGTGTGAGGGATATGTACTTGTATACACACCAATACGCGCACGGTTTGACTAAGTTTGGATATGTACTTGTATACACACCAATACGCGCACGGTTTGACTAAGTTTGAATTAAGACATTGGAAAAATACATCACCCAGATCTTTTCTCTTATTTCACCCCAAAATAATGGAAAGCTTCTTACCGCAAATATTAATTCACCACGATAAATTATAAATTTTAAATCAAAATTTCTTTACCTTGCCTCGCAACGACTCCAACCCTCAGAATGAAAAGTTACCAAAAATCAGGTTTCATTTACATTTCGTAAGTGCAGATGATATTCAACTTACTTACAAGGAATTTTTTTAAAATTTAAAAAAAAAGAAAAAAAACTTTTTTTGGGGTGGGTGGAGCGAGAATATATTCAATTTAAATACAGCAAACATAAAAAAATATCTTCCCTAGGCTGCTTATTTTGGCTTATGATCCATTGCTAGGTAAAAATGGAAATTAGACTTCTCGACAAATATATCCATTCCAATTCCAATGGAATTGAGTATGCATGTACGAATAGAAAGTCTTTTATCTCTCATAAGCAAAGAGGCTTATGACCGTATCACGTTAAAATGACGATTTCTGTATGATCACCGATGTTAAACAATGTCGAGCCTGGTTAGTTCGTAGATGAATGACCGCTCTGGAATATCAGGCACTATAACTTGGATGTGAGGATGATGATAATTGATAACAGTTTGGAATTAGAAATTGGCGAGCCGAGTTCCAATTCCAGTTGGGTTTGTTATATTTACTTACGCGAAGATAACCTTGGGAAAGGTATGACTATACATTTTATCGTCCCAGTTATGAGTTAATTAGTAGAACTTGTATCAGTAAATTATTATTATCACCAAGAATTCTTACAATCTAAAATATTTTCTGACTTTAACCTGCAAAAGATTGATAAACTGTAAAAAAACAACCCATGTTAAGCGAAGAAAAAGTCTTCTGATGCGGAATATTGCAGCTATGCTTTGGGTTGTCTATAAGGCAATATCATTTTTGCAATGTTGTGGGTAATTTAAAATAATGTTAATGTAGCGCTACAAGACAACGTTACAATGGCAACATTGCAGGCACGTTGTGGAAAATCTACAAAGAAGTTAATGTGACATTACAAGATAATGTTTCTGCGATTTCTATGTACCATTGCAGAAGAGGAAAACAAAACGTAACGTTACATATCTCCCAACCAAAATACAACGAGTGTGCAACATTTGCCAGCTGAGATATTCTACTTCAATGATAAACCTAAAATACATCAGTAAAATTAAAGGAACTTTTCTGTTAATTAACCCCAAAATATTAATTCACCCCCAAATAAAAAGAATTTATATTTACTAAAATTCACACCAAATTCTTCCAGAGTGAGACCCTTCCATTGTCCTCTAGTTGGGTTGACCTTTGTTATCACCACAAATGTGGGCGACTTAGGTGCGCTGTTTCTACCTGTGGGGTTTGTTTTTTGTATTTAAATTGAATATATTCGCGCTCACCCCCGATAAACAAGCCTAAAACTGTTTTGTTTTTTTGTTTTTTTATATATATATTTTCTAATAAATGTTGTATTTTAAATAACAAAACTATTTAGATTTTGAATCTGATTATATACCGTCAGCAAAGCCACGTGTACCGGACTGGTATGTATTCAATTTAGCTATTTATATTTCTTTTAAAAGAAACAATCCTTTGACGAAAAATAAAAAAATTCTGTACGTATAAAAACCGGTATCTCCAAAGATTCACTAAAAAAAATGAGCATACATGATTAAAAAAGGTCTCAAACTTAACAGAAATAGAGTTTTATCGTCAAAATATCTGTTATTATTAAGAGGAAAGATCAAATGATTGTTTTTATGTAAATTTATTTTTTAATCTTTTTTAGAGCCTTCGAAATTTTGATTAAAATCTTGTTTTCCGGTGTCAACTTTGTACCACAAATTAGTATGTGAAATTTTAGCATTTTTTTCATTTAAAATACAATTTGAAAATTTGAAATTCTTGCAAAAATCAAATAATGGTCGGTTTTTAATGAAACTTTCAGGACTTATTCACAAATGAATGAAATTCTTTTTGAAATATTTCTTAATTTGGAAAATCTTTATAATTTATTTATTTTTCTTCCAATTATTTAATTTTATGAAATTTCTCGGAGAATTAAAATCAAGAAATTGCTTCGGTCAAACAGCAGCCCCAATTACAGAAAATCTGCTCTGAATTGTAAAATAAAAAATGCAATAAAATTAAGACGACATTTCATTAGAAAAAATTTTAATTGCTGTAAAATATATTATGAGCACTATTGTCTTAAGAAAAAGATGTTCGATGAATAATGAATTTTTGTAAGAATTATTTTCATTTTTTTAATTGGAATAATTTATAAACTTTTAAAACATAAAATTCTGTATTAATTTTTAACGGCCAAGTGATATGTTTTTAAAACTGTTTTCACTAGTCATAAATGGAAATGCTGACTACAATTCAGCGACCCACAATATTTGAAAAAAAGAATTTGGGATTTACTTTATGTATCTATAAACATGCCGATTTTTGTAAATAAGGATGTCTATACGTGACATTATAAAAAATAATAGCGGTAAAGTTAAAATTTATTGATAAATTTTTAACCTTTTCTCAACAAGTGTCTTCGTAAGACTATAAAGCTAAAGTACCTAACATTCAATAAAATATAAAATTGCTTAGAATAATTACTGAGTAGTTAAAAAAATTATATATAAAGGCGTTCACATATTCAAATAATTATTACAATTATGTACCCTCTTAGAAAAATTCCTAAATATAAGTCTATCCCGTTGTCAATGCGTGAGCAACGAGTAAGTTTTCAAGTCTATGGCATTCTCAGCATCCTTTTATAGAACTACATCTCTGTTGCCTCAAATCTCCTTTTCATCTGTAATTCATTGTCATATATGTTGATAGCAGTTCGGCGCCTTTTTCTTTGTTTCGGAAGAAATGGTCTTGCTTATTAATACTTACATACAGCCTTTACACTTACATTTTTATTCTCTTTGCGTGTTTTGTAATAAAGCGTCATAAAATAGCAAGCAGTTCGTGGATGAATAAACATTATGTCAACATACAACATTTGAAAAACTAATTGATCATTTTATCTACAATAGGCAACAGAAGAGATGGCAATTTAGTAAGACTTAATAAAGTCAATAGATGCATCAGAGATGTAATATTTCAATTATTCATGCATTTATTTCATGCGACGTCTATTTATTAATATCAGTTTAGTGTGACAAAAAGCCATATAAGTACGTCTTCTTTCGAGAATCGAACACAGCGCATTAACTTCAACGAGAGTTATTTTCCAACTATAGCTCTCCAGTAGGCGAATTCAACAAATAACAATCAACGTGCTTATTGATCTAACGTCTATGCGAATTTTATATATATAAAAGAGCTTCAAAATACAAGTATTCCCGAGCCGAAAGCCTGCAAACAAAATTGTGTCAAACTTGTCTGCATAAAATTGAGAGTTTTTTCGTCAATAAATTTAAGTAAGTTAAAGTCAATAAGTTAGGAAAAAATGAACGCAAATACTGACATCATTTTGAGAGTAATCTTCTTTTACTGAGATACGTTCAAAGAATAAGAAACATATTGCAGTAATATCCCAAAAGATTGCAAAAAAATAATTTATTTGCAAGGATCAGGGGCATTTACATTTCTTTTTCCACTTAAAAATACACACGCATCATATATATATATATATATATATAATAATAATAATAATAATAATAATAATAATAATAATATAACTAAGTTTTGTCTGTTCATGGCACTGATAAAATTTTGTACCGCCAAACATATCTTTACACCAATCGTATACTTGTATGTATATATATATATATATATATATATATATATATATATATATATATGTATATATGTGTGTGTGTGTGTGTGTGTCTGCGATAATTATTTTGTTTTAAATTTTGTTCATTTATGTGGGAGTGGAGATTACACAAAATTGTGTATAGAATATTTGTAAGGAGCAATAGTGCGGGCATATAAATCGGTACTTACAGACAGAAAAATTATATATATATATATATATATATATATATATATATATATATATAATTATTTATTTAAAAATATGATTCCAACACGCTACATAAGAGGTCTCATGTTTCAAAGCAAGAGCCGAAAACGTCAATGAAGTTTTCGGCTCTTGTTTTGAAACATGAGACCTCTTATGTAGCGTGTTGGAATCATATTTTTAAATAAATAATTATATTTATGCTCTACTTTTGTATCGAGCACTATTTTTTAAAAATAATAACAAAAACACTAAAGAACTTTGGATTATTTACCTAACCAGTTCTTTCCTATTCTCGATATATTTTCACACACACATATATATATATATATATATATATATATATATATATATATATATATATATATATATATATATATGGAAGTATACGATTGGTGTAAAGTTATGTTTGGTGGTACAAAATTTTATCAATGCCATGAACAGACAAAACTTAGTTATATTATTACCACACATGATAATAAAAAGTAAAAATGAAAAACGGGTTAGCTAACCGGTTTCGTACCTCGCTCAACAGAGCTAAATCCAGGTAAATAGAGTAAATTATATAATATTAAAAAAAAAAAACAATGGACAAAGTTTATTGGTGGGAAGATGAAAAAAAATATTTAAATGGTAATTAGTTAGAGGCCTAATATAAAGTACTTCTGTTTACAAAGAGAAGGCTTTAATGATAGAATATAGATGGCCTCCAACACTTTTAGGTGGTAATTTGAGTGGGACTTGCTAAGGATTGTAAAAGCGTCCGCACTAAAACTACCAGCACAATTATGGCTATTTATAAGGTGTTCTGCGATGGAAGACCCGTACGTATTGGTCAAAATGCCCGAGGGAGTATATATATATATATATATATATATATATATATATTATAAATTAATTGATTTAAAATATGGTAGCGAAAAAAACATATTTTAAATCAATTAATTTATAATATTAATGTTCTGTAAATTTACATTGAGCACTATTTTGTAAAAATAAAAATATCTATAAGAACACCGGATTATATATCTTACTGTTCTTTCTTTTTATTTATATATGCATATATATATATATATATATATGTGTGTGTGTGTGTGTTTATAATTGCCAGCACTTCGTTTCCGAGCACAATTATCAACTAGCTAACCAGTCCATTTTATAAACGCCTGCTCAGGCACATTTGTGTTTGTTCAACGTCCTCAGTGACCACCTCTGGCATTTAAACTGCAACTATGATGAGCGGACTTTAGTTACAGTTTCTGGGAGAGCGTGCAACTAGCGATGGCCTCCGAACTGTTCCGTCTGTCCAATTTTATTCTCAAGCCTTGGGCGAATCCGATATATGGCTTTTATGCACTTCCCAAAGGTGATTGCTTACCAGCCGGATAACATCCTAATACTTTGACGATTCATGGCCAGAATCAAAACTGGGTCTCATGGTTGGAAAGTGAACGCTCTAACTAATCGGTCAAGAACACACACAGAATCATATATATATATATATATATATATATATATATATATATATATATATATGTGTGTGTGTGTGCGTGTATATATATATATATATATATATATATATATATAAGATGCATATTTTATGCTCGTCTGGACATGACAATGGCGCAAATGAGAAACAAATTTTTGAATGTTCTACTTCAATTGTGCAGCTTCTGCCCAATCTCTCTCTCTTTTTCTCTCTCTTTCTCTCTCTCTCCCTCCCTTTTGCTCTCTCACTGTACATGTATCAATGTATTCTCGATGTGTTTTTCTATGTCTTCCTCATTTTCTCACTCTCACTCGTTATTTCTTTTTCCTTATCTTTCGATCTTTATATTTAACTTCGTGGGCGAAATGACTACTCAACTCAACCGGAACCTTATCGATTTTACCGGAAGCGGAAACTAGTGGGCTTTTGCAACGAGTAAAGATCAAAGACTAGGGCCATTGACTTAATGGCTGCCATGATGCGATCACGTCTCGGCCATCAGGAGACGCCCGCTTGATAACGTTTTAGTTTATGTGCAAATAATTGCGCGTGCGCATAACGTACGTAGTTGCCTCTACAATGTGTAAATAACAGGGCCACCATACATGTAGGCGTCTTTTTGAAAGCGTGAACACGAGAATGTACGAATCCATCTGTGCGTAAATGAAGAATGTGCTAAATAATTTCAGTTTGTTTATTAGCAATATATAACCTCAAAATATACAAGTAGTATCACACTGCCAATGTGCAAATACACGCACACATATAAATATATACTACGGTGCTGAAAGATTCTCAACCCAACAAATAGGGGACTTACATTCAAAAATCTGAAATTTGGCTATGTTTTGGAAAATAGGCAGGACCGAGAACTTTTCAGCACCTCGACGTATATATCTATCTATAAAAGGCAGGACGTGTGTGTGTGTGTGTGTGTGTGTGTGTGTGTGTGTGTGTGTGTGTGTGTGTGTCTGTGTGTGTGTGTGTGTGTGTGTAACGAATGCACGGGCGCAATTTTCGACAGATTTGCACCAAAATTTGCATGCACATGCTCCAAGTTAGTGGAAAAGCCAAGACTGACATTGCATTTCCCAACTCCCATCAATAGTGGAAATAATCGATTTTTCATCCTTCTACGGCAGTTTTCATGTAGTTTGCGGCCATTTTCTTCTGGCCAGAGTGAGAGCTTACAGCTGGCTGCCAGAGATAGGCAGGAAGATTCTATTGGCCAGCGTGAGAGCCAACAGCTGACTGACACGAATGTTAACTAGCATGCCAAAAAATCGATAGCTGCATTCGTCACAAGTGGGAAAAATTTAAATCTGCATGGCACTTTACTCCAATTGGCTCATTCGCTTGCTTAAACTCAACGTTGATTCTGATTCCGCAGAACTGGGTTGGGTGTGAAAAAGTATTTGTTGTTAACATTCTTTTTTCATTCGGTTTTTCCAGTTACGAGTCCTTTTTTAAAGCTGATCGTTTTGTGTTCATTTTGTTTAGTTCTTTTTTCGTAACAGAAAAAATTGGCAGTGTGAGATAGGTAAGAAGTAAGGCATGTAGCAACATCAGCACGGCAAAGGGCCCTCCTTTAGGTCAAGTGATAGCGATTGCTGTATGAGTCGTACTATTTTTTAATCAAGCACGGGCAACGCCGGGCCCTGCTGCTAGTAAGTATATATAGATAGATAATGGCAAAATGTTTATTTCGCGAAAAATAAAAACGTCGACCAGGATATTTCTAGAAAATAACGTTTTTGAAGAAATTGGTTTTTAATTACAATGATCGATATATAAAGAAAGAAAACACGGAGAAAAGAGAACGTGAAAGAAAGAAAGAATGAAGGAAAGAGAACGAGGGTGAAAGAGAACAAGGAAGAAAGAGAACGAGAATGAAAGTGAACGTGAAGGGAAGAGAATGAGAAGGAAAGAGAACGGGGGAAAAAGTCAATGTGAAGGGAAGAGAAGGAGAAGGAAAGAGAACGGGGGAGAAAGGGAATGTGAAGAAAGAGAATGAGAAGAAAATAGAACGGGGGAGAAAGGGAATGTGAAGGAAAGAGAAGCAGAAGGAAAGAGAACGGGGGAGAAAGTGAACGTGAAGGGAAGAGAAGGAAAGAGAAGGAGAAGGAGAAGGAAAGAGAACGGGGGGGAAAGGGAATGTGAAGGGAAGAGAATGAGAAGGAAAGAGAACGGGGGAGAAAGGGAATGTGAAGAAAGAGAATGAGAAGGAAAGAGAACGGGGGAGAAAGGGAATGTGAAGAAAGAGAATGAGAAGGAAAGAGAACGGGGGAGAAAGGGAATGTGAAGAAAGAGAATGAGAAGGAAAGAGAACGGGGGAGAAAGGGAATGTGAAGAAAGAGAATGAGAAGGAAAGAGAACGGGGGAGAAAGGGAATGTGAAGAAAGAGAATGAAAAGGAAAGAGAACTGGGGAGAAAGGGAATGTGAAGAAAGAGAATGAGAAGGAAAGAGAACGGGGGAGAAAGGGAATGTGAAGGGAAGAGAAGGCGAAGGAAAGAGAACTGGGGAGAAAGGGAATGTGAAGAAAGAGAATGAGAAGGAAAGAGAACGGGGGAGAAAGGGAATGTGAAGAAAGAGAATGAGAAGGAAAGAGAACGGGGGAGAAAGGGAATGTGAAGAAAGAGAATGAGAAGGAAAGAGAACGGGGGAGAAAGGGAATGTGAAGAAAGATAACGAGAAGGAAAGAGAACGAAAAAGAGAGGAGTGAGTACTCGCCATGACATTTAATTGTAAAACTTTTACAGCTATATCTGCTGAAGAGTGTATGTAATTACCGCGAAACTCAGAGTACCAGCCATAAGTGAGCTAAATTTTATTATCATGGGAAAGAGAGAGAGAGATAGAGAGAGAGAGAGAGAGAGAGAAAGAAATCAGTAATATTTTCTAAAGTCCCTCGATTATAATGAAGTAAAGAGGAACTAATACATCTACAATGGCTTCCGAAATCCCGCTCGACAACAGGAACCTCTTTATATATAGTCGAAGGTTCAGTTCAGTTATGTGCCATGTGTGATACACGCTTAGGCTATCATCTATCTTTTGATACATGACTGACGAGGCAGTTTTTTTTCCCCGTGGTACGTTTTTGCGGTAAACCTGTTGCCATCCAAGGCTATAGAACCCGGTCTGTCCTGCTATTTATCTATAGCTGGGGGAGAAGAAGAGGATTCATACCTTTACCAAGGGTATTAGCACATAAGCGAATGTAATGGATTCAAATGAAATTCGAACTCGGCTCTCCGATTCGTCAATCCGAGCCGCTGTCCATTACTCCACCATATTAATGAAACATAAAACTGCCATAGAGCTAGCAAAGATTGAACCCACTGGCAATTTCTTGTTAACCATTGCTTTGCAATTGGCTCCATTTTTATGTCTATATATTTATCTGCAATTATCTTTATGTCTTGTGCATCCGCATATATTGTTACCAGTTCATAGCGGAAATATCATTTGCTGTGATCTGCCGATTGTTGAAGACTGATGTTTCGTGATAGGATATATGAGATGTTTTCTCGAATAAGACATAGAAAAAATTCCGAGCAATACTGTATTATAATAACTTTCATTAACTTAGCAAAATTAAACGAGAAGGCTATAAAATGAAGTAAACAGAAACGTATATATTGAGATGTCCTTATTCGTATACACGGTGTGTGCAAATCTCTCCTGAATATCTTGAAAGATTTACATTAGAGAAGAGTTTCTTTTTGGTTTGTTAATTATCAAAGAAGAGAGTACTGAATTGTGATGTAATATCAATCCTCTTATATGAGAGTGAATATTGGTACTCTCCTCCGAGATGAAGAGACTTGAAACAAGAGAACTGTGGTTCTACAGATAGATACTAACAATACCATGGACCGAACATGTGAGCAACGATGAAGTTTTAAAGACAATGGAAATAAAACGGACACTTACAGTAGACATCAGGCGGGGGAGAGCACATAATGAGGAAAGATTTCTAGAACACATAATGAGGAAAAAAGTTTGGAAATTTTAATACTCACAGGACAGATTGAAGGCAAGGGGAACAGAGGAAAACAACGCATAACCTAAATAGCGAGCTTGAGTAAATAGATTGTGGAGCAAGTTTTAAGAGAGATAACAAAAAAGAAAAAAATTATGAGCTAAAAATGACATGAAATTGAGAAGATCCATGATCACCAAAGTTCTGAAAGCACAAGGTACATAGAAGAAGTAGTTGTCAGCCTAAAGTATTTGTATGTTGTGTTGTGTATAATGCGACATAGTTCATTAATGATTAAGAAATCTCCCGAAGTGGAAATGATACACAGCGGTCGTTAGTAGAAGTTCCCTGATAGACAAGTGGGATATTCCTACAATATAAATGAAATTTTCATATCTCAATTTTACTATTCACGATTATGATTGGAATATTATCTCCATTTAAAATTATTTTAAGCTCTGTTTTTTTAGTTTTTTATTATTTATTTTATTTTATTTTATTCTTCTGTAACTTGGATTCTTCTATCTCCATGTTACTGAGTATATATTTTTGTTAAATGAAGCATTGCAAAGCATTATTTTTAAGTTTATGCTAGGATCTACTTCCATTTCAAGTTTCTTTTTATCTCAACTTTACAGAAGCCCTCAGTTCTACAGCATTGAGTCAAGAGCACAAATCAGAAATAAAAGAAACATTAACGGTGATATCTGAAGTCATGTCTATTTGCTTCAGGGAAGCCGAGTGTAACACATCCCAAAGTATATACAGAGGTTATTCTAGGACGTTTTCTATTCGCGTGAGGTTAGGCCAGTTTATAAGCCCGGGTTTTAATAGGCTACAATCTACACACCTAGGCGAAAACATAACCCCTTCCTTTTCCCATACAATTAAATATATATTATTGTAACCAAGGATACTATGCATCGGGCAATGTCACACGTCCGAAAGGATTGCATTCTCGTTATCTCTAACATAACCCGATGACATTGCAGAAGCTTAACTTAACGTTAATACACTTAAAAATAATTGTTGACGATTGGTTTTGGTTTGCATCGTTAGAAAGATAAGAATCAGGTAAATCATTCTGAATAAATGTATGTATAATTTTCAACATCCTCGAAATATATACATATCTACATTTAGAGTCGTGTGAATAGTAATGATGAATGCTAGTAAGTATATCGAAATTAGTGTTTCGGATCGTCAGTGAACGTGTAAAGATTGGAAAAACTCCCCTCTCAAAGGCGTCTGTAAATTTCTATTCTATTACTGGGTATGAGAGACCCAAAACCTGATTGCATATGACAGAATATGTAGACAATGTACCAAAGAATTTTCATAAATCCCTTCTAAATATATCAGAGCAGTCTTTGTATTTTGAATAAGAAATGGTTAGATTGAGTCTGGTAAGAATTGCTAAAACCTTTATTACTGACAGTTAACGAAAGAAATAGTTCATTAAATTATCGTAAAAACTTTTATCCTATTAATTGGGAATGTTTTAAGTCGAAATCTTCAAAAGATTGGTATACAGGTTTATCCCAAGGAGTCTGTAATAAAATCATCACAGTCAGTTTGTTTTACGATACGTGCATCAAAATATACCTGACCAACTAGATACATGAAAATGAATATGCAGTACTTCGCTATACCACTGAGAAATATCAAAACTAGTTGAGTGGAATAAAGGTTGCGGTGGAGATGGCGATGAACCCGGCAGAAACAGGTTTTGATGTCGAATTTTCGTTTTCATTCAGAGACTTCCACATCAAATTTTCTCAGATTTGCATACATCCGAATAGTTTGGAAAGAAAAGAATAAATCCCACGTTAGCGGAAAGGCGTACACTTATTAGCCTGTATATTTTTACCTGGCATTCCCAGGTTTTATTTAGTTACGGAAATGTGGCGGGCGTTTAGAAGCTAAAGGTGAAACCCTGAAGATGTGGGAATAACGACACAAGAAGAAAAATTAAATGAAAACGAAATATATACAGCATTAGACTTATTTACAGTGGTGGCAGCGCTTGTTTCAGGGTGTGTATTTATTCTAAAGCTCATAAGTGTGTATGTATATGTGATCTAATTTCATTCTCTGTGTGTCTGTTTGTCTTTGTTCTAAAATGTGTAAATACGAATAGTATTCATGGTGGTGGCAGCGAGTTCAAATTTATTTGAATTTTATATAAAACCAATAAAGATAAAAAGCGTCTTTTCAGAAATTAAAAAAAATATGTATTTTTCACTGATCTTTCTGTGATTCACTCGATTATTATTTCCCATAGATTTTTTTATCTATCACTGCACAAGAAAATAATTCAGAGAGAGAAAAATCTTCCAAAACCTAATTCATTTTAAACTTGGAGCGTTTAGCGAGTGTTGTCAAATCGAGAAAGAAAATCAATCATCCAAGTTGAAATTTAGGTTAATGTCTTTTGAAATGGCATTAATTACAATATATTGTTTCCTATCACCAGTCATCTCTTATCAGAGAAGTACCCGATATGTGTCTGTTTAGAGTTTGGTTTGTTTTCCCTGCGATTGATGTTTATGCTGCTAGTATTTGCTGAATATTAACTGGAAGGGAAATTGGTTCTCTAGGAACGCAGACGGGTGGGGGTTACAGTGAATGAAACAGAATGAGAATACTTTAGTGAGGAAACGTGAGAAAAAGTCAATAAAAGAAAAGGATTCAGGGAAACAGAAGATAACACAGTTGAGAAGTGCGAGAAAAGAAACTTTTAGAATAGAAAAAACAGTTGAACCTTGCTAGTTCAACAGTAAAACCTGGTTGCCAATTTAGTAATACACTTAAACTGATGCAGTCAAGGAACTAAGTTGAAATAGAAAATAATTTCGACGCTGACAGAGGAAAGTGATATAACGTTCTGTTCGTTATCAAGATGTTACCCAGCAGCTTCCAAAATAAAAGACCGAAATCCAATGTAAGAAAAGAAAGAAAGAAAAAGAGCACTGCAACAAATAAGAAAATAGATGCCCATGTAAATAATAATCCACAACTTCTCATTAGAATGTACGTTTAGTATATATTTACTAATCTTAAGTCGGTCACAAGGTCATACCTAGTTTGTTTAATTCTCACATCTCTGCGAAAATAGTTCACTAATCAACGATTTATGATGGGTACTTATAAATATTTCCTAGTTTAGATTTAGTCTGGCACAGGAACACGGGGTTAACTGATTACATTTGAAGTAGACAATAGAGTTATCTTAACCACTATTCCTGTATGATAGGATCACTCAATTTTTCCTTCCGTTCGACTTATCTAAAATTTAAATAGCACCTCTTTGTGCAATTACGTTTGAGATGCGTCGAAGTGATGATTGAAAAGAAAAAAGAATGACATGTGTGAATACAGTGTCAACAAATCGACTGACGCAATCGATTAAACACTTAAAAGTGATGTAACGAGATAGAAATTGAGTTGTATGCTTTGTGATGTTTAGCATTTAATAAAAAACATAGACGTAAACAGTGATTAAATGTAGACTATTTTACTCTACCGAAAAATGAAGTTATTATTACCGAGAGTTATTTGCAGTGACCCAGGAGAGATTTTATCGCTGGCAAGTCAAGACGATAAGAAAGAGAAGAGAAATAAGAACATTATAAAAGGACACAGGCACAAAGAGTAAAAGCTAATGGGAATCTAAATGCAATTATGGGACTTAAAAATAAGAGTGTTAAGAGTCAAATATAAGGCAAAATAAAAAGTGTAAGATGAAGAGCGGGGGGGGAGGCGAAAGAATACATGTAAAAACTGAAAAAGAGAAAATATTTGGAAAGACAGAGTATGAAAGAAATTAAGAAAGAGAAAGAAGAAAAAAAAACAAAAAAACAAACAGAATTAAAAATGCCATTTGTTTATGATATCCAACAGGATCAGTATAATAATAGATCAATAAGATAAACATGAAGATTAGCTGAATTTGAAAGTATAACTTCCCATGTGATTAACATTTTTGAGTTTAAAGCAACGAGATGAAGTTGAAAAATAAACATTTGATGTATAAAATAAATGTATTCATTTTTTTAACCATTAAGCCATAGATTTATTGTTTACATCTACCTATATAAAATTCTGTGACTTCCGTTAACCCATCCGTCCGTTACACCCTCTAAAATAGCTTAGGCATTGACTGATCGAAACCAAATTTTGAGAAGTACAAACACGTACGTGAGTACAAAGTACCATTGGTTTTACTAGGGAGAGTAGCTTAGTACAAGAAACTTTCATTCATTTTTTGGGGAAAAATCAAGTTTTATTATTTAAGATACAAAATACTCCTACTATTTTAAAAACAATTTAATGATTAAAATAAATTCTTATTTAATAAAAATGCATTTTTTGCATATATTTTCTTTAAGTCATATATCTATATATAAATTATATATATATATATATATATATATATATATATATATATAATTCTGACAAAATATAATGCAAAACAGTAACACTGTAAATATAAACACAGCAGGGAGAGTAGAATTTGTAAATCTCGACAAAAATTTTAGCGATAACTTCAACAATGTTAAATACTGTGAGGATTTTAACACGCGTCAGCATGTTGCAAAAATTCTAGTGTATAATATTTGTCTTTGAGTTAGTTGAGGTAGCTGTAGGTGATTAGAAAAAAAATGAAAGTAATATGCAGATTTCTTAAAAAAATAAAACAGTCTTGGTCGTCTGTTAAAAGTTACTTTTTTTTTATCTACTTTCAAAAAGAGGAAAGTGGATGAAAAGAAACAGAAAAAAGGAAGAAAAGAGTCGGGAAAATGATTAGAGAAAAAGCAAGCAGAAGAGAAAAAAAAGATGAAACAAACTCAAAACAAGATAAAAGAAACAGAGAAGGAAAGAATCAAGAGGGAAAAGAAAAGATAGAAAGCAAAGAAGAAAATAAAAGTCTAAGAAAACAGAATAAACCGTAGAAGCAGAAAATAAGAAGTATAAAAAGGAAAGGAGTAGGAAATGAGACATGGATAAGAAGAAATAGAAAATACAAGAGGAAATAGAAATGTAGAAGATGGGAACAGAAGGATGAGAAGAAAGAGGTGAGGAGGAAAAGATGAGGAGGAAAAGAAGAAAGAGATGAGGAGAAAGAGAATAAAGAGGCGAGGAGGAAGAGAAGAAAGAGGTGAGGAGAAAGAGAAGAAAGAGGCGAGGAGGAAGAGAAGAAAGAGGTGAGGAGGAAGAGAATAAACAGGTGAGGAGAAAGAGAGGAAGAGAAGAAAGAGGAGAAAAAGGAGGAAGAGAAGAAAGGCGTGAGGAGGAAGAGAAGAGGCGAGGTGGAGGAGAAGAAAGAAGCGAGGTAGTAGAGAACAGATAGTTGAGCAGGAAGAGAAGGCATAGGAGAATCGGAAAAGGAGGGACGATAAAGAAGAGAGAAAGGGAAGAAACGATACAAAAAAAAATAAAAACTAACAACTGTTTCAAAATTACAATAGTAAAGAATAAAGATATGGCGATCGGCACTTCAAAGACGAAAAGAATTCTTCTTCCACGTCAAAGACAGCGATTTTTCACTAATCGCCTGAAGTTAATGCGCAGCCTGGAAGCGCTTTTGTCTCGCTTAAATTCTTTTGATCTTGAAAATTGATCATCTCAGCCATTTCCTACTAACCGCGTCCTTCTACTTTTAAACTGGCGTTTTTAAAATAGTCTTCAAAATCAAATCTTCGCAATCTGGAATTGTAGAAAACGTTGACAAAATTGCTCGAAATGTCACACACCAAAAACTTGGATTAGCTAAGAGAAAGGAACGTATCGAGAGATAGTGGATGGCCTTCACATACTAACAAAAGGAAAAAGGACACAAACAAAACGGACATCATAAAAATACTTCTAAACTTAAACAGATTAATTATTTGGGAAGTATTCTACAAGTTAATATATATATATATATATATATATATATATATATATATATATATATATATAATTACTGTAAATGTAATATTTAGCGGACACATGTTTGAGTAGACATACCTGTTTTTTTTTTAAGCAGTGTAAACTTGCATCAAGCGTTCTGTGCATGAGAATGTATCCATAAAGAAGTAAGGAATAAGTTCGAACCCTTCCGTGCAAGATTTTTTTTCCATTATTTATATTATTCGGACTATTGTCCTCATCTTTGTCGCCATATTTATCACAACGTTTCGGCCGTTGTACGCTCCGGCCTTCTTCAGGTGGTTGGAATTTCGAATTGAACCCTTTATTTCGCTCACTGGGGTAGATTGTTCTAGTTCCACGTGCCATGTTTGATGGAAGTCAGTTATCAGTTATCTCCAGCTAATTTTCCCTCTGAAAGTTCTCCACTGCCTTAACCGGGTATTGTCCTCAAGGACACATGACACAGTGGATAAAGGCGTTGGTTAGATTCAGTGACAGGACCCAAAGAGTGTGAGTTCAACATGACAAAGATAATGTTATGTTATTTTATGAATATGTCCTGAAGATGGTTTATTAGACCGAAACGTCCGACGTTGACATTATATTAACATTAAAACAGCATAATTGCATATAAGGATTTTTGTTTGTTTTTTCCGTATATTTTTCTTCATACTGTCGGATCTATATCCATATATTTGCTTACTTATATATATATATATATATATATATATATATATATATATATATATATATATATATATATATATATGAAAAGAGATCAAGAGTTTGATTGCGATTGCTGGTGCAGTTGGGCTCGACGTGTTATCCTTCGGCATCGTATTATAACAGCAAACGCCTTCTTCTATGAAGCAGTGCTTCGCGCTGCAATCGGTTTTATGCTCCTATGGCAACTTCCCATTATCCGTTTCCGGGCGGTATATGCGTGAACTGAAAGTGCAGCTGGATGCCTCATTCCTTTAAGAAAGCCTTGAATTACCTGCTGGTGAGCGCAGCATCGTTCGTATGCAAATTTCCCCGTTACAATATATATATATATATATATATATATATATATATATATATATATAATGTTTGTTTAATCGTTTCCGTGTTTGTCTGTCTGCTATCACAACTAGCTCCGCTGTTGCAGGCATATTTTGGGTTTCTTCAACACCCACAAAGCAATAATGCTAACCAAACCTTAATTACAGTATCTGGGAGAGAAAGCATAACCTGGTGTGATGAGAGGTTGTACAAGGTTACTAGTCTCAGACTATCGATCTTGATTTCTTGTGACCCTGCAACTACATCCGAAAAATTTCGCCTACCATATATGATTCATATAACTTTGGGAAAACACAATTGTTTTCAGGCAATTAACAACAGTGCCAGAGGCTGGAATCACCTCTCCAAGATGATGATATCAGGAAGTCACATCCTTGACAATTCGACCAGTGTTAAAATCGAACGTGCTTTCATGATCAGAACGCTTTTGGCTGTATATAACTGATGAGTCAAAACTCTACACATCCTTCCTCATTTGTTCATAAGTAACTCGCTGCTTTCTTCTACTCATCTGACCTTCAGTGTGAAATTCTCTCAGCCCTCTTTCTTCATTAGGTGTTACAGAAATTCCAACTATTATTTTTTTATTATTCTAAGTAAAAGTGTCCTTTCTGTTTCCATTTCCTTTATAACTTCCACGTTCCACTATAAGATTCTCAGCATGCTTCTGTAGAACCACATCTCTTTTGCTTCAAGTTTCCACTTCATCCGTGAGAAAATTATTCCATATTCACTGCCATATAAGAACTGACTTTAGAAAAGAGTGCTGAAATTAATTTATAAAAAATTCCTTGTATCTTAAAACGTTGTTTATCATTTGGAAGGAAATTTTGCTATTCCAATGCGCCTTCGGATCTCGGTGTCACATATTTATCGTCTATTATAACACTTCTGTACTTACTTCATTTTGATGTCCCCAATTTGTACTTAGCTGCTTCATTCATTTTTTTATTTGTATGCATGCGTGTTGTTCGCAGTAAATATTCTGGATTATTCTAATATGATTTCTAAATAAATCAAATTTTTCTAACTGTTCAAATAGATCTTTGTATTGTATTTTATCTAGTTTTTTTTTTTTGTATTAAGAAATAAGAAATAAATGCTCACGTTGAGAAGTGGAGAGAAATTTTTTATATCCAAAGTGGTGAGTTTGTAATAGAAAGATTTACCACGACTTTATCAACAAGCAATTGATAAATTACTGTTCGTATTATACCTAATTATTAGTTTGGTGAGGGTCACAGTTTGATGATGCGTAGAATTTCAGGCAGTGTAATGACAAAGTATTAGATAAGAGAACGTAGTAATTGTCTGGGGGCTAACTATTTCAGGTTGACTATTAGAAAGTTGGAATCATAAAGAACTGTTAAACAAGTTAGTAATGGAAAGCAAATATTAAAAGAAAATCTGTTAAAGACGAGAATGCATAGTCGTAAGCAAAAAAGACAGCTCAGGGCATTATCTGCATAGTTGGGATATCAATATTTAGCAGGCACAGAACTTAGCTATCTGTGTAAAAGGCGACAGCAAGTGTAACATAGAAATCCAAAGATGCATAAAAATAGCGAAAGACACCTTCCAGTATTAAGACATGGGACATATGGCAGTGAATGCTAACAATTTTCTGAAAGATGAAGAGAAGTATTTACCTTTACAAATATCATGGACATAACAAAAAATTGTTAAAGAAAATAGTCACAACAAAAACACATAATGAAAAGTGACAAGAGACATCTGAAATTTCTGGGACACAGGAAGAAGTAAGAGGGCTTGGAGAATTCAACGCTGGTTATATTGATGGCAAGAGAAGCAGGAGGAAAACTAATAACTTATTTAATGAACTTGTGTGGATTGGTGGCAAATCAAGGACAAACAGGAATGCTTTAAGGGTTAAAATTACTTAAAGCAAAAGTTAGGAAGTTATGGAGACTCATGATCGCCTATATCATCAACTGACTGAGTACATAAAAGAAAGAGGTAAGAAATTTCTCACGAATTCTAAGAGTCAGATGTGAATAGAAAATTCCCTTGTTAGTTTGTCTCCGATTTTAACCCTCTCTAGCTCACTCTTATATAAAATATTCCAAATCAGAATCGGGGAGAAGCCTGGAATGGTTGCTACCTAAGGCTTAACTGTCAAATCTACTCTCTTATTTAACCTATAAATATGGAGATAAGAGATGGATTCTTGCGTTTCACAAGATTATTAGTTCGTGTTTTTCTATTTTAGCTAATAGCCCGGCCTGAGAAAACAGAGAGACGGGTCAACATCTTTTATTGTAACATCTTTCTTCGTTTCTAAAGAAGAAAAATTAATTAAAAGAAAAGCTTTTTTTTTAAGTTATGGCAAAAAACTGTTTGGGTATATAGTGATTGAAAATTTACGATAGGGAATGAAAAGTGACAAGAGACATATGAATAAGTATTTTTAGGGTCATTGAAAATTTTATGGGTGTCATTAATATCTTCTGCCAGGGTGAAGCGGAGCAAATGCAGAAATGTTATTTTTTTTTTATTTCAAAGGACAGGATGCGCATGCGCGTACAATCAAAGTGTTTTATTATCAAATACGAGAAAAAGGACTCAAGTTAAGTGTCGCACGAGGAGAGGAGTCTACGCCAGTAAAGGATTAAATTTTCTACTTTATAAGATCAGGTTTATGTTGATGCGACGTTTGACATTTGTGAGGATTTCATGTTATAAAAATAATATATTCTGATAAAATGTGTGTGCCTGTTTGTTTAAATAATATTTGTCTATTTTTTTAGAAGCATCTCCTCTAAATGTGATCAGGCAAAATGCTCATAAAATCAAAGATATTCAGTTATATTTACTTGTGTTTAATGCTCAATATATTTTGTCTTAAAAACAGAGGCTAATACGTTTTTGAAGTTTACCGAACAGGTGTATTTATCTAGAGATAGGGATGTTTTATTTTTAAAACACGGTCAGAATATTGTGGCCGTGTTAATGTTATTGAGTGTTGGGTTTTCATTTTTATTATTTGGGCTTCCATTATTTTAATCTTTTTTTACATGTGAATGAGGTTATTATGCTTGTATTTTCTGCTAGAATGTTTCGTATGGAGTCTGGTAGGTTTGTGTGTGTGCTTAAATGAGGTCTGATGGTGCTGTGGTCGGATAGGTGAAACATAAGTCGTCTGGATATTCTCGTAGTAGTGTGACCGATGTAATTATTTATGATTCTGGTTTGATCAGAAACACAGCTTCTTAAGGGGCATTTGAATAAGGAAACAATTTTGATTCTTTGTAGTTTTGATTTTGCAGGTCTGTTATTTTTTTTATCATAAGTAAGTTTTGTTCGGGTCAACTGGTGTAGTGTTTTTCTTTATGTTATTTCTTAGTGAAGATTCATCTTGCTTAAAGTTGACGTGCATTTGGCTTTTGTAGAATATATTATGTCATTGCTTTTGTCTATGTGATCAATATCTTTATTATTTACTTTGAAAAAGAAAATAGTCTATTCTGGTGGTCGATGAGGTGGTTAGGAAAACCATTATTAACTAGTGTCTGTTTTGCATTGTTGAGTTCTTTATGCAAAAGTAGATGAGATGATGCATTTTCGTGTGCTTTCTTCAAAAGTATAGCCGAAAGTGTTCAGAAATACAGAACATTTGGTCAGTTTTTACACACTTTGTGCCCAGAAATGAAATTAAAAATATACATAATACCCTACGTTGAGATGCATAACTCATGCTATTTGCAAACTTCAGGGGCAAATTTGTGGTAATACCGTTTGTTTAATATTTCTGGTTATCGCGAGATATTTTATTGTTAATGGGGATATTTAAGTATTTAAATGAATTTTCGTTTAATTTTTTATTTGAATTTAGGCCGAGATTAACACGTAAGATTGAAAATAATATTGAAAGTGAGAATTATAAATTTTAATTTATAAAGGGATGCTGATATATAAAACAAATTATAGATGAAGGGAGACAACTCTTTTCTTTTATGAAAATCTCTAATGAAATTAATAAAATTAATAGCATTAATAAAATATGCAACGATAAAATTAAGATACTAATAAAAACAATACATAACAATAAAAATAAAATAAATGTAATAAAATAAAATGGTGTAAAATAGAATAAAATAAAATAAAAATAAATGCGAAAACATACAATAAATAAATAAAAATAATAGTAATAAAAACAAAACATCTTGCTGATAGTAAGACTAAAATAAAAGTAAAATAAAAACAATAATAATAATAATAATAATAATGGTTATAAAGTAAAAATAATAATCATATGATAATATAGATCAGGAGATATGAATCAAACTATAACAAATTTTTTTATAGTCTGAGCAAATCAAATTGGGAAGGATATAAACTGAGATAAATGGAAATGTCTACACTCAAACGTGCTTATTTTTCCGAACGTTGTGGGCGGGCGTTACAGAATCACTAAGAAAGGACTGGCACCAAATAACAGAAAACACATCACTTTCAACGACAGAAATAACTAAAATGGACATCACATGTAACTCGAAGAGAATGACATTCTAAACTACTTCAAATAAAGCTTTAGGAATGAACCCCTTACACGCACACACACACACACACACCTCCACTACTGGAAAGAGATATAACAGCTACTAGACTGGAGAAGACTGTTTTCCTGAAGAATTGTTTCGAGAGAAAGAGTTTACAAATTGCCAACACTAGTATAAGCTGCTCATTTAATGAAACCGCTTATAATACAATTATTCGTATATATGGTGTTTGTATAGTCCTATTCCTGATATTAAGATATTTACAGTGGAGAAAATATTGTTGGTAGTTATCAGTTTAGGGCATTCGCATGCTGTATTCTATAAAATGTAACAGGTGGTTCGCTGGGGACTAAAAAAAAACAGGTTAAATTGTAGGTAAATGAGAAAAAAAAGGGAAAGAAAAGTTTGTGGTGCTAATTTGGTTTATTTCTACAAGGAAAAAATATCTATACCGTACAAATTGTATTTTGATAATTATATCTACATAGTAAATTAGATGCTATTTTGGTTTGTTATCTTTTCCTTGTAGATAACAAGCCAAAGTAGGCACTATATTTGACTATGTAAATATTATTTCAAATTAAATTTTGTACAGTGTAGATATTTTAGCCGATATACATGCTGTTTGTCGCTAGAATATAAATAAAAGAAAATAATTCAATATTTTAATTACATTTTCTTTATGCTTAGATATATGTCATTTTACTACTATAAAATTTGTACGGTGTTGATATTTTTCCTTGTAGATAACAAGCCTAACAAGCACCGAGTTGTCACCCATTCCTTTCACACTGCTTTTCGACAACTCCATCTAGCGTTCACTTACAGAAATTCCCTGACAGATAATTTGGATAATCTAATAAAATTAGAAGACCGATTAAAATTTTACCCCACTAATAAAGATTTTTAAGAAGCTAAGCTTTCTTTAGCAATTTCTTTTAGAATTTTGCCAATTATTCAAATGAACCTGTGACATTTTACGTGCATTTATTTCTTCTGTGATTTAAATGATTTTCATTGATGATTTGAGTTCAGCTACCATTTCTCAAGTGTCATATTGACAGAGTAAACATCATATGGCTATTATGTTTATGTCAAAAACCAATCAACAAAAAAGTTAAATTATGTGTGAACTGTACCCGTCTGGAAGTATGAAATAAACAACTACACATTTAAGAGGACAATAAAAAACAACAAAATTCCTAGCTGCATTGAGAAGACAGCAAAATGAAGTAATGATATTTTTACTCAACTGCACTACTTTATTTCTCTTTAATAACATATCATTTCAGGGTGTAGGAGTTCATGACTCTCCACAAAACACTTTTCTGTGAATTATCGTGGATTCTTGGGAAAGAGGTGAGTTGTTTCCTTTTGTCTTCTACATGGTTTTGAATTCAGCGTTTTCTTTCGTCTGAACTGATTGTTACCTTAGGATTGAGAACCAAAGCTACCCATACCTGGGGTCACGAGATGGATTCATGATTTTCAGAAGCTTATCACTGCAAAAGTAAGCGCAATAGATTAAGCTGGGATTTTAACTTGATTAAGTTAATTCCATTTTCCGTGCCGACATCCATTACGCTTCACGTACATCCACTGCAGTCAAATACGATAATGAAAAGGTCAGTATAAAAGATGTAGTTCTAAAAAAAAACAGTACCCTTGAGTAATAAATATGTCAAAAATTCTTAAGAATGCTTTGTTTTGTTAATATTCCTGTGTTTCGTCACATCCACTTCAGAAGAGAATTGAAGTTTCCTATATGTTCCCATTTATTGGACATTCTGAGCATTATTTGAACATGCAAATATCTTATTATAATTCTAATTGTTCCTCGCTTAGTTAACACGCGTATGTTACTTGATAGCAGCTTCTCAGATATATAATAGACAATTCCGTTTTGATTTCGAGGAAAGATAAAAGAAATATATCAGATTTTGGTGAAAAGAAAGAAAAAAGGAAAAGAGAGAAAAAAGAAAAAGAAAAAGAAAAGAGAAAAAATGGAAAAAATAAAAAAGCGGTATAAAGTAAAAGAGAAACAAGAAAAAGAAACAAAAGAGAAAAGAAAAAAGAGAGAAAAGCAAAAAAAGAATAATGTGAAAAAAGAATAGAGAAAAAAGAATACAGAGAAAAAGACATGAGAGAAAAAAAGAATAGAGAGAAAAAAGAATAGAGAGAAAAAAGAATAGAGAGAAAAAAGAATAGAGAGAAAAAAGACATTAGAGAAAAAAGAATAGAAAGAAAAAAGAATAGAGAGAAAAAAGAATAGAGAGAAAAAAGAATAGAGAGAAAAAAGAATAGAGAGAAAAAAGACATTAGAGAAAAAAGAATAGAGAGAAAAAAGACATTAGAGAAAAAAGAATAGAGAGAAAAAAGAATAGAGAGAAAAAAGAATAGAGAGAAAAAAGACATTAGAGAAAAAAGAATAGAAAGAAAAAAACAGAAAAGCAGAAAAGTGAAAAAGAAAGAAAGAGAATATAATAACGACGTATGCATTAAATGTCTGCTTCAGTGAAAAGATTCAGAATTGGTAAGGTTTTCCAGATGGAAAAACCTTGTCAATTTTTCAACTTTTTATTTTTACCTTATTACTTCTTTAAATATTGACCTGCATTCATTCTTATGATCGTTATTGCAATATTTTGCTAACGTTGTTAAGCTCCAATATTTAACGAAGCAATAGGGGAATTTCCTCGAGTATTTTATAGTCGAGAAACTTGAAAGGGAGTTATTCATTCATTAGCTTAAGAATTATGATTTATCAAAAATTTCAAATAGGAAGATTGTGAAATTTTCACAGCTACTATTAGTGTTGATAAATATCCTTAATGCACATAAGAAATCACATATAATACAAAGTTAGTTTCCACAGTGTTATCGTTTATAAAAGTCGAATCTCGGCGAGTAGATTCAACGCTAACATGAGAATATGTAGAGTTTCAAATTTTTAACTAGCGTCTATAAATACAATCAAAATGTAAGTTATTAACACAATAACCTGATATTCGGACTGAATTCGAGCGAAAGCTATTCACAAAATCAATATTTTTAAAACTACAGCCATATAAATGACAGGAAAATATTACAAGCCGTTTAGCACATGCAAATTTATTATAATTAGCCAAAATTAACAAGTGGGGTTGGTGTAATAGTTAATAACGGCGCTGGAAATGTAGTCGACGAAAGAAATTTCAATTCTGTCCACCAAAATATTTTTATTTACTCCACACTTGAGAAAGGCTTCAATCCAATTCTTCTCTCAGTGGATGAAATAATAGCGCACAGTGAACATTTTAGCTTTGGCAGAAAATGTCTAGAAAAAGAACAACTATAATTCAAAGACCTGTCTGAAGAAGAATATGTACCGTCAGGTTATCTTGCGCTTGACATACCCATTATCCCAACGACCTTAAAAGGTTTTACGCGATACCTACCTCTAAATATTAAGTAAATGTTATTCTAAGAAAATCTGGAAAACAATTGATTACCGAGACTGTTACCAACTCTAAATAACCTTTGTGGATCACATATTGACTGTTGCGAGTTGAGAACCTTTATAAGATTGTACTTCAGTTTAATCCTTAAAAGACTGCAGTCTACTACAAGCACGTGGTATAAAACTGTTTAATTTTAATTGGAATATTTCAGAAAATGTATCAAATCAAGTGCTGTTTATGAAATTGAAGCGCGTATTTTAATACTGGAGAAGCATCTACGTCGTGAAGAATCTTTATAGACGGGTCAGCTTCTTGATTCGTTTCAGGTAATGATAAAAGGAATTTAAGAAAATTAAAATAGGACAAATGTCGACAGATTACGAAAGAAACCAGTAGAGAAAACAAGCAAAAGAAAATTTAGATCACGAAGAAAGGAGTAGAAAAGACATTAGTTGAAAGGAAGACAGTGAAGGACGAAATAAAAACAGAATGAAATGAAAAAGAGATGTGGGGGGGGAGAGAACAGGAAGAGATGGAGAAAACAAAAGAGAGAACAGAAAGAGATGGGGGAAAAAAGAGAGAACAAGAAGAGACGGAGGGGAAAAGAAAAAGAACAGGAAGCGATGGGAGGGAAAAGAGAGAACAAGAAGAGATGGAGGTAAAAGAGAGACGGAGGGGAAAAGAGAGAGCAGGAAGTAATGGAGGGGAAAAGAGAGAACAAGAAGAGATGGAGGGAAAAGATAGAGAACAGGAAAAGACGGAGGGGAAAAGAGAGAGCAGGAAGTAATGGAGGGGAAAAGAGACAACAAGAAGAGATGGAGGGAAAAGAGAGAGAACAGGAAGAGACGGAGGGAAAAAGAGAGAGCAGAAAGTAATGGAGGGGAAAAGAGACAACAAGAAGAGATGGAGGGAAAAGAGAGAGAACAGGAAGAGACGGAGGGGAAAAGAGAGAATAGGAAGAAATGGAGGAAAAAAGAGAGAGAACAAGAAGAGATGGAAGAAAGAAAGAGTAAATAGAAAGACGAGAAAGAAAGGAAAGAAAGACAAGAAAGGAACGAAAGATAGACAAGGAAGAAATAAAAGAAACACGAGGAACGAATGAAAGAAAGACAAGGAACGAAGGAATGGAAGACAGGATGAGAAGAAACGAAAAAAGACAGGATAGGAAAGAAAAGGCGAGGCTTAAACGTAAGAAAACCATGATAAACCAAGCCACATAAAAAATAAATAAACAAACCCTTTCCGAAAATTAATTGAATGAACGAATCTGCAAATAAACAAGCCTTATTGGCTTTTAAAAATCTATTACAACCCAAAATAAAATAAAATGATTAAAAAAATATCTACAACGCGAGAGATTGACGAAAAGAACGAACGACCAGTCGAATGGGTTGCGGCCGAATTGCGTTGCTAAGCGACTGAAAGGCTGAGAGATGATGATCCAAAACCCCAAGGGCAGAAAGATTTTGCAATGATCTAGGACGATGACACACCATCGACACAGCCACTACTATCGAAGCCATTGCTGTCCAAATCGCTCCGATCTTTTGTTTTTTTTAAGAAGCCTCATTTCCAGCCAATCACAAGGGCTTTCTCAAAAGTAGACTTACAGACAAAAGACGTGGTAAACTACCTGAAAACATTTTTATTATTACAAAGTGCCTTTGTTAGTTGAACTAATAAAGAGTATATCTAGGTCATGGCTAAATTTATGGTTTCTGTTTAATTTTATAAATATCAACAAACGAGAAGATTTATCAGATAGAACACAGTGTTCAAAAGTGAGGAATGATAAGTGTGGTTGAAAGTTGAAAAAAATCAGATTTCAGATAAAAATGTCAACAAATTTAAGTTACATTCAGTTTTATTCTACATATCATGGAGGATCAGAAAATACTGGATTTAACGATATTCTTTTTATATTGTTGACACTTGAGAGAGTGAAGATTTTAATGTAACCCATTTCATCAAATATAACAAGATATCACGCGTGACCTTAAAATAAGATTGCCTTTTCGGGTTTTTTTTAAACACTTATTACTTCCTCTTTTAAGACACATACGCACACTTTCTCATCCTCATTTACCTCTTTACCTCAGTTTATTTTTTCATCGATCTTATCTCTCACCGAATGAGGGGGTGAAGAAATGCTTATCTTCCAAATGGTCAAACATTAGTATTGTTTGTAGAATTGCCTCTTAGTTGGGCAAATTTACAGGGACAACATCATATCGACAAAATTATAAAAGTATTTTAAAATTTAATAGCGCAAAATAGACGCTGCTTCTAACATATGCACATTACACCGAAGTTATACTGATTAATAATCTCGACTTATTTGAACGTGTATATATATATACACACACACACACACACATATATATATATATAGAGAGAGAGAGACAGAGACAGATAGACAGACAGAGACAGAGAGACAGATTTAAAAAGGCAGAAAAGCCTTCTTTGTTAAAGGATCCGTTTCGCCCAACACATTGTTAGAAGAATACGTTGGTAAATATTAATTGACCAAGAAAACACAATTCGCACTGCAGGAAAATATGAGGAGAAACAAAAGAAAACTCGACTAAGATACAAATTTATTAATAAAACTTATTAATAAAACGAAGAGACCATACCTCCTAAAAGACTAAGAGAATGAACAAAATGCACGTTCTGTCAGCAGATTGACGATTGATGTAACTTAATGTAACTGCTTCTAATAGACGCAAATGCTGAGCGAACAAAACACCCTACTGCACAATCTGGAGTAATAAATGTTGGCCAATAGCCGAGTCATGAACGGACTGTGTATCACGCATATTGCTATTAAAAGTATTCTATCTTATATTTGCAGAAACGTATATATATATATATATATATATATATATATATATATATACACACGTTTCTGACCGTTACTTAAAATCTGAAAATATATAAGTTTAACTGATGTAGTTCTATCCATATTCGGATATATTCTTTAAAAATTATATTTCTCATGTTATTAAATCCACCATTTAATTTCATGCTGGATTAATACCATGAGAAATACATTTTAAAGTTTTTTTTATATAATTATTTTCTCTTCTCGTTACATGTGCTAACCATTCTTCTTGCTGTTGGAAGTGTTCAAGCGATTTTTTTTCGTATTTGGTTGAGCTCTTCGTAACTTTGTAGCGTCAGTCCGTAGTGCATGCTATACTTGTAACTATGGGTTCAAATTAAACACAAGTTTAATCAGTTACATTTATATCTGCTAGATATAGAAACCTTGTACTCAACCCTGTCATTTGGAACAAGAAAAATAGTTCTAAATTATTTGCTTCAATATTTCTTTATGTAAAAATAATTGAGTAGGATGTGTATTTTAATGAGATCGTGTACTTTGAAACGAAGCGTCTTAGTACTGTCAGTAAGAACTTGTGGATCTCTGTGTTCTGCTTGTTTTGTTAATAAAAGCCGGCATATGCGGCGGAGGATGTCAGCAATGAGTGTTTCTTTTTTACCCCCGTCCCTGACATTTTGCTATCTTTAATCATAAATCACCGTTTGATGCTAGCTCGACTTCTATTAGCAATGGAGCCGTGGCGGAAGAAGAAAACACCGAACAATTTAAGCCTTCAATTAAACTTTGACCTTTCGCCACAACTTTCAATAAATATCACGCACAAACATTATGTATATGTATGTGTGTGTGTGTGTGTGTGTGTAGATGGTTAAAAGCAAAAATTATTGTCCCGATTGAGAAACGTCCCAAAAATGTCTGCTGATATCAAATGTTGTAATATGGTCAAATCTTCGGAAGTGTGAAAGGTGGACAATTTTCCACTACTCTCCATATATATATATATATATATATATATGTGTGTGTGTGTGTGTGTGTAAGTCATTAATATATGTGTGTATAACTCATCGATATAAATGTATATGTATGTGTGTGAGTAGAACTCCATATATGTGTATATATATATATATATATATATATATATAATATATATGCATATTCGTGTATATAACTCCAGCTATATGTGTGTGTGTGTGTGTGTGACAGTAAGTCCTACATTGCCGAGTCGTTAGGCATGTCAGGCGGCTCCCCAAAAGAGAAGCAGGTTCGAATATTCATGTCAGTCGATGTAGTTGGATAAAACACCCTTTAATTAAAAAACAGAGCTTCTACTCGAATATGAGTATTCATCAAAAATAACGTTTAAACAAATATATATATATGTGTGTGTGTGTGTGTGTGTGTGTAGTGAGGGGGAGAATGATTTCTAACAATTCGTTCACATAATTTATATGGGTCTCTCTCTCTCTCTCACACTCTCACTCACTCTCAATCTCTATATATATTATATGGTTCTCTCTCTCTCTCCTTCTTTCTCTCACTCTCTCAATCTATATATATATTATATGGTCCTCTCTCTCTCTCCTTCTTTCTCTCTCTCTCTCTATATATATATATACCGATATTCGATTTTTCCACAAGTGAATTTCGACAAGTCTTCTCATTATTAAAATATAGTGATTATTGTACCCAGTAACACAATTACATTTTATTTTTTCTTTTAAAACAGAATGTGAAGACATGCCAATTATTTTATCTAAATTGACTGAATACTCATTGAGAATTTTAAAAAAACACAGTTGCCATGCTCCACAAATAGATCACAAAAGGGCACTATTAATTATGCATAAAATTAGTATATTAATTAATAAATTAGTATGTAGTAGGAAAAATGTTTACTAATGATTTGTGAGAATTTGATATTTAATTTTAAAAAATGTCGTCCTTGGTTTCCCAAATTAAGCCTTTTAATTTCTTTGAAGTATTTAGTTAAATGCATCAGAGATGGTTTTTCTTTGTTCCATTTAATCTGAGAAAAGTACAAAAGTCGTGCCGTTTATATATTCAGATGGCGGAAAAATACAGGTTTGAAAACATCGCAGGTTAAAATAAAGATCGACATTAGAAATATTTGTAGTAAAAAGGAAACAACTTAAAAAGGTAAAGTAAATTTCATTATTAGGTTGGTGCAAAAATAATGACGTAATAATGTCGTTTTTTGACGTATTTTGTAACGTCAAAAAACGACATTATTACGTCATTATTTTTGCACCAACCTAATATTTAAAAATAACTTGTTTGTTGGCTCGTATAAAAGACTACACAGTTGGATATACTTACAGTTAAGAAAAATGAAACAAAACGGTATGCAACTAAAACAAACTGTCGAAATCAAATCTATATGGCCAGATATTAATAGCTAACTATATGGTCAGCACTTATTCTTCATATTGGCCCTTAAACGATGGGAAACAGTTGCAAGAATGTGCTCACCAAACAGGTCAAAAAAAGATTAAAATTAAATTTTCTATGGCTTGTTTTATCCTTATTTTCGTTTGAATTACATACAAAATCTATAGAATGTATATTTTAACTATTACAAACAAAATAAAAAGGGAGATAAAACAAATGTTAGATTCATAAATGTAATATGTTTAAAAGTTTGATACTTCTTGAAGATTCCCATGGACAATGCATTTTTGTACCAATTTGTCCCCTATTATTTGCTCATTCTCTTCGAGAAATATGCATGCAGAGAGCCGTCGTTAGTTTCTTTTTTCCAGTCTCCTCACTATTTAAATGCTCCAGAAAATAACTTAACCTCATAGAGCCTAGTAAGTATTAACATCATGAATCCTGAACTTTCCAATTAATAATTTCAAATGGAATCATGAATGAATGACGACCATATCATTAGGAAATATTTTAAATATCAGTTCATGGTGCCGAGCTTTTGAAAAAAAAAAACAAGAAAAATGTGCTTTATAAGGAAATCTGCTATTTATTCTCCTAACACCATTAATTATATTGTCTGTATAAATGTCTTCGACCTAGATTGGAAATTGAACAACATAAAATTTTCCCGGGTTCATTACTTGTTATGCTGTCTTTCGTTTAGTTTCTGTAGCTTTAAAGCCCTGACCCCACAATTAAACCACTTCTAACCCTTTTCAGTTAGACATAAGAAATCCCACGGTTTAATCTTCAGAAGTTTGAATCTTCATAAATGGTTGTGAGAAGCCGCAAAAGATCATGTCTTACTGATTAAAGAAAAGTCAAGTGAAGTCATCTATTTTTTTGCATGCCATGTTACTTACTAGCAATCTGTTGTCATGCCCTCAACCAAAATTAGAACAACATAGAATGTTGCTTGGTGAGAAAGTTCTTTTCTATTCCCTATTTGCTTTCAGATCTCAAGCTCGGGAAAAACGCTAAACACTGAAAAATAAGAATAAGAATAAATAACTTCAAGTAAAACTAGGGCGCGAGAAATACGCTGTCTAGGTCATAATGTTTCTCTTTCAGCCTTCAGGAATAAATAAAAAGAAGGAAAAGACAGCAAGTGAATATAGATGAAATCATGTTGATAAGTACTTCGCCTACTTCCTCTGGAAAAATGGCGGCAAGGCGGCCTTGAAGAGAAAATCAGGTTAGCCAAGTTTATTCATTCGCATACTAAAACAAATATAATGTCCATTTTTATGCTTATAAAATTGCGATATATCTATATTGACTTCATTACACGATAACCCAGCCATAAAAAAGCTTTGAACTTGATAAAATTCACTTCATTTTATTTATCTCTCTGTAATGCTTCTCCCGTTTTCTCGATAGATGTGTGTTAATTCATAAAAAGATTTCTGACTTATACGCTCGTAATATCATTCCCCAAATACTTGACACTTTTAAATAATTATCTTATAAGACATCTTTAAATAAATGAATAAAATAAAAACGGGGTTACGAGCGGAAAAGAAAGAAAGAAAGAATGAAAGAAAAGAAAGGACATAAAGAAAGAGAGGAAAGAAAGAAAAGAAAAGAAACAAGCAAACAAACAAACTAAAAAGAAAAGTAAGCCGTAATCTTGAGTGCGATTATTGGGAAACTAAAGCACAACATTTTGCCACTCATTTTTCAGGATTCCACCTTGTGTAATAGAGACCAGGGAGATCTTCACATATAAATTGTTTGGCATTTAATGCCATTAATTTTATTACTTTTGCCGGTAAAGTGGGTCATCAGTGCCTCGGGGAGTCATTACAGCACGAGTGATAGCTTTTTTTTTTTTTCGTCAAGGTTGTCGCCTCCAGCCTACCACGCTGTACAAAGCGTTCTTTAGTTTCTCTTTGAATTATGACCTGGCTGTCATGAAATTATTATAAGAAGAATTACGAAAAAGTTCTCCGCCCAACCACCAAGGCTAAAAATTTAATGATTAGACATTTGTTCAAATTTTGGGGAATGAGCAAGACTTTTTCAGCACCATTTGAACCACCCGTAGCCATTTTAAACAAGGGAGAAATGTTGCTAAAGAAATGTCCAATGTATTTGTTTGTGTACAACTCGCTGAAAAAAAAAATCTGAAAAGATAGGTCAATCATTGACATCAATAAAATAGAGAAGGCAACAGAAACAGGTTAGTTTTTACAAAAACTCAACATGAAACATGTCAAAATCTAAGGGAATAATAATAATAATAATAATAATAATAATAATGGCGTTGACTGATTTTCAGTAAGACGAAATCTAACTACATCTTTGCTATGGATAAGAAACAGTCTATTAATCGCCTTTTATTCATGGATAATATTAAGTTATATGTTACCAGCAATGACCAGTTAGACTCCTTGATAAAAACCCTTAGGATATGCTTTAAGAATATCAGGATGTCATCTGTGCAGGTAATGAAGTGGGGGGAAACTCTGGATGGCACAAGGATAAAACTTTCCGCTGGGAAATCCATAGTGATTGATAGATAGATAGATAGATAGATAGATAGATAGATAGATAATGTACACCCGTGAGTTCTATAGATGGACAAGACTTGATGACAAAATGAAATCACAGATACGAGTATATTTGTATTGTAAGGAAGTTTTGAAGATCTAACCTGAAGGGTGGGAATTTGGTTTCATGTATCAATGCTTGGATAGTTGGAGTTTTTAAGTAATTTTCAGGCAATGTTGAGCGGAGTAAAAAAAGAACTAGCAAACTTGGAGTGAAAGACAATAAAGATAATCACCTTGAACTGTGGTGCATCCACCCTAGGAGTAATGTGTCTATGCTTTACCTACCTGAAAAAAAACAGTGTGGAAGAGGTTTAATATGGGTAGAAAAGTGCATGACATCAGAATGTAAGTCCTTGCATGAGTACTTATAGAATAGCCAGAAATGGATACTAAAAGGTGCGCTGCATAAAAAAGTAGAAACAAAAAGCTTGTCAGATTATCAGAAGAAAATGATGAGAAAATCGAGACACAGAAGGGAAAAGCCTATCGCGGAACATTTTTAACAACTAACTCAAGATGTAGGTGATCCGGAATCATGGAGGTGTCTAAGGAATCGGTTCTTGAAGAGCGAAACCAAAAATTGTAGCGTAAGTGTAGGCTTTAAGAACCAATTCTATCGAGTACTCTATTGGTGAAACAGTTGATTGATCCTTGTACAAGTTGTATGGAACTGCTACTGAAAGTGTGCAACACATTGTCAGTTACTACAGTCAGCTGGTATAAATAAACTCCAAACGACACCATGATAAAGTAACCCTCAGAATACACTAGAAACTATGCAGGAAGTATGGCCTTGATTGCATAGAGAAGTAGGACAACCATTCGTCATCATCAGTAGCTGAGAAGCTTAAGTTGAATAACGATTACAAAGAAAATGTGTTATAGATATGTTAGTGATATCAGAAATGTATACCGATTAAATAATATAACAAATGAATAAATATAAGCCTAGTGAAATTGGATTTAAAAACCGATACCTTAAAATGACTTTTATATCTATAATAATTGGAACACTGGATACTATCAAGAAAAGTTCAATCAATAATCTTAACAATATCCTTGGTAGCCCGCTTTAAAAGAGATTAAAAAAGTAAGAGAGTATTATCAATGAATGCCTATTAATGGCTGTATACAAACTTATAGCAAAGAATATAATACAACAAATATTGAAAAGAGAATTAACTGAAACTGAGACATCCAGAAAAGGCATGGCACGTGGAACTAGAACATTTTACCCACGAGTGGTTGGTTCAAAATTCTAACGTATATCACCTGAAGACGGCCGGAGCGTACAAAGCAGTAACGTCGTGGCTATGAAAATGAAGGTGATGACAACAGTTCAAACAATGTAAATAGTGTGGATATCAAATATTGAATGTAAACACTGGTGATATTGAGATGAAACCGTCAGTCATAATTAAGTACAGAAAGTTGTCACAGGAGTGCAAGAACATCGACACCATAGGGTGAGAATACTGATCCAAATGAAATTGTGTAAACGGTTGGGATTTATCTGTAAATATCAATAGCATATATAGGAATCAGAATATATTTATTCCGTAAAACAAATCTCTGGTATTTTGAAATTCAAACGGAACACTCAGTTGAAATCATCATGATCAAAGAAAAAATCATATACAAGATGCCAATATTGTGAAAACGTTTCCTATTATTAGGTTGGTGCAAAATAATGTCGTTTTCTCACATATGTTACTATGTGATAAAACGACATTGTTTTTGCACCAACCTAATATACGCAACACTCTTGGAGCAGGCCCGAAAAGCATTACAGAGATTTGAAGAATTGGAAACGTGTAAAGAATGGAAACCCTCTAAACAACATCTTGACTAAAATCTCTATGAATAGAGAGAGAAGAGAGCTGGACAATTGACAAGATTTAATGTAAATTCAGACACCAGTTTCTAAGGTGTGAAAAAAAAAACAAAGGGTATAAAAATAATAGAATCGATATCAATTTGAAATAATAGCTGTAATGACCAAACAGGTTTAAATAATTAAAACTAATATATTTCTGACCGAAATCTATTATAGAAGTTAAATCACGCTCATCTAAATACATTCAAAGGATATTAAAAGAATTGTTTTTTTTTTATCGAAAAACAAGTATCGAGGTGTGGCTGGGAATTCAGAGTCACACTATTCGATAGTGGGAAATCAGAAATGAGAAACAGAAGAAGGTTATCTTCCATTTTTACTTTTACAAATGTTAGTATCACGTGTTTAATACGAATGTTTAATACTTATAAACACATGGGCTTATATAATTTTGATGAATCTACAATTTTCACATAATATACGAAGCATTTTCGGTCACGGTTACAACAATTATTATTCACGTGATTTTTTTTTTTTTAATTTTACCTTCATTTTTAGAAACTCGAAGTTTGCAGACGAGATTTTAAAAACATTCGTATATATATTCTTTGACTTTCAAAGCTTACGGCCATATCACATTGAAACCTGGACTGGATCTAAAAATATTGGTTGCCAGGAGACTAAGCTTCATTTAATTTTATAACGAATAAATAAAATTTTCAAAAAAGGGTTAAGATTAAAATTTTGAAGGAAAAAATGTGTATTTCTTAATAATTACAGTGTAGATGTACTGTACATATTACTGACAGTAGATGGAAATACAATTTTTTAATTTATTTTTTATTTATTTCTTTTAATTTTAATTAGTTGATATTTTTACTGTATTTACACATTAACAGATAGTTCAAAAGTACAATAGAGCATTGCATGCAATCCACTACATTAACTCTATTGATAATTGCCTCTGCATCCAATTCATCTAACAATTACTTTTCAATAGATAGCAATATGCATGATTCAAATTTCTTTTCGGATAGCGAGTTTGTTTTTTTGTTTTTTTGGTGGGGGGGGGTTAACCTTGTTTTTATGATCTTTAGCTTGAAAATGTCCTTTCACATTGGACTTGATTGACTGATAACGTGCAGATTATACAAAGTTCTTATCCCTTTTTAAAACTAAAACGCATATCTTTGTTTCTTTAGTGCATTTTTAATTGATATGGGCGGGGCACTTCATCAGGGGACCACTTGCCATCGGGCAAGCTGACAGCCTGGCCAGTCTGCAAGTCGTTGAAATACCGATTCCCGTACGATCAGCGAAGTTAAGCAACGTAGAGCTCCGTCAATACTTATATGGGTGACCACTTGAGATTACTAGGTGTTGTAAGCTTGGATGAGCAGCTGGTGTAATGGATAACGGCTTGGAATTTGTAATCGGGATGCCGTCTTACAATTCCAGTGATGTTTGTTGTATTCTCATACTCGCAAATACCTTTGGGAAAGGTATGAATCCATCTCTTCTCTTCCTAGCAATGGGTTAATTAGTAGGACTTGTTTCAGTAAATCAATATTATTTCCCAAAATTGTTAAAATCTAAAAATATATTCTGGCTTTAAATAACCTGTAAAAAAGTTGAACAATCGTAATAAGGCAAATTAGTCAATCTTTGTCTTTCGAAGATGAAATAAACTCAAAGTGAAGCCACGTACTTTGATTTTAAATAAATCAAAATTAATAAATGAACCCTAATATTTAGCAGAAGAAATAAGTATTTTGAGGTAGATATTCCCACAGTTTATTTTAGTCTGACTCACGTTTTTAGTAATGGTTTTCCCTGTGAGGATAGAACTACTTGTATTAAACATGACTGCAGTACATGTGGTAGCCCACCACAATTTTAATGGGTTAGGGAACTTGTGACTTGTAATAAGATAACTTAAAAGGTTTAACAATTGACTTATGATAACTGTAAATAGGAGTGAATTGGAGAGGTAAAGTAGAGTCTCATCAAGCACTTTATAGCCACTCATTTCCACAAATACTGAACATATTTTTTACATCTCCGGGTTTTATATAACTGCTTCTGTTAGGGTTTTCATATATAAAAATTAAAATCTAATGACGGAATTTTCTAGACTGGTTGCCAACTCAAAAGAAGAGATCCCAGTCTGCTCTACATTTAATTCATAGCTGCAGTAAATGGATCCATGCCTTTTCCAAAGGAATTAATGCAAAGTAAACAAAACAGGATCGACCGGAATGTCAACTCAGCGGACCAAGTTCAATTTTCACGTTGGTAACCATATGCACTATTCGTACCTCCTTGCAAGTGGTACATACTATTAAAATTTGAAAATGTCAGATAAGCTATCATCAGTAGTCTTCAGATAGTGACTTTTATATAATTTAATTTAACAAAAGTTACAACCAGCTATTCTAAGTATCAATTTCTTCATACGTAATCAATTAGTTCAAACCTAATTTTCAAGAGATGTTTTAATACACAAAGCATTTACTTATACGATCAATGCATTCAATGTTTGTTTATTTGTTTTTAAATACACAAACGTTTTTTTTTACATATATTTCTATTTAACAGGCACTGATAAATATGACATCAATACACCTTGCGAATAAATGTGAAACATTAAAAAAATGTTCTATAGGAAGATAGAGAAACTTCATTGGTTCCATTGTATGTTGAGCAGAACACATAACTTTGAGAATACCATTTAAACAATCATTCTCTCTTTTCGTGCTAAGCTTCCGAAACGTATCGCTCACAAATTCTCATTCTTACTTTCATTTGAATATATTTTATCTTTTTTTATTACCATCTCTAGGCCCGATAACGTGTATCAAGTAGTGAAGCAGTTTCCCACTTACACTTCAGCGAAGCTCTGATTACGCGTTGTTGGAAGCTGAAACTTATTGTTCTAGTATTACCGTTGAAAAATTGAATGGCATACTAGAAGATATAATATCTGTCAGGCTATGATAAATACTATCTATCGATTTATATTCCTATCAACGTTTTATTCTGTAATTTGCTAATCTATTAATGTATCTCATTCTGTTATTTACTATCACATTCTATTCCTATATCTGTATTTATTTTTGGTCTTATCTTATTTTCCATTTTAAACACGTAGATAATGTGTTTTTCGTATTTTCACACATTATATCAGTAATTTTGATTAGTTTCCGTATCTTTTTGTTGATTTTATCAAAACTTTCTAAGCTGATTTATTCTCCGCTGCTTAAGGATTCTCCTAGAAATATTTGGCATGCGAAAATGGTTCTCAACGACGTCTAATTTAAAATAATAATAATCATAATAATAATAATAATAATAATTATGAACTGAATGCACTGTAAGAAAAGTAATTAAAATATGTGTATGCGTGTTTGCCAACATTCACTGACATGATTATGATTGTGTCTCATTTAATAGGGGTCCATATAGTCAAGAGAAATGTATCTAGCCCATTCCAATTGTTATCTGTGAAAATGTTTCTGCTATAGCAAATTGAAGGAATCGTCAATTCAATGAAGAAACGTTGCCATGGAAAATTGGATGTATTCGCCCCAATCAATTAATAACACCCATATTCAAAACAAGTGAAAACAATATTACTTGATATTAATCTTGTCAGATAATTTTTTTCTGCAATTCACCGTCTAAATCGCTTCCGAATAGTCTGTTTTCTCGAGTTCCTTTTTGACATGCAAACATTGTTGTTAAGGAGCAGTTTTAGTGGCGGTTGCACTTAGCTATTTCAACAGCAAGCTAGTGGAACCGAGATGCCAACGATTCAATTCATGCAGTTGGGTCACCAGACAAAGGGGCTCGCCATAGCAGTTGCCATGAAAATATTTGTAAAAGGTAGAGAGGGAAGCCACGTCACGTCGATGAGAAAGTGACTAATGATTACATTACAGATACTTGTTTGGATTTTGTCAAGAACCTTGAAATGAATGCCAGAGCACCAGACCAGATATGGTAGCAGTATTCAGCGCAAGAAATTATGAATGTTTAAGATGGACTCCGCTGAGAATTTTTTTTAGATATATAGGGTTACAGGTTCGATTCCTCTCGGAGAAGCACATATTTTCTACGCAAATTCTCGAACATTTAGGCCGGTATATGTAATTAATACAGTTTAATTAAAAAAAAAACAGAGCATTTACTTAAATAAATTATATATATATATATATATATATATATATATATATATATATATATATATATATATATATAACAAAAATTAACGTAAAAACAGAAAATATATTAAAATATATATGTATGTAGATCTAATTGCATGAACGTTTGTTATGACCAACTGTTTCTAGACTTAGAAAACTGTCAGTTTACATTATTATAATAGTTTTATACCAATTTTGAAGTATTCAAATAAATTAGTAAACAGGCCTTGCAAACGAATGATAATTCAATTATCGTAGTTTGTTCTACTAACTGAATTTACCCTATTTATCCAACGTTTCTATATATATATATATATATATATATATATATATATATATATATATACACTTAGTTGTATTGATGTGAGTTTGTGACCCAGGGTTTCACGCCCTTGCGATCGTCAGACAAACTCAATTTCAGTTCTCAGTTACGCAACTCTCCAAGTTTTTGTTCAAAGATTTTATCCACTGGGCCATGTGACCTTAGGGATAAAAGCGTTGGTTGAAGGAATCCAAGGAGTTGAACAAAAGAATTGTGAGTTCAATACCTGTCCACAGCAGAGATGAACAAAAATTAGGGAAGTTGAGTTACTGCAGGGAAATAACTGAAAGTGAGATATACAGAAAAAGCATGCCACGTGGAACTAGAACAATCTACCCCAAAACGGAATACGAAAAGTGTTCTGTTCAAAATTACAACGTATATCATCTGAAGAAGGCCAGAGAGTACAATGGCCGAAACGGCGGGAATATGATAATAAAGATGAGGACAACAACCCGAACAATGTAAATAGTGTAGTTACAATACATGGTCTCGAAAATATAGACATACATTTGAAGATATTAGAAGCACTATTATGCACTATTAAGAAAAAAAGACCTACCCTAAATAGCAACGTTTCGAAAGAAACAAAGACGTCTTGGGTGTTTTGAAAATAGGTATAAACGTAACTGTGAGTGAAATTATTACTACTACTATTTTCACACAACACAATATAAGAAACAAAAATATACTACCAATCTTTGTTATCACGAAAATTAAACAGGGTTGAAATTAGAAAGCGCTCGTGACAATAATGACTAGAGGAATTTCACCACAAAAGTCACTGAAAAAAAAATTGTAAGGACAAGAGAAAAAGTGACGAAAACACAAAACATTTCTGATCTGTTATATTCAACGAATCATGCATAAGATGTATTGCTGCTTAAAGCGACCCTCCGACGTCGATGAAGACGCTGTGTTTGTCATCGCGGAGAATAAACCGAAGATTACTACGAGTTTGAAAATCAATATCTCAACTGCCTTTTGCCATTTGAAGAGATTTGGGTTCAAGAAAAACGGCCGATTTAGACAAATTAAACAGGTGTTATTCTCAACGACGACAACGTAAGAGGGCATGTTGCAAAACAGACATTGCAGAAACTTAAACAGTTGAAATGGGAAACCTTCCAGAACCAACCCTATTTTTCTGATTTGGAGCCTTCAAAGTTTCATTTGTTCAGGTGTCTACAGAACAATTTAAATGAAAAAAAAATGATTGTCCAGTCAGTCGAAAACTGCCTCACAAGGTTATTTCAACAACAACAAGCTTGTAGAATGATGTAGGACAATTAGATTAAAAACAATGGAGGCTGTCTGTCTATATTTCTGAGATGAGGTATTATGTACATTATTTACATTATTCGGTCTATTGTCCTCATCTTTTTCGGCATATTTATCACAACGTTTCGGCCGTTGTACGCTCCGGCCTTCTTCAGGTGGTTGGAATGTCGAACTGAACCATTCATTTCGCTCACTGGGGCAGACTGTTCTAGTTCCACGTGCCATGTTTGATGGATGTCAGTTATCAGTTATCTCCAGTTAATTTCCCTCTGAAAGTTCTCCACTGCCTTAAGCGGGTATTGAACTCACACTCTTTGGGTCCTGTCACTGGATCTAACCAAAGCCTTTATCCACTGTGCCATGTGTCAGGGATAATGTAAATAATGGAGACTGTATTTGATTATTTTTTTCTTTTCTTTTAATATAAGTTTTGTTTTTAATTTTCGAATCTGGCACGAACTTTTGCAATAATCGAACATATATATATATATACAAATCTATACTCGTTTCGAAAAACCCTCGAATTTTTTATTTGCCAATAATCAATTGAATGTCGAGGGGAAAAAAGTTTTTAAAAAAAGAAAGAGCTAGAAACATGAAAGTCTGTCGAAAAAAATCGCACAAATGCGGGTTTGAAGTCCAAAGAAAAAAACCCGATACGAGGAAACAACTAACTAATAAAAGAGCTGAATACAATGGTAGACCCGGCTTTCCCTGACGATCCGTGTAGGTGAAAACTGGGTAGGTTCGTCTGGCTCACTAGGTTTATCTATCTGTCTCTCTCTCTCTCTCTCTATATATATATATATATATTAAAAAGGCTTAAACACTAATATTCCATGGTCATAATTTATTTATGACCATGGAATATTAGTGTTTAAGCCTTTTTATTATATCCTTACTCTGTCCTGGACATTGAGTTCTACCTGGATTTTATCCTCTCGGAAAATTTTTTATTCTAAAATATACATGTGTATATATGCACCTGTGGATTTTGCATATATATGTATATTTACCACTAATATTATCTATCTATCTATATATATATATATATATATATATATATATATATATATATATATATATGTTAGATTATCGCAAATGTGTGTGTGTCAATGAAAATTTAATAACAAAATTTACACATATATGTGTGTGTGTTTATATTGTAAACACTCCTGTGTGTTTAAACATACGAGGACTCAACATTTCAACTTAGAACATAATAGATAGATTAACCATATATATATATATATATATATATATATATATATATATATATATATATATATTCTGATTATAGTGTTAAAGTATTGCTTAGAACAGGCAGTGATTTTCTGAAAAATTAATGAGAAAAATGTGGGTACGGTGTCTGCAGAAAGTGTAAATTCAGTTTTATTTCTTCTCTACTGGTAGATATTCAAGGCAAGAAAATCCAGTTTGCCTGCTATTTAATCGATAACTAATGGAAGAAAGAGGATCTGTGTCCCCCTTTTCAAGGATACTAGCACGAAATAAAGGCAACGCAATCTTCCAAATTTCGAACTCTACTCAACTCTCCTACTTTCCATGCTAATATAACCTTTACACATACCCGCACCTCTGAGTGTGCGTATAAAAGACGTTATTACAGCTGAATCCCTATATTTACTCTTATTGTTTCACCATATACACGACTGAGTAGATATAACCATTTTGTTTTCAGAAAGTAAAATTATTCTTCACCGTAAGTTACAGAGGTACTTTATGTTTCAGTGGCTATTAATTTCACTCTTTGAAAAACATGAATGTCGACACGAACAGGTGTACCAACTAAAATAACGCACACACAAGCACACACACGTGTGCACACTCACACACGCACACACATATATATATATATATATATATATATATATATATATATATACACATGATAAAGTGTAAAATTTTACTTGTGACGTCCTTCGTCCTTTAGGACTTCATTGAATTAAAGGGCGAAACGCGTCACAAGTAAACTTTATCCATTTTGTCATAAATATTTCCCCAATGTTGTTCTTGGTATACAAAAATCTCTTTCTGTCTCTGTCTCTCTCTCTCTCTCTATATATATATATAATTGGTAACAGAAGCCATTGGTTTATACCAACGGATCCCATACTTCATACTTCTCCAATTTACTCTCGTGTGGTCATGTGTGACGTCATGAGATGCGGTGCGATTTTCGCTTCTAGCGTCTTATATGCATGTGTTAATCGTTGCTTAGAAATCATCTATGTAAACAATGACAGACTATCATCACTGTCTTGTCCGTATATTGCTTAATATATTGTAATTGACATCTTTGATAATGGCTTATGTAAGCCGAAAGCTTAGATTGTATTAAAAAATATGGATCAATATTGTGAATTTCTTTCTTCGTTCAACGATAATGCTATTAAAATTATCAGACGTTATGAAAAAAATTTAACTAAAATAAATAGTCAACACTTGTCTATATTATTTAATGAAACGTGTATGAATATATATATATATATATATGTGTGTGTGTGTGTGTGTGTGTATTTTTAAACATATTTCTAAAATTTATATTATTCAACATGATATATATATATATATATATATATATATATATATATATATATATATATACAAATATTATACGAACGATATGTTACATTGTTTATACATGAAACTGATCAGAAACGGTGCCAAAATCTTTTCGCCTGATCTCTTGACACTTGGCGTAGAAACAGCAGCCTTGAGATGTTTTCATTAGCATTTGATAGCTAGCGGTTAGTACTATTGTAAAAGGTCACTTTATACCGCGTTCTTAAAGAGAGGTCATTTATACACTATCACAGCAGGATTTGCTGGAGGTCGCGTGATCACATCAAAGATCATTTAGCAGGCGACGTCTCGAAGTGTAAAGTAAATGAAAAAAGTACAAAGAAACTGACAAGAAATATGCTTGCAGATTTGTATCTGCCCTTAATACTTGCAACCGAAAGTAGAATATACGGATCTTATAAATAAAATAATTATTAACTGAATTTACTTGATTGAAATAAACTTATCACGATAAAAACATAATCAATATTACATTTAATTATCATCAGTAAACAAGGTTTTTCATGCTTTCTACAATATGGCTGCCATGCATGACGCCCAACTAGCTTAGAATTGTTTGAATTATGTGCATACAGATCAAGAATTAAAATGGCTTTAAGCAATTGAATCTTTTGAATCTTAAACAAAATCCTTCATCCTATAGATTGGCGCTTTAAATGGACAAAAATCTATACTAAATAATAAAAACCATATCTCCTGAATACTTCCAGCAACAACTCATAGTATATGTAACTAGAAGAGAAAATAATGACATAATCAAAATATTACATTTTCCACGCTACCATAAACAAAATATTTAACAAAAGAAAATATTTTATTAATTTTCATCTGACATTAACGCTAACTGGTCAATGAATGTCGAATGTTTCTTGCCTGGAAACGGTTATTTTCACTATTATATTCAAGCATATCAACATTACTTTTATAATATACATATACTTATTGAATTATTATTCCGGCATGATAAGACATTGTCGTTTATTAATAATAAAATTCTTGATAAATAAATATAATTGCTTTTCTGTATATGAATAAGTGATTATTTTTTTTTAAAATGTACAACATTTATTTTTCTCTGTCTATATTTACATTATTTACATTGTTCGGATTGTGAGTTCAATACCTGGCCACCGCAAAGGTGAACAAAACTTGGATAATTGAGTTACTAAAGAGAAAGAACTGAAACAGAGATATCTAGAAAAGGTATGGCACGTGGAACTAGAACAATATGCCCCAGTGGATAAAATAAACGGATTGGTTTAAAATTCCAACGTATATCATCTGAAGAAGGCCAGAGCGTACAAAAACGGAAATGACGGGAATATGACAATAAAGATGAGAACAACAGTCCGAACAAGAGTCAAGATTGGGCACATCCTGAAAGGTCATGGCTTTTGAAAGAAGATCAAGTATAAAACTAGCCATTCATATTATTAGTAGTCAAGTTTGTTACTTTTTCATTGCACAAATTTATATTTTGTTAGCGGGCGTAGACGTTTCTTATGACCCATCAAATTATCATTGTGCCATGATGATTCCATTTCATACCATCTTTCATGGTAAAGGATATTACTTAAAGATTTCCATCTCTCAACGTAACAAGCGACAGATTATACAGGGTTACAGAGGACGAGGATCAAGTAATGACCCTTGACCCGCACCTATGATCGAACACCCAAAATGAATTGCTTTCACAAAGCTCCCCTCATCCAGCTATTTGTTCATCTCTAAAGAAAGGAGAGAATATGTGAGTTGTGTACAAATTTTACTTTCACACCTTTGGGAAAAGAATGAATCTATTTCTTCTCCTTGAGCTATGGGTTAAGTAGCAAAATAAATTGGATTGGCAACCAGTCTAGGAGAGAGAAATATCTGAATTCAGAACCGGTAGCGCGTGGTGAAGCTGTGGTTCTATACTCTCCAGGAGACTGCTGAGACTGTAGGGAGAGTAAGATGAGAAACAGATCCATGCCTTTTCTAAAGATAATAGTGAGAAGTGATCAGTAGTTGTACCAGCCAGAATCTAAATATAGTTCACCTTTTGCCGTATCATTTTCTTTTATTTGTAGTCAATACAAACCGGATAAAAATTTAAATAAATGTTAAATTGAAATAAAATTGAACTGCTACAAATTCTAAAATTTCAGTGTATACCATACGCAAAAAAAAAAAAAAGTTTTTTTCCAAGAGTTTCATAACTTGGAGATGTATACAGAAGTGTAGTATACAGGAGTTACGTGTTATACACAAATAATTACGGTATTTTGTTTTGTTTGCTCATCAGTGTATATTTGTGTATGTTGTAAAAGACTAGTGCATGCATATACTGTAAACATTTCAATATGAGAGATGATTTAACTTGTTTCAAAGTTTTGCCATGTTTTACCAATTGCTTTATCAATTCGTAAAACATCTTTTCTCCCGAGACGGCTAACCCAGCGATGAAGTTAGCATCCACCTGAGTCTAATCTTTCCATACAAAGTAGTATTAAGTACATTTTGGTACCATATATCCAAAAGTATTCAAAATGACAGCACTTGTTTAACTTAGTGCGCCTAACCAAGTCTCTTGAGTATCACAAAGTACATTCGTTGTAAGTGTTCTGTGCGTTACTTTGCAAGAGCAGAAAACCTTGTTTTTCTTACCTTAAAAAAAATGTGTAAATATATAAACGTAGAATTACTGTTAAGATCAGTTCGAAAATATGTTATTGCTCCTCACCATATTAGTTCTGTAATTTACCATTTTAAATATTAGTTATACATTGACTATAAAGATAGAACAGGACGGTAAAAACAAATGAACATGTTCTAGCAAATATTCAGAAAGGAAATTATAATAACTTACATACGTGCGTCAATACATCTGGGTTGGCGATAGATCAGAGTAGTCGATTCTATCGCCAAGATATTTTTCGCATTTCCACCTACATGTCTTACGGGGACACACACATATATACATATATATATATATATATATATATATATATATATATATATATATATATATATATATATATATATGTATGTTGTGCTGTTATTTTTCTTATTTTATTCGCTGAAAATGTTTCAGTTTTCGCTAAAGCTGACAAGATTTGAATTTAATATGTCCGTTTTATTACAATTATTAAATTGTGTACACCTTATGTAATATTTACATATATAACATTTTTTTAAATTAATGTACTTCTGCCAGGGTATTTTTTGTCAAAAATAATACAACAATTATTAACATTTTTATTATTATTATTACTACTACTACCACTACTAATTCTAATAATGATAATACGTCTACTACTAATAATGATGATAATACTTCTACTACTAATAATGATAATAGTACTACTACTAATAATAATTATAATACTTATACCACAGCTAATAATACTAATACTTATACTACTAATAATAATAATGATAATACTTATACTACTATTAATAATAATAATACTTATATTAGTACTACTAATAATAATACTATACTACTAATACTAATAATAATGCTAATGATAGATAGATAGATAGATAGATAGATAGATAGATAGATAGATAGATAGATAGATAGATAGATAGATAGATATTCATAACCATTGCCAGTTGGGCACGTCACCAAACGGATGGTGCACTACATAGTTCTGTTCATGGGCCAGAGTAGTGAAGAAGCATTATGGTCGGGTGTCGAGAGGGTTTCTTTTATGTTTAAAGAATTAAGCAATCAAGGCAACTTGAGAGTCACTTCTAGACACTATGGAACATCCTCAATCGGAGAAACCGTTCTAGCTGACTAGATTACCCGATTTGAAGGTAGTTTTTGACTAGACCCTACTGCAAGGTTATGCACTATTTTATCAAAAATCATTCATCATATCTCAGGCATATTTGCCTGTAATTCATGTGTCTGGAATACTCTTATGAAACGATTTCTTGATGTTTATATTGAGTTTCCTATATTTATAGCTCAGAGTTACTTTATAAATAATAATAATAATAATAATATAAATAATCGGTATTTCAAACTGAGGGAAATGGGCTAATTCCACCTGCAAAGCTAATGCTTGTGAAAGTCATACGACACTACTACTACTACTACTACGACGACGACAAAGGAAAGGAAGGGGAGGACGCAAGAGAGTTATTTAAGTCGAGTGCCAAACACGACCCTTCTAAGGGGGAAATGTCTGAATATTTACGGAAACTTGCTTCAGGGAACTATTCAATTGGAACTTGATATCGAGAGCTTCCCAGTTGTTGCTGAATAATAATTATAGTCAAGAAAGTGATATACCAAAATATAGTGACCACTATTCTACCACCTCCCGGCATATTACGATCACTATAATGCCATATTTATTCTTCATTGCTATGTTTCCATATGTTATTAACAATGGAAACATTCTGAATAATCCCGAGAAATGTGTCTTACCACTCGGAATACATTGTAGGTTGCTTTAGACATAATGTAGGTACATATGTACTAAATCTTCTTAACTAAATCTCATATTCATGAAAATATATCTGACGTTCCAATAGGAATCATTGCCATTATTCCACCACTTATTCGAACTTGGACTATAAATCGGATTAATAAAAAGATTCTTGGAAAAAATGCATTACAAAATTTATACCTATGGAAAAGAAAGATATTTGTTCTTTTTTACTTGCTATGGCTGAGAATAAGTCAGTGCAGATCAAAATAAATAGTAGCAATTTTAAAATGTATATTTGAAAGGTTTTTATGATAAGGAAAATTAGGATCGGACATGAGTATTGTTGAATGGATATTAAATTTTTCTATACGATTTATGAGCGTGGCTAAAATGGAAGTAGATGATTCTAAGCTAAGCGAAAAGCCGTAAAATGTAGTGAAAGGGGGCAGATTTTTCGGAGTCTAGCGTGATAGAATGAAAAAACGCAGTTAATTTCTTCTGAATGACACAATAATGTAATATTTTTCATTTCAAATACACTCGAACCACCCTCACTATATACATATATATATGTGTGTGTGTGTGTGTGTGTATGTGTGTGTGTGTGTGATTGTGCGACTGATTGAATGAATTGGTGAAAAATAATTTTAATGACAAAAATATAGAATAAAGAATTACTAGATACGTAATTATATAGCTAGTATGTTGTCTATGTATAAAACCCATACACACAAATTCTTGTGGTAGCTTCGTATTCATTCCAAATCGTTTCAACTTTGATTTGATAACAATAGATTATTATTATTTTTTTCGTAACTGTTCGATTTTCTCAACTAATATTTAGTTTGAGCACAGTTATTTAGGCTCGTTTCAAATCGTTCAGATTCTATGGCTTCCTTTTAGGAACATAAATTTTCAATTCTTGCCACAAACATTAAATATACGTCATGCGATTGAGAAAACCATTTCTCTGGTCTAAATATATTCATTTTAAACCATTCAGAGTTTGTTTTCAAAGTATATTTTGGATTTTTGTCTTGTTGGGAAAATGAATCACCTACCAAGTCTCTGCTGACTACACAACTGTAATGACTTTCACTGTAGCTTCTGCAATAATGAAACCTTATAAAATGGCATGACCATCATTTGATGATGTACTGTTAAGGCAACATTTCTCTGCATATCGTGCGCTGTTTTTTTTGTTTTTTTTTTCCTTCAGACCTAATGTTGAAGTTTATATCCTAAAATTTCAGTTTTTATTTTGTTTGACCCAATAACTGCAGCCATTCAACTGATACCAAATTCTTTTAGTAGACGTATCATTTGTCTTATAATAACTGGACTTTATTTTCGTGCATCCCTTCAATGAAATCATTCTCTATTCAATGTTCGACAAAGGCTTGAGATGTGAACGTATATTTCAGCATTCCTCAAATTTTCTGGATATCCTTTACGTTTTATAGTTTTCGCCACTCTTCGTTCCTGTGGCGACCCGAACTTGCAAGCTTAGCTTGGTAATTTCTTTCCATTTATAAACGATTGATAAGGCAGAAGGACTGAATCTATCAACCCACTTGGAAAATGTATTATAAAATTTTCCCGTTATTGGAGTACTCTTTGGTTTTAGCCATTAGTTAAAAGTTGAATGAATGTTTAATTTGTAAAATAAATTCGTATTAGTTTTCTAAAGAGATATCAGGTTGTAAGAATGACTTAATTATATCTGTCGGTAGGACATAATTTACTGCCTAACTTTTTCAGGTAATACATTTTCACTAACACTGATTGTGTAGATAAATGCCACCAACCAGAAAAATAAAAATTATTTTCAGTAGAATATTTTGATTACAGATAGATAGATAGATAGATAGATAGATAGATAGATAGATAGATAGATAGATAGATAGATAGATAGATAGATCTCTTACGTTATGCTTTTCGTCCTTCGGAAAGGCTTCTCCAGATTAATAATTTCATATATGTAGTGAGGAGGAAATAAAATAAACGCCAGTTATAAATCTGCATCGAGAAACACTGAAGGTACATGGATGCCTAGCATTAAATTTAAATTTTTGGCCTCCTGAGTACCTGCATCTTAGTCAACATAATTCAGCATTATATCGCTTTTATTCTCAACACTATTGTTTTTAAATATATTACTAGCATCATTTTTAAGAAACAAATGTAAGGTTGGCGTCCCACATTTTGTATCAGCTACCGAAAAAACTGTCATAACGTGCACTAAATGCATCAGGGTTCCAGTCCCTGCTTACCCAGTTCTCAATTCAAACCTTGTTTCCCATGAGACGGATGACCACTTCTCAACTCTTTGGAGCGAGGTAATTTAGAAGGGGAATGCAGGAACAACAAGCAAAAACTCTATATTAAAGTTCATGAAATGCAAAAGTCCTATTATCTACAACACTTTCAATTCAGGAAAGACCAGCAAAAAATAAGAACTTCTGTTTCAAAGCAAAATAAAATTAACATCTTGACCATCCAGAAGTACAGTTACCATCACCCCGACACTGACCTGAATTATAGCAACTTTGATCAAATACCAATTTATCACCGCCTTCTAAGGTTCCATAGATGGTTAATAAAACCTTAGGAAACTTAGTATCTGTTGAAAAAATATCCGATCGTATAATCTTTTGCTGATTTCAACAGTAACCCTCAAACCACATTCATTGTTTGTTACTTCCCAAATAACACAAGTGACGAAAAACGAGTAGATGACTTTTTCTTCCGATCTGAAGAGAGTAATATAAAGTATCTGCCTTCACAACGTTCTTGTTATCTAAGGAGCTTTCAATGGTCATAAAGGGAAGGAGGATGCTCCATTAACATATAATAAGGAAACTAACCGAAAAGAGGGAGATATTGACAGAGTTCGTTCAAGAGTTCCAACTCTAAGCTACAAATACGAAATCCATGAAGCATCCAAACCGTCTGTGAACATTTCAACATCTATCCGAACCTCGATCACAAATTGATGAGATCTTCATGAGAAACAAGTAGATGAACAGTGTTTATAATGTCCAGGCATAGTCGTCCTCTTTTGTCGGTTCTGATCAAAAAGTTGCTTCCATACATGTCGTTCTTAGCCTAAGGTCATCCAAACCGCCAGTGCCAGACCATATGAGACAAGTCGACTGGGCTAAGGTAAAATAAAAAAAACAAACTTTGAGACACGCCTTTGCTGTAGACGTTAAGAATCATTATAAATGCACTCTGATCAATTTGATGATACTGAAACATGATACAAAAAGATTTAATCATCTACAGAAGAAATCATACTCACAAAACTGCCAAAGAGGGAAAAGTTACGAAACACCTACATTGGCTTGGACACTGGGGGTTTGGGGACAGTACCACAGGACCGAACAGTGAGGAAAGGGATTATCAATAGAGTTTCGACTAATAGGTGATGATGATGATGGTGATGAAGAAATAAGATATATTTTATGGTTCCGTCCTGAATTTAAGGTGGAACATTTCGAAGCATTTAGATTTGTATATCAAACTCATATATATATATATATATATATATATATATATATATATATATATATATATATATGATGCCACCTTTTATAACAACTACTGCAATATGGGACATATAAAAGGAACAGCGATAATAATAAAAGCAGTAGAAAGTCGAAAGGCTACGGTATGCATCAAAGCGTCTTGGTATCGCCATCGATTCCCTTGCTGTATGACATACATATATATATATATATATATATATATATATATATATATATATGTATGTATTCAAAAATGAATTTTAGTTTTATCTTTAACTGAAAATATGGATTGTTTTATGTATGTATCTAGTGTGCTTTATTTTCGAAACACGGTCAGCACATCGAGACCATGTTCATAGTTGATATTATTGAGAGTGGGCTTTTTCCTTTTTTATTAATAATGCTTCCATCATTTTGCCTTTTTTACACGTGGATGAAGTTATTATATTTGTATTATCAACGAGTATGTAGCGCATAATGATAAAGCCTAAAGTATTACTGAAAGCGCTCGAACATACAAAACATTTAGACAATTTTTATATAATTTCTGTCCAGAAAATAAAAAAAAAATAACTACAGTACTTTGTCAATCGTTTTTAATGATATTTGCATAAAAATTGGATTGCTGCCAAAATGCACAATTTCATATATATATATATATATATATATATATATATATATATATTTGTCTATGTGTGTGTGCGTGTGTGTTTCTGTGTGTCCGTGTAAGAACATACTATGACTAAATGATTATATTTATGTTGAGACAAAGAATTCAGAAATATAAATAGAACCATTCAGCCTTATATTTTGCCTTAAGCCTTAATTAAGGCTTAAGGCAAAATATGCACCTACTGAACTCCTACGATTTACCTTTCTTTTCTGTTACTTTTAACTGTTTCATTTCTTCCTTAATGTTATTAGTTTCATTCTTTACAGATTATTACACCTTTTTAACAATGATCATCTCGTGAACAGACGATTGATACCGTTACATATTTGCAAGTCTCATTAGAATGAAAATCAAATAAAGGAAAGAGCAGAAGAAAAAGGAAAGAGCAGAAGAAAAAGGAAAGAGCAGAAGAAAAAGGAAAGAGCAGAAGAAAAAGGAAAATTAAAAGAAAAACAAAGATTTACATGAAGTAGAATAAAATTATAAAAATAAATGCACGATTTTGAAGAAGAGGATTTTTAAAGAGAATAGTTTAAACGAATGCACAAAGCAAATTGGATGTTTTATTTTATTTTGATTAACTATGACCTGGGATCGTCATACCGAGTTCAAATTCCGGACGAGGACATTGTGTTTACTTATACACTTGAAAAACTTATGAAACCATCTCTTCTTCCCTAGGTATGGATTAAATAACATGGTAGACTTTGTTGGCAAACAATTTAGGAGAGGGACAGCACTGAATTCAAAACCAGTTGATAATGGGGCTGGCATCTCTACCCGTAAAAAATAATTATTTTATACAGAATCTACTGCAGCAACACATAACATGGTGATGCTTGTTATAGTCACAATATAAAAAAGGCATCTTCATTAAATAATTATGCATTGTCTCTTCAGTGTGTTTAACTGCGGAAAGAGTTGACCTTGAAAAGCAAGCGTTTTGTTTTAAACACACGGATTATATCCAAATTAAAAGAATTAGTCTGCTCATTCATAATCACAATAAATCTGTTCACGATTTAGATGCCATTTCTTAAGCATTCTCGTAGGCTGATTAAAGAGATTATTCTTCTGAATATTCTGTGCCCATACGCCCAAATTTTCCACCCCAAAAGACCACGATACCATTCTTCTTATATATACACACAAACATGGACAGTTTTTGTAGACTCTCACTCCCACCAAACGGAAAAAAAATGTAAGAACGCTGAAAAAAATAAATAAAAATTAGTTAAACTGTCCGTCATCTTTAACGAAAGATGTTTGATGTCCATATATATATATATATATATATATATATATATATATATATATGAACAGCAAAATTGTCCAAATCGAGTAAAAGCATAATTATCCACCTCACGAAATATTTAGTATCTAAATAATACTACTAAACTAATTGAGTTCATTTTTTTCATGTTTTCAGATAACACATTTAGCCATCCTAACACCATATATCGTAAGAATCACTGAAAAAGTATTTGCGTTATTCAGCTAATAAGAAATCAGATTAAATTAGTTTTGTGTCAGGCTCTCTGTCTTCCCAACTGAGCAATGGTGAAAGAAAAAAGATCATTCAGGTCTTTAGTAATGGTATCAACATTCATAATCTGGTTTTCATCTTCGAAGTACATTCAAGAACCATCAAGAGAACGGTGAATAATTTCAAAATGGCGTGAACAGTAGACGGGAAAAATGGATCAGGAGGTCACAACAGTAAGAGAGATCATCATTTAAGCTCAGAGTTAAAGATATCAATTAGAAAAGATTCAACTCAATTTATAAGGCGTTTGGCACGTGAGTGAGGAGTTTCAGCTATGTCAGTCCAAAGAGCAATGAAAAAAAACATGAAAATGAAATCGTACGTGAATCCTGTGAAGCACATGTTACTCCAGGACAGGAAGTTAGATGGTTAGAGAGGACGAAGATCATCTTAAATAAGTTATGAAATGAACCATGGAATAATATACATATATTTGAACTTAATTTCAGTACCTCAAGAGCTTTCGATCCTTAGTTATGTTTAATTAATGATGAACATATCAGTTTCGTTTATGATCGATTATATCACGATACTTCTGTTAAGCTTAGAGAGTAATTATACATTGCTCAAAGTAGATTCCAATGGTGTTATCCCGGAGAATTCCATTAAGATATTTTTAATAATTTCTAAGATACAACGGTTCAGAGCTTAATCTAAAAATTGGACAATTCTGCCGTTACACCCGGTATATATATATATATATATATATATATATATATATATATATATATATATATATATATATATATATTTGACAGTTTTGTCTTTTAACTTGATAATATTATTGTTTTCATTTCAGTTAACGATGACATATTTTAAGTACAATTTTTTTTATCCTAAAATAATACACTGACGTTTCATAGCAGTATGTAACAGTAATGTTGGTTGGAGCCACCGTAATGAAATTACCTAGACCTATATCAGCTGTGTTCTAGCATCTTGTGAGTAAGAGTGAACACGAGCTGATCTGCTCATAGCAAGGAAATGTGAATTATCAGCTTTAAAACGGGTATGTTAGTTAGTGGATGCCAATGCATGGGGCAATGCATTGTCGAAATTTTGGGAACATTTCACATACCTCGATCTAAGTTGTAACGTCTGTACCGGGAATATCTGCTAGAAAGCATTATCATCCACCGAGAGAAACGTAGTGACCGAACACAAGACCTTCATAATTGTAACCAAAGATATCTGGTTTGAAATAACATATAAGCGACCCTGGCTCGCATCCATGTTCAATGCAAAAGACGCAAATCCAGTAGGTAAGCTTAGCATTTATCGTAAATACACATTAAAGTCTCCTTGTTAACACCATATGTCAACAATGTTTCACCTGCCTTGTTACGTCACTAAGTAAACTCTGTAGTTCGATGAGTCACTGTTTTAATTGTTTTGGACTGGCGGTAGGATTCGAACAGACCTTGAACCCGAGTTTCAACAAGGAACCGTACAGGCCGATGACGGCTCCATTGGGACGAGAGGTATGTTCAAATGAAAAGGTTCAGGTTCACTGGTCTATTTTAACACATCACTGACGAGTAACCCAACAACGATAGGAAAGCAGAAAATTTAGCCAAAACTGATCAGATGACCATTCGAAAAACTTCCGACGAATGTTGTAGTCATCCGGTTCACCCAATTCAGTAGTGAAATTCGCACGTATGATTCGGAATCTACAAATATCTGAGTTGTGTAGATATGCCAAAATGATGTGACTTTAACATCTCAGCAGAGATATTCCGATCAGTTGTAGAATCGATACCATTTCTAGTTAGAGGATTCTGACATGATACTCGTCAACTATTCTATCTTTTGGTGTGTCAATGTAGATTATTTAATAGTCAACATTGAATTTTATTCTATTATTTTATTAATTTTTTTCTGACAAATATGAATGAAAACTTCATTTCCTGATTTTCATGTTTCCGCCTTTTAGGGACAAACTGTGAGTAAATCAACAGTAAGAAGAGAAATTCTCCCAAACTATCAATCATTATGAAGATTTGTCGGCTGTAGGGAAAACATTATGAAAATTCCTCAACCAGAGAACTCGATGCAAACATCAATTTCCCCATTGGAACTATTTTAGATGAGTTCAGGATGATTGGAAAATAAAAAAAAATTCGATCCATTTTAATGAGGAATGAAAAAATCAGATGGAATCCCGTATTAATCATGTCCACCAGTACGAAATTGATCCGTTTTTTACATCGTATCATGATATGCGATGAAAAATGAGATAAAAATGAAAATTGGATTTTGTATAACCAGAGAAGAACTGTAAAATGGTTGAATGACGTTGAAAAGTGAATGCCTCAATTGGAAACATACTATAATCTGCATAAATTTATGGCAAGTTAATGTTGAAACAGAAGTGGTTTCATATATCATCATTATCTTCAGTCCCATGACCAGCTATGGTCGTATAGCAGGAGTGCAGATGCATATTTGACCAGTTATATATGGAATGAAAGCCGTATTCATTCACATGTAGCATGTCTTGGGTAAGTAAAGCTAGCGGAGCCCATCTCTCACCAGGTTAAACCACAGCTGATGTTCTCTCACTTGAAAGATCGTCTTGGTTAGGGATACGTAGTCGTTGATTTCATCGATGAAACCCTCCGCCCTTCCCACTGACTTCAGTCTAAGAAGCCCTTTTAAGTGATTTGCTCTTAATTCTATCAAGAAAAGAAGCTTTGTCATATTTTGTAATGTTATTTTGACTTTCTCGATTTACTTGTGGCCAGTAATTAGTAATTAATAATGTCTTCCTGGAAGAGCTCGAATATTAAAATGGTTTGTCTTTCCATATGATGCCATCAGGTCCATGCATAACAAATGAAAAGGTAAATATCTCATATTTTTCCTTTCGTATTTAGTGGCACGCTTTTTGGTTTTAGCATTGTTTCATTTTTTTTTAAAGCTGCTCATCTTATACCTGTTTTCTAATTTAGTGCAGTGACAGGATTGCTGGAAGCTGGGCGTTTGTACCCCACGTATTATACAAAGTCAGTAATAGGTTTACTGTAATTTTTTGTCGCAGTAACTGAAATTCTTCCGATACATTATTTAGAAAACCAGAAAATTGAGGGCAGAGTTGGTTGAAATCTACACAAGCAATAACATTCAAATATACAGAAATATATCTAAGCATAAGGAATAAAAAAATAACTGATATTTATTAATGTTATTCAACCTCCAATATATGTGAGTGTGCGTGAATTTGCGTTTGTTGCATGAATTTGAGTTCAGGTTATATTAAATGAGCAAAGAGAGTTGATAATACAAACAAGCGAAAACAGTAAAATAATTACAAAGAAAAATTGGTTTACAAGTTAGAACATGTGAAGAAGAAGAAAAAAAAACAGAAATGAAGTGACTTATTTGTATTATAGACGGGAACTATAATCCGCCCGCTCTCGACTTTTCTCTGCAATAGATAAGAGATCTTGAGAAATGAATAAAATCGGCACGTGGTTGCACGTATTCAAATATTAATCGACCAGATTGACGTCTTAAAATTTATAGGAGGGAAGATACGTGCTAAAGATACTTGGAAAATAGAGACGAAAAACTCAAATCAACAACATTAAACGATAATAATGCTTAAATAATTCGTGAGTAATACATTCAGGATTCACTGGTAATGATTTGGTACACGACGTGACTCAGGATTAAATATATTTGCTTATCCGTCTCTCTCTCTCTCTCTTCATCTTTGACCTTCTCTTTTCATCTAAATACGCTTTGTCTATATGAACGAATTGTTATTAATCTCTCTCTATATGTCTCTCTCTCTCTCAGTATATATTCTATAAATGTTATTTTTAGGGGGTACACGTGTTTGTGTTGACATCCCTGTTATTTTTAAAACAGTGAATTTTATGTCAATCAGCCCCGATCGAGAAATTCGGCAAAAGATAAAGAAGCATCTTGGTAGTAACCTAATCTGTGATCATTTTCCATCGGAAAAACCACTACTTTAAAATAAAGCATACAATGTATATATATATATATATATATATATATATATATATAGTATATATATATATATATAGAGAGAGAGAGACAGACAGACAGACAGATCATTTGACTCCATTTAATTTTATTCCCAATGTGTTGTTCTGATGAGGTAGACAGGTAGATACAGTTGATGTGGGTGTTAACCGATAGATACATATAGTGATAGATACAGGTGACGTTGGTGTGAATAGATAGATAGATAGATAGATAGATAGATAGATAGATAGATAGATAGATAGATAGATAGATAGATAGATAGATACGGTTGATGTTCGTATGAGCAGATATATATATAGTTGATGCTGGATTGAACAGATATATAGAGCTGATGTTGGTGGGAACAGGTCGATAGATACAGTTGATATTCGTGGTGAACAGACAGATAGACAGACAGACAGACACATAGATAGATAGATAGATAGATAGATAGATAGATAGATAGATATAGTTGATGTGAACAAATAACTAGATAAATATATATAGTTGATGTTGTTGTAAATAGATAGATACTGTTGATGTTTCTGTCAACAGATAGACAGCTGATGTTGGTGTGACCAGATAGATAGATACAGCGGATGTTCGTTTTGGTAGATACATAGATAGATTCATAGATACTGATGTCGTTGGTGTAGATAGATTGATATATACTGTTGTTTTTGTGTAGATAGATAGATAGATAGATAGATAGATAGATAGATAGATAGATAGATAGATAGATAGATAGATAGATAGATCTGATGTTGGGATCGATAAATACAGTTGATATATATATATATATATATATATATATATATATATATATATATTGATGTTGGGTTGATGTATATATATATATATATATATATATTTACAGCTGATTTTGGTGTGAACAGATAGAGAGAGACTGTTTTTGCTGGTGTGAATAGACAGATAATTTGATAGATTGGCACATTTGACGTTGGTATGAACAGATAGAAAATAAATAGATACATTTTATGGTAGCGTAAACAGATAGATAAATGAGTACAGTTGGTGTTTGTGGGAATAGATCGATAAAGTTGATGATGGTGTGAACAGATACATCAAGAGAAAGAGATATTTTCTGTGGGTAGATAAATACATTTGATATTGGTGTAGATAGATAGATAGATAGATAGATAGATAGATAGATAGATAGATAGATAGATAGATAGAGTTGACGTTGGTTTGAACAAATTTGATAGATGCAATTGATGATGGTGTGAACACATAGATTCTGTTGATGTCAATGTGAACTGATATATTAATGCTGTTGATGTTGGTTTGTAAAGATAGAAAAATACATAGATACATTTGATCTTTGTGTTAACAGGTAGATAAATAGATAGAGCCAGTTGATGTTGTGAACAGATAAATATATAGTTACAGTTTTTGTTGTTGTGGGTAGATAGATAGATAGATAGATAGATAGATAGATAGATAGATAGATAGATAGATAGATAGATAGATAGAATGGGTGTTGGCGTGAATAGATTGATATTGATGTTGCCATGAACAGATATATACAGTTGATTTTGGTGTGAAAAGATAAACACAATTGTTGTTTGTGCGAAACAGATACGGTTGATGTTGATATGAAAAGATTGATAGATATATTTGATGTTGGTGAGTAGACAGATACAGCTGATGCTGGTAAGTGGACAGATACAGTTGATGCTGGTGAGTAGACAGATACAGTTGATTTTGGTGTGAAGAAATAGATAGATAGATAGATAGATAGATAGATAGATAGATAGATAGATAGATAGCGTGTACACTGAAATATTACTTGGATTTTTACTTCATTACTTTAAAATTCATATGCAATATATTATATTAGGAGTAATTATTAGCATTAGGCATGAATTCGTTAAAATAAGGAAGACTAATATGATCAACTAATATTTTACGCAAAACTATTCGACACTTTAATAAGATTACAATTTTATGATTTACCGATTTTTCATACAAAATCCACTTCAAACGAATTCGTGATTTATATTTTAAAATTCAAGATACGTAGATTTGAAGGATTTTACTTTAATACTATTATGATCCAATTAAATATTTCCTAAATTTAGCAGGGACCCTCATTATGGGGGAACTTACTACAGCATCGTATACGAGCAAGATTAGTTTGTTAATCCATACCTTGTTATTTAAAAGAATTTTCTATTCATAATACACTTATTATGAAGACAGGAAACAATACTTTAGGTAAAAATATTGTTTCCTGTTTCCTAAAAAAATAGGATGGTATTAGACAAAATCTATCATTTTCACTTCATTTCATTTTTCAAGAAATTATACATACATATATATATATATATATATATATATATATATATAGATAGATAGATAGATAGATAGATAGATAGATAGATATAGATAAGTGCGCAGGTATGCAGAAAATAGAAAAGAACACGTTGGGTGCATAATCCGGAGTTCCTTAGTATTTTTGTTTTTATTTTTAAGAAGACAGTGCTCCATACAGAAGTAGAGCTTTATTATAATAATATTTTTTGTTTAAAAATATGATGCCTTCGCTACATAAGAGTTCTCATGTTTCAAAAACGAGAGCCGAAATCATCCAAATTTCGCTTGAAGATGAAACGAGACTAAACACCTCAATTCAACTTAATTTTAATAATTATTTGGATGATTTCGGCTCTCGTTTTTGAAACATGAGAACTCTTATGTAGCGAAGGAATCATATTTTTAAACAAAAAATATATATATATATATATATATATATATATATATATATATATATATATATTAAATAAAAACAGACCACTTTAATGTTCCATGTAATAAATTATTATTTAAAAAGGCTGTGGTGAAATAATTTATTACATGGAACATTAAAGTGGTCTGTTTTTATTTAAATTATTTGCTCTGGATTTACATTGAGCTCTCTGGATTATATCCTCCTTAGGTTTACTCATACGGATTACCTAGTTTTTCATAAACTATATATATATATATATATATATATATATACATATATATATTAAAGTGAACATTGAAGTCAACACTGAGAGGCGACAGGTTGTTTCATGCTAGGCGCAATCGTCAGGCCGCCTGACAATTGCGTCTAGCATAAAACTGCCTGTCGCTTCTGAGTGTTGATTTCAATGTTCTCTTTTATATTTATATTCACATACGCTCTGTCTCTGGTATTAAGCACTTTATCCCATAAATATATAGAACACCCTAGAACTATATATATATATATATATATATATATATATATATGATTTCCTACTTTTCTGTACGTAAAAGCTCTACATGCTACATTTTTATCTTTTTATATGCGTACTGAGCACATTTAATACCACTGTTTCCTAGTTTAATTCAACTCTGACCATTAACTTCTATATTATATATATATATATATATATAATAGCCTGAATGTTCCACAAAATTGAATTATATACGAATATATAAGATATTTTGGGGTCTGCAAATTTAACATATTCCTATTTAACAGTAAGTAAACTAATATGTATAAGATGTTCAATTCTGTTATTTTTCCGTTTAAAGATAGATAACACTCTTCGTGGTATTTTTTTAATATTAATTATCACCTTCTCGGTGCTGCACATCAATAATACAAGAAAATAAGAACTCTTTTCTGATAAATATCGCCGTTCGTTGCATATTTATGCCAAAGAGAATAACTCGTCGGCACCCATCTCCTCTCAAAATAAAACAAGTCAGATAAGTTTGGATTACATATTAGTATCATAAATCGATGTGTCCTTCATTTGACTGGTCAACCATTCGTGCCTGAACATAAGGACAATCTGACACGGGGCAGGGAAAAGTGGAATCATGCTTTCCCCAAAGATAGTAAAGCAAAATGAACACACACTTCGTCTTCATATAGTTTACACCTTTGTGCAAGTAATAGTTAAACACGCAAGCTAAAAAGTAAAAATCAATAACATCGAATAGAGAGTAATTCACAGGAAACATTAGCACAAAGTATGTTAGATTTATGACTTTCCAGACCCAATATAAAATAGTTACTATTTATCTGCTTTGGGGGCTCGTCACACTAAAGTGACAAGTGCCAGTTTTGCATGTTTCTTTAGATTCCATGCTTTTCCAGCCCTCTTGGAAGTCGAAAGTTGAAATTCGAATGCGACAGAGTTGAACGTAACAGAAAGAAAGGGTCAGCGGTTGAGAGATTATTTATTTACTGTATTTCAGTTTTAATGGGCCTTTCATATCTCCAGCAAGTAACCAGTTCGGACATGTTTCAATTAATCGCATTTTAAAAACTAAGACGTTTCGAGCAAAAATATCACCAAATTTTAAAAAAGGAATAATGCGTAGTGACATTTCGTCTTTCGCATGTAAAGATCCATAAGTTAATATCCACGCACATACAAGTACAAGAATGTGTCTGGGCACGTATAGATAGATAGATAGATAGATAGATAGATAGACATACATTAGTGAACGTAATGTTTCGTGTTTTAACAAGATTGATATGCGAGAAAGTTGAAGGAAATATAAATGGAAAAGAATTTTAAAAGCTTAAAAAACGAGAGTGAAATGAAATAGACTGTGAAAAAAAATGATAAAAAAGATAGATTCAAAGTTAAATAAATAAAAATAGAATGAAAAAAAGAATGCACATAGAAAGAAAGTTGAAAGGAAAACATGAAAGAGACGCATGTCGTCAAACTTACTTGTAAATTTCGCAAACTACTTTCAAAGCATTTTTAATTGAATCATCGTAACGTTATGAATCAATTGCAACGCTTGGAAATCATCAGATACGAAACTTGTCTGCTCTGTGAAAACTTAACTCCGAAGGCGGGAAAAACAAATTCTGATTTCAAGATCTGAAACAATAACAGAGCATGTAGGAAATTGTTTCCACTGAAATAATAGTTGATAAACGGTCGATTATCGTTGTGGTTTAAATGTGCTTTTCAAAGATTTACAGACAAGCCAATAAACAAAAACGAATTTTCAAAATATATAGTTCACGATTATTTATAATTGTTAAAAAATACCAGTGATTTAAGATAAAAGTAACATCATACCTTAAAAACTTTTACCTATTTCTACCTGATGGCCGACACTGACAAAAATAAAATAATCCAACAATCCTCGGCCACAGTCGGTAAGAGGAATTTGTAACTAAATTAGAAAGGGAAGTTGTCTTTCTCTTTCTATCTTACCCACTTGGTTTTCTCTCTAGCTCTTTCTTGAATTTTGTAAATATTAATAATAATAATACCCTAGGTTTATTTGTGTTGCGATGACGACTTGACTGCCAAAAGTTTTTGCCGTTGATTATGTTGGTAGGAAAACGGATTAGAGTCTCAGCTGCTTTGAAAGAAAACAGTTTACCGAACGAGAACACGTGCAATTCTTAATCGTCTGTCTTAAGCAGAGGTAGACAAAGCATAGAAACATGTTGATGTCGACTTGTTAATGGTCATACTGTAAATTTTCCCTACTTTCAATACTGGCTGTGCTACAGCATCAAAATACCTAAGAATCGTGCTACAACGCCACAACATTCTTTGACATGACTGATTTTCATATGCGTATTTAACAGCATAGACATTAACACATGCTCTCTCTCTTTCTCACTATCATATATATATATATATATATATATATATATATATATATATATATATATATTAATTTAATTATGCATGTGTCTCAAGCAGTCCGGTATTATTTCGAAATTTGAATATGTCTGAAGCGTTTCAATTTTAACATTCAATTATAGTTTTACTTTTCATCAATATTTTCAAACAGGAGAATGTATGTGTGTGCCAGAAAGAGAAGGAGAGTAAGTGTGGGTGAGAGAGAGAGAGAGAGAGAGAGAGGATGTGTCAGGGTGTGTGTGTATGAGTGAGAGATTGAAACTGTGTCAGTGCGTGTGTGTGTGTGAGTTTCTGTCAAACAAAACTAAATTGTGTGTATCTTTTAGAGCGAGACAGAGTGTGTTTGTCTGTTAGAAATGTAAAGTGTGCGTGTGTGTCAGAGAGAGATAGAGCGTGCGTGTGTGTCAGAGATATAGTGTGTGTGTGTTAGAAAGATAGTTTGTGACTGTCAGAGAGAGACAGTGTATGCGTGTCAGAGATAGATAGAATGTGTGTGTGTATGTCAGAGAGAGATATAATGTGTGTCTATCTGTCAGAGAGAAATAATGTGTGTGTCATACAGTGATAGAGTGTGTGTGTCTGTCAGAGAGAGATAGTGCGTGTGTGTATCAGAGGGAGATAGTGTGTATCAGAATGAGTATATGTGTATCAGAGAGATATAGAATGTGTATGTGTGTGTCAGAGAGTGAGAGATTATGTGTGTGTCAGAGAGGGATAGAATGTATGTCAGAGAGAGAGAGATAGAATGCATTTGTATGTCAGAGAGATATAGTGTGTATTTCTGTCTGTCAGAGTGTGATAGTGTGTGTACGTGTCAAAAAGAGATAGAGCGTGTGTGTGTCAGAGATAGACTGTGAGTGCGTGTGTGTTTGTGTGTCAGATAGAGTGTTTGTGTGTTTGTCAGAGAGAGATAGAGTATGTCTGTGTGTGCGTATGTGTCAGGGTGAATATGTGTGCCTTGTCATAAATACACAGTGTGTGTATGTGAGTTAGAAAGACAGAGAGAGTGTGTTTGTTTCCGTGTGAGTGTGTGCGCACCAGAAAAAGATAGGGATAGTGTGTTTGTGTGTGTGTGTATTTATGCGTGCCAGAAAGAACGACAGAGAAAAAATGCGTGCCAAAAAGACAGAGATGGTGAATGCGTGCCAGAAAGAGAGAGAGGGAGAATGTGTGCCAGAAAGACAGAGAGGAAGAATGCGTGCCAGAAAGACACAGAGAGAGAGAGAATGCATGACAGACAGATAGAGAGAATATGTGCCATACATAGATAGAGAGAGTATGTCTGTGTGTGCGTGCCAGAAAGAGTATGTGTGTGTCAGAAATACACAAAATGTGTTTGTGTGTGTGTCAGAAGACAGAGTGAGAAAATGAAATAGATAAGTGTGTTGTGTGTGTGTGTGTCAGAAAGACAGACAAAGAGATAAAGTGTGTATGTGGGTGTATGTATGCGTACCAGAAAGAGAGAAAGAGAGAATGCGTGTCAGAAAGACAGAGAGAGAATGTGTATCAGAAAGACACAGAGAGAGAATGCAGCCTAGAAAGACAGAGAGAGAAAATGCGTTCCAGAAATAGAGCGCGTGTGAGAATGTGTTCCAGAAATACAGAGAGAGAATGCGTGCTTGAAATATAGACAGAAAATACGTGCCGGATGGAGAAAGTATGCTACAGTTAGATAAAGAGAATGCGTGCTAGAAAGAGAGAGAGAGAGAGAGAGAGAGAAAAAAAAAGGGAGAATGCTTGCCAGAAGGACAGAGAGAGAGAGAGATTTTGCTTACGGGAAAAAACGGAAAATAACAGTGCGTACCAGAAAGACACACAGAGAGAAAGCGCGTGTCAGAAAAATAGAGAGCGAAAGAGAGTACGTGAGTGTGTATCAGACAGAGGCAGTGAATATTAGACAGAGGCAGTGAGTATGTGCGTGTATCAGACATAGAGGTAGTGTGTGTATGTGTGTGTGTCAGACATAGAGGTAGTGTGTGTGTTTGTGTGTGTGTATCTGTGTGTGTGCATATGTCAGACAGATAGAAGGTGTGTCTATGACTTTATCAGACAGTGAATGTTTGTAAGACAGGGGAGGGTGATAGTGTTTTTGTGTGTGTGTGCGTGACAGAGTGTGTGCAAGACAGAAAGAGTGTGTGTATCAGACAGAAAGAGAATTTGTATCAGACAATGTATGTGTGTGTGTCAGACATACAAAGAAAGAGTGTGTGTCAGTTAGAGAGTGTGTATGCGTCAGACCGAAAGTGAGAATGCGTGCCAGATAGACAGTTAGAGAGAGAGAAAGACTACGTACCAGGAAGAAAGAGAAAGAATGCCTGTCAGTAAGACAGAGAGAGAGAGAGATAGAGAGATAGAGAATGCGTGCCAGAACGAGAAAGAAAGAACGAGAATGCGTGCCAGAAAGACAGAGAGAGAGAATATACGTCAGAAAGACAGAGAGAAAGAATACGTGCCAGAAAGACAGAGAGAGAGAGAGAGAGAGACAATGCGTGCCAGAATGACAGACTGAAAAACAAAGAGAATGCGTGAGAAAAAAACAGAGATAATGCATTCCCAAAAACAGAAAGAGCGGGAATGCGTGTCAGAAAAACAGAGAGAGAGAAAGTTTGCATACCAGAAAGATAGAGAAAGACAGTGCGTGTCAGAAAGACAGAGAGCGAGAGAGCGTGTGAATGTATGTGCATCTGACAGAGGCAGTGTGTATGTGTGTCTATCAGACATAATGCTAGTGTGTGTGCGTCAGACAGAGAATGTTTTTCAGACAGGGGAGAGAGAAAGAGAGAGAGAGAGAGTGTGTGTGTGTGTGTGTGTTTGTGTGAGAGAGAGAGAGAGAGGCAGATAGAGAGTGTGTGTGTGTCAGAGAATGTTTGTTTGTCAGAGGGGGAGGGAGAGATGTGTGTGTGTGTGTGCGTGTGTGTGTGACAGAGTGTGTGTTTGTCAGACACAGAGAGAGGTGTGTCAGACAGAGTAAGAGAGAGTTGAGGAACAGAGAGAGAATAAGTGTGTGTGTGTGTCAGAGTGTATGTGTATGTCTCATAGAGTATGTGTGTGTATCACAGAGTGTGTGTGTGTCACTGAGAGAGTATGTTTGTGTCATACAAAGAGTGTGTGTGTGTCAGACAGAGAAAGAGGGAGTGTATGTCAGACAGAGAAAGAGGGAGTGTATGTCAGACAGAGAAAGAGGGAGTGTATGTCAGACAGAGATAGCATGTCTATCAAAGAAAGAGAGCGTCTGTGGGTATCAGACAGAGAGAATGTGTCAGTCAGAGAGAGAGAGAGAGTGTGTGTGTGTGTGTGTGTGTGTCACACATGGTATGTGTGAGACACAGAGAGAAAAAAAATGTGTTTCAGACAGGAGAGTGATAGATATGAAGCAGTTGTACTTACCCAAATTTGAATTTGCCGCCCAGGCTCGAGAAGACACTATGAAATCGTATCTGGTCGTAGTTAACAGACACGAGGAGGATTGTAGAAAACGTTAAGTGGGAGTGAGAAAGAAGAAAAAGAAAATGCAACAGACACTATAAGAATAAATATAAGATAACGCGGTGAATAGTAGGAAAATAAAAGAAACGGAAGAAAAAATGTAGTGATAATTATAAATATTTAAATGTGTTAAATGGAATGTGAATTTTTCACTCACAAAAAAACGCCAATTTGAATGTGACTGTGTGTGTCTTATCCTATATTTTGATTTCTATAAACAAAATAAAAAGAGGAAAAACTTTTTCAAAGAAATAAATAAAATGAAACAATTCTGAGAAGAAATGATATTTAAATACACAGCTAATGTTGCATTTGATTTTTTTTTTTTTTTTTTTTGGCAGTGGGCGGAAGTTATGTAAAAAATCGAGAAAAAAATCAGCAAAAAAAAACAAAATAAAGAAGAAAATTAAAAATTAATAGTAACAAAAATTAAGTTAAATGCGAGAAATGAAAAAAAACTCGCAATGTGAAAAACGCTTACAACGCCGAAGAGTGAATCGGATTTTAAGATGAGACAGTTTGGGTCATCGGTAAAAATACACGGAAAAGATCAAAGTGGTTCCAATTAAAATATACGCATGTCATTTAAATGTATGCTATTTTTAGAATGTGCAAAGGTAAAGAAAATAAATGCATAGTAGGTGGAGAAGGAAAAGGGGAGGAGTCTTATTGAAAATGGAAGACAAGCCAGTGGGTTGAATGCAAGGAATATAAGGTCAGAGCAAGTAATGATGAGAAAGGAGAAACGGTCAGTGTAAAAGAGGAGAATGGAAGAGAATATGAATTTGGAAGAAAATAGAGCGAAATGTGGATGAAGCAAAAGAATTGGAAAAGGTTGATAAAGAATGATAAAAGTAAAAAGAAAATGAAATTCAGTCAATGAAAAAGGAGGCGCAAGAACTCGTAAGAACTAAATGAATATCAAAGTATTTACGAGGATATGATAAAGAAAAAAAGAATGGAGAAAGAAAAGGAGAAAAAGATACTGAATAAGTTCAAGAGCAGAACAGGAATGAAAAAAGCGGATGGAATGAGGGGAAAAGAGATGATGACAAAAGAAAGAAGTGATATCAAAGTTTGAAGTCAGTTTCATAAGTAATTGAAGAAATATGGACGAACGACAAAATGAAAGCAAATGATTACAGACACAGATGACGAAAAGGCCGAAGCTACAAAATGATAAGCAAACAAGAATCTCTGATGATTTAGAAGAAAGTGCTAAAAATAGAATAAATGGCGGCACACAATATCATGAGGCGAAAGATTTTGAAGTTTGGTATAAAAAAGAAATGCAGTCTCATTAAATGCATAAAGTGGGTGTGGCAAAAACTTGACAAGAAGGAGGCAGTTATAAAGTTTATCTTCGAATGAAATGATAAATCCCAAAATTAGTTCTGTGTGCGTGTATGTGTACGTGTGTATGTGTGTATGTGTGTTAAATATTGAAAAGTTATCGGTCCGATCATGAAAAGAAGCCCTCCCAAAATACCTCATACATGACAATATACAAAACACACACACGTATATACATATATATATATATATATATATATATATATACATTGAGCTCTCTGGATATCATCCTCCTTGGGTCTACCCATGCGGATTACCTAGTTTTGCATAAACTATATATATATATATATATATATATATATATATATGGATTAAATTCTACTATACTTCTAGAAGAATGACCCACACCGGTGATAAAGCATTTATAGATATAAAAGTTTTGAACGTAATCGATATATATATATATATATATATATATATATATATATATATATATGAGAGAGAGAGAGAGAAAAATGTAATGGTAAAAAAAAGTTAACTGTTTTAAATTCAATGCTATGTCTAATCAAATAATAAGAATTTAATCTTACTCATACATTTATCTATAAATCTACATATTTTAGTTTGTTCATCTACACATAATTATCTATGCTATATGCAACTTCCTTTGAAAGACTATTGCAATTTTTTGTTTCAATTATATATTACTTAGTCTTCATTTTATTGACGTAATCCATCTCACTTTGTTAATATCTCCCTATATATATATATATATATATATATATATATATATATATATAAACACACACACATCATGTTTATACACACATCTGTATATACCGACCTAAGTTTGAAAGCGCTTATTGATTTTTATTTCTAAAAATAAATCTTTAAAAGACGAATTTTGATGCTGTGTTGAAGTGTCATAACTCACGAGAAATTAATGCATATGGATGGAAATGAAATATGGACAAAGAGAAAGTAAAAATACTAATGCGATTGAGTGAGTGAATGAGTGAATAAAAGAGAGGGAGGGAGAAAAAGAAAGTGAAAGAGAAAGTGAGAGAGAAGGCGGTGAATGCAAAAAAAAACTAGAGGAAATAATGGGAAAAATAATCAAAGTTGTCGGAAGGGCGGAGAAATTCCGGAAATTCTTTTAGATGTAGAAAATAAATCCCATTTGTTTTTTGGGTTTTTTTTTTTTTTTTTTTTTTTTTGGTTTTGTTTTTTTATCCAGTATTCTTAGATTTGATAGCCACTTGAATCTCAGCCGGCGGGTGTAGATTAATCGTAAAATATATTTTCAAAAGAAAAAAAAAAAAAAAAAAGAAGAACATTTCTATATCGAGAATGATATTAAATTTTTGGCAAAACATAGTGTGTTGTCTCATATTTGAGTCTGTGTGTTTCAAAGTTTTTGCTTTGACGTTATTGGAAAAGAGAGAAGAGAAAGAAATGCAGAAATACGAAAAGGGGAATATTAAAATTTAATTTCATAAAAGTAGCGGAACAGAATATCAAGTAAAGGGAATCGTGGGAAGAGGAGGAGAAACAAAAGCTGTGGTTGTAAAAGTAAATACCGAGAGGTAATAAATTAAGAAGAGGAATATATGTAAAAGATCGAAATAACAAAAGACTAGAAAAAATAAATATTTCTTTTAATAGAATGAGAACTAAAAGTAAAAATGAGAAATAAAACAAGTGGAGAGAAAAGTAATGTTATACAGTAAGAGAAAGAAATAATCAACAATTGTAAAATTGTTGACAGCTGTAAAAAGTCCGATAAAATACCTGAATAGAAAACATGAAAATGAAAAAAAAATCAAACTGAAAAAAAGCTTAAAAACGTTTGAATATTATTAAATATCCCCCTACCAAAAAAAAGAAAAAAAAAAGGCCAGCAAAAAAGTGGAAAGAAGGGAGGAGACTGTTAATATTATCAATCAAAAAGTTACAAGTAAAAAAAAAGAAAAAAAAAAGAAAGAAAAATGAAATATTTTCAAATTAGTTGGCGTTTTTCTTTTACTTTTTTTCACTTTTTTTTTTTAAATAAAAAAATGGGGATGATGGCCGCTTAGAAGTGAAAATAAATAAAGTTTATATTATTGTAAAATAGTGAAAATTATGAAACGTGAGACGGAAGATGAATGAATCATTTCTTAAAATTTGGCAGAATCATCAAGTAAATAATAACGATAAAAAAGAATAAGGGGCAAATCCGGGAAAATAAAGTCAGTTAAGTATTTCAAAACTCTTATTGGATTAAGAAAAATATTCAGAGAGAGGGAGAGAGAGAGAGAGAGAGAGAGAAGCACTGAGTAAAATGAACAAAAAAAATCCACACAAAATTGAAAGTGTTCCAACGATAAGAAAGAAAATAAGAAAAAGAAAATCAAGAATACAGAAGAATTACAAAAGGTCAATGAACAGGTGTTCAGCGACAATGTGTGAACATACGAGCAAAGCTAAATTCAATCTAAAGACGATTTCGGATATTTTATCAGTCATAGAATTTATTCTTCTAATTCTCTCCAAGAAGATTTAAATCTTCTTCCAATAGTCTTCTCTCGCTCCAACACACGGCGCATATATGCAGGTACTTTCATTGATACCCACACATGCACATACATACACACATGTGCCTACGACAAACACAGTGGCATAAACACCATTCTCACTAACACGTACACACACGTTTTTGCTCGCTTGCAAACGGTTTTATAGTTTTTTTTGCATCAATCCAGGTTATATTCAAAACTTAATAAAAAAAAAAAAAAAACTTTCACTCGTTCATTTTTTCTTCTCACACTCTAACACACATACACACACGCACACACAAACTCAAAACGAAATGAAAATACTAAAATATAATCCATAATATCACGGACGCACAAATGTATGTATCATATACATGGTAACACTTCTCTTAAAAGAGTACACAGTGGCAAAGACAAAAATGACAAATACTATGAAAATGAAGAAACATTCCCCTTTCACAAACGCTTAAAATTTAAATTCATATGATTTTAAGTCAACTACTCAGTTACACGAGAAAACATCGCCTTCCTCTCCTTATCTTACTCCGCACTTTCATATAACAATATAGCTTCTCTTTCTGCTGCTGCCGCTACCGACAAATTACTTTCAGTGAGCATCAATATCCCTGCCACTATCGGTTCAATGAAAACTACCACCACGGCTTTAAGATCTACTGCGCTTCGAATTGGTCTTTCCTGTAATTTTAGCATATTTAGAGAAATACATAAAATCCAGTTTTGGTATAGACAGACAGACAGACAAATTGATATAAACAGACAGACAGACAGACAAATTGATATAGACAGACAGACAGGCAGCGTGATACAGACAAACACAGTGATACAGACAGATAGATAATTGATACTTTTCTATGAAAAAGCTTGAATTTTTAACGAATTTTTTAGACAAGTCGAATTTTACTAAGCTTACTATATACCATATGTTCTCAACTATAGTATAAACTTTAATGATCGAATTCACCACACCAGCCATAGCCAGAGATATTATCTTAATAGCCATCACCCGATAGCAGGTGTTTGCATATTGTTATTATACGGATCATCACTAATCACGCAATTTCTCTAATTGTACATGTTTCGAACGGACTGCTTTGAAAAAGAAGGATTGAAAAGTTTTATTTAAACCTGGGCACATCAGTATGGGGCAATGCTTAGCGAAGTAGACTGATTATTACTTTATAGTGAATTCTGTGCCCCATAATTTTGGCCTTGTGCCAAAACTAATCTAAGTATAGTAAACAGCTAGTAAAAATTACAACTAATAAAAATAATGAATTTCTTCTCTCTCTCTCTCTCTCTCTCTCTCTCTCTCTCTCACACACACACACAAACACACACACGCAAACACAAATTGCGCATTATACGCAGATGAACTTAAATGAACCTCCAGCATTATAGTGTGAGTTTTGGCTGATAGGTTTCAACTCCTTTAATTTTTGCGGAAATTGAAAAATAATGCATAATTTCTCTAAAAATATTACTAAAGAAATAAATTAACTAATTAAAAGTTCATTTCTTTTTTCTAAACATTAGCTTTTAAAACACACACAAACATATATATATATATATATATATATATATATATATATATATATATATATATATATATATATAGAGAGAGAGAGAGAGAGAGAGAGAGAGAGAGAGAGAGAGAAGAAAAAGAAGAAGAACAAGAAGAATATGAACAGGAACAAGAAAAAGACACAGTCTTTAATTATCCATTTTAATAATTTATTTCGTGAAAACCGAAGTGTTCAACTCCTCAGACCGAAATCTGTCTCTATTGAGCTCTCCCTGGATTTATATCCTCCTCGAAATTATCCCTTCCACTCACAAACTGGTAGAACATATATATATATATATATATATATATATATATATATATATATGCGAAAAAATGCCTAGGTATTATTCCAGAAAGTAAATGCAGGTGAACAGCAAAAAAATATGTAGTTAAAATCAAATCAAAAGATGAAATAAATAAAAGGCGCAAAAAAGATTCTTTTTATGAGAAGATTTGGTATATAAAAAAACATGTATTTATTATAATAATAATAATAATAATAATAATAATAATAATAATAATAATAATAATAATAATAATAATAGCTGTAATTATGATGATAAGGAAGATGCCGATATAGTAATTATTGTCACCTCTATTTTACGTGTTGAATCCTCCTTTTTATATCTGTGTATAGCTACCTGTCTGAATGTATGTATGTAGCTATCATAAAGCTAAATATGCTACTTAAAGATTATGAAAATAAGAAACGGCTATTTTATATAATAAGCGATATGTTAAAACTTTTCAAGCTCGAATTTTGTATACTTATTATGAGAATAGGCTTTTTACCGGACGCTTATCGAAAAGAATATGACACAAGGTTAGGTTTATGTTGAGAGTCTCACACGTACATAGAACTGGGGACACAAATAGCTCATGGTTTCCTCCGGAAGTCCCCGTTTGGGTACGCCTATGGGAGAAGTATTGTTTGGTGTGGACGGATCGTTAGGTCTTGAGCACGTTCTAATTAATTTAATTCCACTGAGATGATTATTGCAAGAATATTTACTTTATATTAATATTTGTGAGTAATGAAAATGGAAAAAATCTCAGTAATGTGTTTCGTCCCTAAATGGAACTTCTTCAGGCCCATAATGGTTTTATCGATGGAGCTATATATATATATATATATATATATATATATATCGATAAAACCATTATGGGTCTGAAGAAGTGTGTATATATATATATATATATATATATATATGGTAGGGAAGAAACACAGCACATGAAGGTTAGAAATTTTACATCGCAACCATTAAAAAAGCAGCGACACTTACCTTTAAATTTTAAAACTAACGTCCGTTGTATCAGCTTAAATAACTTAGCTGACCTCGTTGAACTTTCTATAACTTTTTTTTTATCGCTATTGTCTTTAAATATCCAACTTTGTGTATAAGCATTAGTTCTGTGAGAAATGCAATATGTTATATTATCCCAGAATTTGCCGTAGAATCAAACATTTTTAATCTGTTATATTAATTTGTACGTCATATCCTCCATTAAGTGTGGTATAAATAAATGCATTTTTTAAACAAAAACTATTTCAAATAAAGACGGTGTTTTGTATGTGAGCGAAGTTTATAGACATAATTACTGGCTTAATTGAAGTTTGGCATATATATATATATCCTTTTTTATCCTTAAAGCTTATTATGATCATACTATTGTTATTGAAAAGAAAAATTTTATCAATATGATAAATAAAGTTATTACTTGTCCTCACACCATCGGTGTTACTGACGCTGAACATTGGTCAGAGTTTGAGCATTTTTTGGCTACAAGAGAGAAGATAGTATTATTTGATTTGTGCTAGATTGTTTCGTGTATATATATATATACATATATATATATATATATATATATATATATATATATACACACACACATAGATATAGATATATAATACTTTTAGTAAGTTATCTATTTAAAATATTTTAATATTTAATTAATCTGAACAAAAAATTCTGCTATTTATATCATTTTGAACTATTATTTATTTTCTTAGAAACGTTTGTAAGGGCGTCTATTTTCAAGATATTTATTCTGTAACATACAGAATTGTGGCACAAGGCCTGAGGTATTGATTTTCTAAGCGTAGCTTAGATATGGCACAAGGCCAAGAGTATAGGGTACCCATTGTGGATCGAACTGTTTTAGCGAGACAAGCTTGCTAAGCATTACACCAAGGACGTCTATTTTCAATACGGTTCTAGAAAACGAAATTATTTAAATGTCTTCTTGTTCCAACGAATACGGTTTCTAGTTACTGAAAAATCATGAAACTTTATCGGTTACACATATCAACAACATAATCTTCCGTATTATAATATAAGGTAGAGAAAAACACGTATGACGTGAAAGTAAAAAGTACAAGTGAACGTCTATCGCAAAGACACAAATATTATTCGAATCATCAGATTAAATTATTTTTATAAACTATATTTGTATTATAATTAAATAAATCTAGTCAAAAGAGAAACCTAGGTTAACGCATTCAAGCGTGATAAGTGTCAGTAATGTCAACAGATTGCAGATTAGGTTTAAGGCTCAAAGGTCAAGACTAAGGATAGAGTGTATTAAAACGTTAGGTCGTGAATTTGGTGACAGTAATTGTTAGTTCAATCCTGGGTCGTGTATGGCAGACAGACTCCGTAGGAAAGGAACGAGCAATAACTGGACAGTGTTAGTAAGAACAAGACTAGATGTGCCAGGACACTGAAAGTAGAAAACTCTAGCCCCTAGGATTCAGTTCCCTGAAGATTACCTGGATCGACCAGCACGCGAAGAAGGCCAAAGCGCATTGTGAGAACAACAATAAAGATGAAGATTCTTGTACAAGTGGAAATAATAACTCTTTCCCAGATATTCGGACAACATTTAGTCAAAGACTGACAATTCTGTAAAACTTATTTCTAATTATCTTAAGAACGGATAAAGTATTCTAAAACATCTATTCTAAAATATTAGTTCATTTCATAGCTGCGTATGTAATTTTCTTTCTTTAAAATGAATCTGTTTTCGAAAACTGATTTTAAGAATACAGAAATAAATGCTGATGAAATGCCCGATTACTAAAAAATGTAAACTGCGCACACGCACGCGTGCGCAAACACACACGTATGTATTTGCATATATATTTAAGAAATTAATATGCATATACTTGTCTTTATACACTTGCTACAAACACAGTTGAATCAAAGCTAAAAAATGATGTGGAGAAATAAAAAGGCATTAAATAAAACTATGTACAGAAAGATACACATGGAATGCGAGTTAAGTTGAATATGTTGTTAAAACTACAATAAGATAGATAGATAGATAGATAGATAGATAGATAGATAGATAGATAGATAGATAGATAGATAGATAATATCATAAGCAAATATAAAGGTATAACATACGCGGATAGACAGATATATAGCTACCTAGATATCAAAAGAATTTGAAGAGACGTACCGAAATTAATTCTTCCAGTTTATTTCCATGGAAATAATAACAGATACAACAAGCACAATAACACCATTAGATAGTGTCAGTTCCATCGATAAAATAATATTTTTCTACTCTTCATCACCTATGTCTATGCGTTTTCCCTAGAACAAGATCCTACCTGCCATGATTGTAAATATTAGCGCCAGTGAAACCAACCCACCTTTTCACTACAGCGATGCCGGTGCCGTTGAAAAATCTTGTTTGTGTTTTTCACCTTTCATCGGTTCAAACAGACGAATAACAATGGACCAAACGAAACTGCACGGTATATGTTTTACGACAGTCGAGCCTACATTTACAACGTGATACGGTTTTTAAATCAAACTGTTCAGGATCTGACGTCATTATGCAAGTGAAAATTTACCTTCCACGATTCGGGTTGGCTATTTGGACATTCAGCTTAGTTATAGTCACGCGCTCTCACAGATTTGATGGTTTGTTATAATTTCAGGAAATCCAAGAGAAAACATGGAATGATCCTTTCTGATCACAAAACACAGTGTACACAACTTTACCCGTTGATGGTTCCGTCTTAATTATTTTGGGAGGGTGGAATTCGCATGTCACCACCAGTCGAATTGTCGTTTTGATTCCAGGTGTGATTGGTCATATCACGTCTCGTCTATTATGATGATATGGTCCCAGAAACTGGCATCTAGAGCTTGCAACAGGACATAAAGGAGATGTAATCGGGAGTATTTGCTCTTGTAAGAGCATCCATTGGCCCCACCTTGCGATATGTCAACGTTATCAGCATCGTTTCCAGTGCATTAAGGTCAACATTGGGCTGCGTGTACAGTTTCCTCTTTACAATTCGCACGGAATGGGGGATTGACGTATTCTTTAGGTAGGTTGATTGTTGCGCGACTACATCCAGAACGTGGATTCTGTTTGCAATTACTGAAAAACATTATATGTTTAACTGTTCTCATCTACTGTTTTGTCTCTGAAAACGCTCAGCAATCACCAATGAATGTCAGCGGGTGCATTTTTTTTTTCACAAGAGAGAATTGACTGATATACCTTTGCTTCGTACGCACTTCTATGCTCGACGCCATTTTGCCAGATTTCTGGTCAGATGCTATCAGTAACACGGCAACATTTTATAAATTAATGGCCGAAAAATTCAGCATCTTTTGCCATAAAATCAACACCTGCGTCTGACATCGTGAGCCAACATAATATGAGGCATTACTTTTGAAACGAACCGCGTAAATAGAATCAGCCTGCGAAAAATGGTGGAACCAAGCTCTACTGCCAGTATGAATGACAACCTACATACAAACACACATGTACCCAGGTTCAGTTGTAAATATTTCAGAACTAGATTAAGCAAACAAACGAACAAACGAAACACATTCCTCTACTTAGCCATCAGGGTAGTAGGCGCAAAGGAAGAATTCCGTGATAAGCAAGTATCGTTATTTTATAAGTTCAAAGCCAGAACATTGGATTTGAACTTTGGCTACGTGCCACCAGGTGCAGACGAGTGCTGGCTAATGCATTTCTCTCGCAGACGAGTTAGATGTTGCAGCCATTCAACATTGGGTGTGCTGACTGGCGAAGGACCTGAAAATAGTCAATCCACTTGTTGTGTGTGTGTGTGTATGTGTTTGACCCCATGCGTCTGTTTTGATTTTGTCTCTCTGCATTTTGTTTTCCGTAAACAGAAACGTGTCTGTTAGTACTAGTATATGGATGAATATATATATATATATATATATATATATATATATATATATATATATATATATATATATATATATCGATAATATTAGTGGTAAATATACACATACATATGCAAAATATATAAATATATATACATAGGTGCATACACATACATGCATGTATTTTGAATAAAAAATTCCAAGAGGATAGAATCCATGTAGAACTCAATGTTTAGGACAGAGTAATGATATAATAAAAAGGCTTAAACACTAATATTCCATGGTCATAATTTATTCCATTTACGATTCCAATGGAATAAATTATGACCATGGAATATTAGTGTTTAAGCCTTTTTATTATTATTATTATTATTATTATTATATATATATATATATATATATATATATATATATGCATTATATACTATATAACAATGATAAAGCTAAGTTTAGAGTTTAGTAAAACAATCCCTCTTGATAATATATATATATATATATATATAATCCGTGTCACCCCATGCAAGCCAGTAAAGACACCAAGAACAAGTGATTAAACGGTGTGGAAAAATTAGGAACAGAAACATTAATAATGAACGAGAAGAGAAAAGAGTAATCAGGAGGACAATAGATAGCGATTGACATTGCCTTTAAATTTTTGCAGATTAAAGTTGGCTGTAAACCATTGATCTAGAAGTGAGTTCCACAAGCGAGAAGTGCGAGAAAATAAACTGTTAGCATAGAGTTTACGGCTATGTCTCGACAGCTCAACTGTAACTTGATTAGATATTAAAGCCAGTCTGGTACTGCGCTTAATTTTGAAAAGTCTTGGTACCATAGCTAAGAGAGATATTTATTAGTAATTACTTACAAAATGTGGCACAAGGCCAAGATGAGAAATGGGGGAAAGACCGTCTTCATCTGTCTTAACTTTAAACTTAGCTAGCCACAAACGCTGGCCCAAGCATACAAACAATATTCCTAACACCAAAACACCTCATTCTTATTTACTTTTCTTACTACATCCACCATAATACCTCATTGTCTCTATGAAAATCCTAACTATTTCCCATATGTACAATTCATTGTCTCTGGGGGTAGGGGAATAAAACAACAATTTTAAAACTAGCCCCAATGAATATTTACAATATTGAAACAAAAGTATTTACAAGAAACCAAATAAAATAATGCTAGTAATAACCGACCTCCCATCCATAATTGTGGCGGAAACATCAATTCACTGAACGAAATCAATGCAGGACTTTAATAATATAAAGTATTCATTCAACCCATGCACTCTTATCATAGAGAAGAGCTCATCTGAACAAATACCATGAAAGTATTTATAGAAAAAATACACACACACATATGTTTGTGTGTGTGTGTGATATGTGTGTGTGTAATATGTATGTATAACAAAATACTGTCACAATACGATGATCAAATGTTTATGGTAAAATATCGCAATTTTGTAATTTTATTATTATGGTAACATAATAATAAAATCATAAAATTGCGATATTGCATTAAGATAAATGATTCTAAGTGTCAGTCGTTTTATTTTATTTCGTGTAACTTTCATAATAAACGAAAACAATATCCTGGATCATCTGGTTGTAAATACAGACTATAATCGCAAACCACAAAAATAAATTAGTACCCTAAAATCTCCTAAAATCTCCTAAAATATTTCATCATAGGATATCGAAAGAATGCTATCCACATTCATTAAGATTTCTTTCTTTAAATTATCTCTTGAAAGTATATTTCGACAGAACCAATTAAAATGATAATATCTGCTTTTCGCTGTACTCAGCTGACGTGCACAAGTAATTCTTATTGGGAAAGGATGTTTTGAACACGTTCCAATCAAGCTGCGGGTGTGTGTTCGATAAGGCACACGCCGAGATGACAAGAAAAAGCACGCTGCAATTTGTGGACTAATGAACGCGTAAACTAGCACATGCAGAAAGCACGTGTTGACGAGCCGTACACCTACGCACACACAAACAAGGTCACGTGGTAGACCGCAAGTTCTGTTATTCAATCAAACATTTCATAACGTGTCGATCGAATAAACTGCGATCGATATCTAACAATCAAGTTTCGATAGCCTAATATCAACAATAAATATTTTCCCTACATGAATATAGCATACTTGACGACTACTTCGGTGCATTCCGAAGCTAAAACGACTGTGTTTCGACAACCTTTCACTTGAGTAGCTGCCTCATTTGAAAAAAAATGAATCAACATTCTGGATGTATAATCTTTTATTGATACTCGAATACCGATTACCCATCTCAGTCACCCTTCAACACCCTTTGACATACAAGCAGGCAGTGACATGATATGAAGAATTTAAATTTCTAATTCTTTATTATTACACAGGAACAGAACAGTCCAAAATTATCATTTTAAAAATGACACCTTATTAAAAAGAAATGAAAACATATCATTACAGAGCTACTATCTAGAAAGAATATAAATAAATCGTCAACATTTGAATTAGACGCGTTTTTTTTTTTTTTTTTCACGTCACATATTCGGTGTGCCTATACTTAAAGAATATACGATTCAAATATTTGCTTAAGATTTAACACCGTATCACATTCACTTCCAACATTCATCATATACGAACAAAATACACTAATATAACTAATTTTAATACACACTTAAACTACGTTAACGTTTTAAGAATTAAACATACGCACATACACCATGGGGTATGCAGGATATACCAATACATTGAATGAAAACTAATCAAACACAGAATTTAAAAATTGATATAAGTACTAACGCTATAAAATATATACGTGGCGTCTACATGATCAATGAAAACAAAACATAAAATTGAAAGATAACTTCGCATCATTTCCCTTCCAACATTTTTGATTAAGCTAAATAATTAGCGAAATATTTTAAATTTATAAAAATAAAACCCAAAAAACTTTCTACCTGTTCCCTCTTTATTCTGTCATTTTATTTTTATCTTACAGGTGTGAATATATTTGAGATAAATAGGTCAATAGTTATGAACATATTTAGAAAACGTCTGACTCGGTCCATTTATATCACAGTATTCCTGACCAACTAATAAATTTAAGTTCAGTAAAAAAAAAAAAAAAGAAAAAAAAAACATCAGCAATAAATCGGTCGAAATCCCCAGCAAATCAACATTGATAAAACAAAGATGATTGTTCGAATAACACTAAGCCATTTCCCAACCATTAAGCATTGCTGTAAAAGTCATTTTGTGGCAGACTAAATCCAACCAGTAAACATTTCACATTTATTTAAGAAAAAAAAAAAAAAAGGAAATTACCTGTCATGTGCGTACTCCAGATTTTCAAGAAAATGACTCTGGAAAGACAACCCATATAGAGAGACCAAACTTTAAATCTGAAATTGTATTAACATCTAACCAACTGTGTTTGGCTTTGCAAACTATCAAGAATCTGTGGATAGAAGTGATAAGACTAGTCATGTAGACTAATTTTTTAAGTACTATTATAATGTAATTTAATATTCATGGCACTAAGTTATCGAATATGTTACGAGTCAAATATTAAACTTCAAATATCTTACCTGATTCTACTGAACCATTTTAAATATAATTTCACAATAAAAAGCAAGGAATCTCTTATAATATTCAGTCTGTAAATATGTAGAAATTGGCGCAGCATGATCTTCAGAATGATCTAGCTTAATCAAACACCGGTGAAAAATCGTACGAATGACGGGTTTGATTCCGTCAACCTTAAATGTTGCTCTCAATACGTCTTTCTTTTCAATCTTTTGAAAGATTTTTTTTTAAAGATAGAAAGATACAACAGATTTAAAACAATAAAGTTAAAACAATAACAGAAAAAAATGTAACTAAATGAAAAACATAGACAGATAATAAAAATATTGCATGAGGAAAAGAATGAAGTACGAATGGAAAAAGATAAAAAATAGTATTTATTTGAAAAGGTATTCTACTATTAGCTACTGCTTACCGAAGACAACGATTAATAATTGTAAGGCAAATCAAAACAGAAATATAGTAGTTTCTATAGAATTTTGTGTTGATACTAATTCATATAGTCGTTGATTCATAAAAGAATCAGAAAATATATAAGCCAGCCGCATTTTATTAACCCTGTACAAAATCCACCCTCTCCATTCGGAGAACAAATTTTTATAATGACTTAAGAAAAGGTGGGAAGGTGAAAAAGTAACGAGAAAAGTTTTTTGTTGGGAAGCCGGGAGTTATCGTTATATTTCTTGCTTTGATATAGCGACACAAGTTTAAGACACCGACACGCACGCGCACGCGCACGCGCATGCGCGCACACACACACAAAACAAAACAAAGTTTTATTAAATTCAACCAGCAATTTTTTTTTCATTTTTATTGTATTTTCAATTTTTTTAATCCGTTGTTGCATATATGGATGGAAATATTCCATCCAAACATAATAACAACGGCACCTTTGCCACGTTAAATATTAAACGTATTCATCAATGATTATATCAAAGAACGTATAGATATAGAAATAAAAGTGTATATAAGCATCCCACTTCACTTCAATCTCCTAATATTAAATATTCGTAAGTATACCAATCATCTCATCACAAACGACGAATATGCGTCTACAAACACAAGATATATATTAGTAGATAATATCAAAATACTATAAAAATCGCACAATAAAGAACGTCAATCACGCTATATATATATATAAATATATAATTATTTATTCGAAAATATATACACATGTAGAGAGAGAGAGTGTGTGTGTGTGTGTGTTTATTCAGGTATGTGATATTCAATGAGGATCGAATTCACAAACTCGCGCTGATTGTGACACAAGCTTTGTGCCTATATTCCTTTAGCAGGAACCTTATTTGTTAGTTGACATATTCCTGTGCTAAAATAAATATTAACGGATAAACATGTAGAAACAATGTTGATTCATATTATAATAATAAAGATAGCAAAGTTAGCAAAGCAATTTTCTTTTCTATGAAAGCGTGTATATGTGTCTGTCTGTCTGTCTCTCTTTCTCTCTCTCTCTCTCTCTCTCTCTCTCTCTCTCTCTCTCTCTCTCTCTCATACAACTCTAACCTTGTAAAGCTGATGTTCTTAGGGGCAAAATCTAAAATTAAAGTAAACAAAGTGAATATCACTAGCTGACAGGTATTACGCATGCCGTTAAATGTTCGATCGCTACTGAATCTCCTTTAGTTATAATTATGAAAGAGCTGAGACTTGGAGAGTGAAAATGTGGCCAGAAACCTCTTCCACTTCCACCTGTATCGACAAACCCTCATACTGAGAGCAGAAACTCATGTGTTATTCATGATTCCTGACGCAGAACTATATAGCATCTGCCGTCAGATGTTTCAAACCAACAGAGCAATTACAAGGTGTAAAGGATATCACCAAATTAAAAACACTAAACATAGTTTGCAAGCAAATTCGAATATAATCGAGGATTAATTATATTCAGTCTATTTTAGTTTCGGTTCGTCTTGTGACTTAAACTATATCAGTGCCAATAGTCAATCTCCTTTTAAATGCCACGTCCCTTTAGTATGTAGGTAGACATGACTCTCCATATTACATTTGTTATCGGTGAAATTCCATAATTCTTGAGAATAATTGTGTCGTGGTTTCCAGTTGTTATCTTCCCTGGAATCCAGAGTCCAATCTATTCTGCTATTTATCCCATGGCTAATGGGGAGAAAAGACTGGTTCATGTGGATACTGAGGTCAACAACGAGCGGAGACCGTCTGTTTCACGGTTGAACGTAATTTTCAGGTCATTCTAAAAATTATGTTCAAACATTAAACACTGTTGCCGCTCGGTGTTGACCTCGGTGTCTACATTGATATTTACATACGCTCTGTCCCTGATATTGATCACTTTTATCCATAAATATAACATAACTTACAATATGTATATATAAATATATATATATATATATATATATATATATATATATATATGTGTGTGTGTGTGTGTGTGTCTGTGTGTGTTCGTGCGCGCGGACGCGATCTACTTAAAAGAGTTATATTAGACCATCTGGTGTAGCGATTATTTCTTGTATATTTCTCTCTTTGATAAAATCTACCTATTTTAGCATTGCTTATTTCATTGCTGTCTTTTGATGTAAAAATAACCTCTACTATCAATAGAACCGCTAAAAATAAAGGTAAGTGCTGATCAATACGTCCTAAATTTTCTCATTTCATATTTGAAATTATACTTCCAATATACAATGTAACCGCTTCTATATCGTTCTCTCCAAGATCAGATATGATAAACATGTGATAAAAAGTATTCAAGATAAGTACACTCATTACTAAATACATTCTGTCGTTGCTTTTTACATTTTCTTAAATTTGCATAGACAAGTAATTCTTTTAGTAAAGTTGTTTAATACATCCCTACTTTTACAATTTGTCGGATTATTTTTATATTTAAGAAAATTACATAAGGTCTTTTAGGTGTCTCTTGGGTAAAGTGCTATGAAGTTCTAGACCAGACCAAGAAAGGTTTGCTGTCTAACTTTAAATGTTTGATCTGATAGTGGCAGACGGTTAACACAGGGAACATTTTTCAGCGTCGTCTCGTGTATATATTCATTCAAATATGAAAGATAGAAATAACACCATGTTTTTAAAATACATATGTGAACTAAAATTGAAAGCAATCGCAGAATGAGATATAATGGGAAAAAAAGAAAACCAATGCAAGAAATTGCAATCAATGTATGAAGGAGAAACTGAAAATCATAGAATTCAAGTGGGTGAATGCATCAATAAACAAAAATAATGAAATTATTTCAAACTGTCCTTTTGATAAACGTGAAAAAAGAACTGTAGTTTAGGAACGTCCAAGGATAACAAACAGCCATTTTGAAAATAGCAATGTAATGCGGGAAACAGTGTTAATGGGCAAATAACCAAAAACAGTTTCCTTATATATTAGAAAGTTTATGTTTTTTAAGTATTTTAAATTAAGCATTCCTGTATGTATAAGAAAAGGAATATACAAATCGCACGTGTGTGTGTTCCATTGAATAATATAGACATATTATCTCCATTTTTATAATGATCCTTTCCAGTTCTCTAATCAGCTTCTTGATGTTAACATGAAATTCATCAAAGAAGGCGCCGTAGTTTTTCCTACCCAAATACTTTCGATCTTCTCAAAGACAATCCTCAGGGGTAAATTACATGAATTTCATTTTAACATCAAAAAACTGATTCGAGAACTGCAAAGAATTATTATAAAAATAAATGCACATATGTCTATATTATTCAATGAAATATGTTTGAATGAAGATATACATATAGATAGATAGATAGATAGATAGATAGATAGATAGATAGATAGATCAGGGAGGTAGGAGTGTTGGCCGGGTAATAGTAATAACAGTTTAAAGATTATTGAGTAAATTCTATCATCCCACCGAATGTGTCTGTAACCAGTACTATATATATATATATATGTATATATATATATATATATATATATATTACCCACGCGCGATGAAGGTTTGGTTATTTTTCCGAGAGAAACTACCACAACCTGTAAGATGTCTGCATCACAATCTGTATATATCAAACCTGCCTTGCCAGGTTCCACTTTCATACATGCTCCTTGCGAAACTCTCTAAAAAAACCCTCTGTAAAAACCAGATCCAGTTTGCACAATACTCTGCTGTCAAGATAGCTCTATAAACCCATATGATCTCTTCCACACGTCATATGTTTTTCATGGAAAAGTTAGTTGTCCAACATTTCATTTTCAAGTCTACCATTTTCACAACTTTTTCTCTCACTTTTCTGCTCATTCTTTTCTTTCGCATCGAAAATGCAAGTCGACTCACTAGTCAGCACAAATCCAATCTTCCTCAATACATTAGTAATATTCTCTGCTCTCTATGAGGCACAGTAATCGATGTCATTGTGCCAGTAATGGTACTCCTATTGGTCACCAACTAAACTATATTGAATGCAGAATACGCTACACAAAATGGCAAATAGTTTGATGGGCACCAACTTTGGGTTGAGATGTGATTTTTCTGCAATTTCCACTTCATCTTATGTTTATCATATTTGTCAGTCGTGGGCTATCCCATTTTTGCACCACATTTATGCACCCACCATTTTAATATTCTGTTGCTGTCTCCTCGAAATTTACCCATGATAATGTTACATCAGAAAAAATCTGGAACAGTTAAAATTTCAGAGATAGAGTACTCCGTCTTGTTGGCCACTACAAATATTCGGCTCTCTGTTAATTCTTGTTCAACTTCCGGAGATTCCACATCTACACTGTTAGAGTTACACTACATCTACCAACGACACCGCCAATACCGTCATCCATAATTGAGGGATTTCGAAACCTCCAGTGTACTGCTATCTTTAATATTTGATACTTCAGTGTAGATACATGATGAAAGTTGGAATCATACAAGACCAAGAACAGACCAAGATAATAGCTGCGAATTAGAGATGTAATAATCAAGTAAGTACAAAAACGTCGCGATGTGCGAACTGCTTTAACCGAAGACGGAAAATATGATAGAAATCTGAAGTAAAGAAAGTATTCAGAAACAAGAAAAATTCCTTTAGAAACAGAAAATGTTGTTAAACTGCTGTGTCATGTCAGTTCTCCTCTCCCAGTGAATGCTGGAAAATTTCATCACAGATGGAAACGAGACTTGGAAAATAGAAATCTAGTTCTACACAATGATGCAGAGAATAACATGAATTGAACATGGGAGAAACGAGGAAGTAAAAAAAAAATGAGAATAGAAATTCACGCAGAGAATCCAAAACAGACCAAAAAAATTCTAGAATATCACATTCCCAGGATATATTGAATGCAAGAAGAGCAAAGGGAAGCATCGAATAACAAACCTAACGATCCTGTGTAAATGGATGGTAGAACAGGAATAGCAAGGAGGGAAGTCATGATCACTCACCTCCTGAAGGGATACATCACATAAATGAAGTAATTTTAACTAAAATTCAAACTATTCGAGAAGTTCGTTTTCCAAGCTAATATTGTTTCAATTGACTCTTCCATAACAGACTAACAAATTACATACACCCAATATGATAACCAAAGAATATTCATAATAACCCACACCTTTAGTAAGGGTTTTATAAAAGTTGGATGGTAATTGATTGGAGCAATTCACTCGATAGCGAATCGATGTTTCTTCATGGCCAGCACTAACCTTTATCCGGGTTTAACAAATCCGACAGGAAGCACCATCGTTTCCATCAACACATAAAAACTCTTAACACCAGTGATATATATTTGATTTTATTCATTCGTTTGCTTCGTGTTCTGTGTTTTATCGACCATTGCCAAAATTCTGTCAAATTACAAACGCCCGATATGATAAGTGGCTACATAATTCCTTTTGTACGGAAGAAAGATCAAAAGAAGGCCTTAGAGCAGCTAAATGATTTGGGCTTCTGCTACACGTCACTGACCAGAATAAGAAAAAAACACACAAAAGATTTTAATTGGTTATTTATTGTAAATGCGTTGATCCCGCTTTCTTTTCTTTTTTTCTTTTTTCTATTCTCCCACTCTCACGCGAACTTTCGAGATTTGTTGTCATTCATTGTGAGAAGTTTTTCTCTCATCAATCTGCAATGATTTTTCCTTCCACCGTGTTACTTTCCTTTTTCCTTCAGTTTCGTTCCACAGTTTTTATCCTCCTTTTATTATTACATTTGCAGTTCTTTTTTTCTTTTTCTTTTTTCTTTTTTTTTTTTCACAATACACAGGTTTCTTTATTTTCTCTCTATATTCCCCTCAGCGTTTTATATTCAATTTCAGGAATTGTCGTTGCCTCTTTCCCTCATATTCTCTAACATTTTCACCACTTTGCTTTGTCCCCTTTCACTTCACTTTCTCTATCTTTTCATATCATGAACCGTCTCTCCCTCTTGCTCTTTATAATTTCACCACATTTTGTTTCATTTTACACTTCATTATCTTCCTTTCATTATTTCCTTTTTTATCGCAATTTTGTCGTCATTTTTCTTCGTTCCAAATGATCTATTTTTCTTTCCATATGCATATGTCTTTGTTCTGCCAGTTTTTAAATCTCTTCGTTGCCTTAGTTCATTTAGCCCAATTTTTCTTCTTATGCCACCGATCTATTTGCCTGTCATGACGCCCAAAATTAATAATGCCTACATCCGTTTGATGTCATGTGCAGAATCAGAAGTATGTACGATAAAAAAAATATTGATCGGCAAAAATGTTTAACATTAAGGTTTCTACGCCATTAAACTTATAAATGAAGCAAGGTACGAATTTTAAATTGCCATAAACTACAGAGTCGCATTTACTCTTTCTTGAAAAGGAAAGTGCGAAAGATTCTGAGTTGATTTTATTGTTTTTATTCCTAACAAATTTGTTTTACTTTGTCAACAAGTAATACTGAATTTACCAATAGAAATTATGGACTCGGTTCGATGTTGCGCTGTCTTGCGAAATCTAAATTAACGAATCATAAAAGTAATATATATATATATATATATATATATATATATATATATATATATATATATATATATATATATATAAAGTAAC
>OZ010581.1:82010301-82062801 GCA_963932145.1 Acanthosepion lycidas
ATTTTTTTTATTGCTTTTACTTTGCTTTGAGGATGAAACTGGATGATAGTTTTGTCGGCAAAATCTCAGCATTATTCCTTTCTTTGCCAGCAACTCCAGATTAAAATACATGTTCTCAAAGGCATGAGAAAAATACAAAGAAAAAATAATAAAAAGTCTATTATATTAATCTTACACATGCACCATAAGATGTAGTTATGTGTTTTTAAAAACTAAAGTGGCTGTTCAAATGTTAAAAATAATTTGCGTAAAATCATTTTACTATATATGCTGATAATTTTCGCTTTGATCTGTGTACATAATTTAAAAGTAGTGGCAAAATTCTCAAATACTTCGATATAGTGTAATGGTTAGCTAGATCACTTAAGACTGAATACTGAGTTCGATCCTCACTGGGTACCACATACTTTTGGCTTTGTACCACATCTAATCTACGCTTAGAAAATCGCCATACATAGAGGCAGAGAGAGAGAAAACACACACACGTATGTTCCAGTAATCAGCGTTTGAGCAAATACTAAAAAGAGAATAAAGAACGTAAATTTTCGGGATTGACAGGTACTTTCGACAGAGTTGCTATGCAAAACATTCCATTCTGGTGAGAACATTACAAAGTTTAGTATATAGTTATGAGTAAGTGTGAATATATGTATGTACGAGAGAGAGATTGGGGGTGGAAATAAAGACCTACTGATTAGATATTATATTTAATGGCACAAAATGACACTATGATTTAAGCATGTATATATATATATATATATATATATATGTATATATGTGTGTGTGTGTGTGTGTGTGTATTAGCCACTAGTACACTGAAGATCCATTCGGTGAAACCTTGGTAGGCAGGGTTGGCTCACTAGGTTATATACACACACACACATATATATATAACTATCTCTCCTCTCTTCTATATTGGAGCGGAGAGGGCGTATATATATATATATATATATATATATATATATATATATATATATATATATATATTCACACATTGTTTTTGACATATGAGTGCCTAAGAATTCAGATTTTTATAACTGCTTTAGCAAACTGCCTACCCGTATAATGATAAACTACATACGGCAGCAAGACCCTCTCATCCGAAGGTTTTGAGGAGCTTAGAACCATTTCTTAATTGCTGTTATTCTCATATCCACCCTGACCCAGGGTGATAGCACCTGATAGAATCCTAGCTATGGGCAAATAGTTAGTCCCCAAAATTGGAGTGAAAACACTATGAAAGTATAAAATAATTATAATAAAGTTACCAGCAAACCATTTTCATAGTAAAAAAATTACCAGCAATACATTTTTTAAATAAGATTATTAATGCTCCAAAGTAAATTAAATTTCGGCATTAAATGACTAAACAAACAAACAAACTTCCCACATGTATGAGCTTTTCATAAGTGGTGAAAGCATGTGTAGAATCAGTGAGGCTATTCGGAAATTTGAATTTGTCCTTCTTCTAGACTGGTTACTAACCAAGGCTAGTGTTCACACTTTCTCTGCTATTTAACTCATAACCGAGATGGTTACATACCATTACCAATGGTATTTGTTAAAAAAAAAAAAAAAACACGGTTCACGGATATCTCTTTCTGAGCCACATATATGGATTTATATCGATGTATATTTTTATTCACATATGTACGACAGCAAAGGCAGCTACTTCTTGGCTGAGGTAACTTTATTTTTCGGTTTCTGTGTTCCGTGTCCTAGCTTAACTGAAAATCAAGTATTCAAACGTTGATTTTAAAAGCAAGCCAAGTATTTCTATCTTAAAGAAAATCATGACAGAGAATCAAAAGTAGATTAAAATCTACTCTTGATTCTCACACCCCCCCCCCCCACCATCGGAAAATTCATGTGGAAGAAAGAAAGAAACGTAAAGTCGTACGCACGCACCAGTTCGTAACTATTCTCAACTATTCACGTTTTGTGAATGACCAAATATTGTTATGGCGCTATGCTCTTCTAAAATCCTGATAGTGTGCTACCAGACGAAGTGCAGAAAAAAAAAACTAGATTCTCGTTTAAATTTCAAATTCGTTCCTAGTAAAAGGTAATGAGCATTCTTTATCACTCCCATTGAATGTGGGGAACGTGTTTCGTTTATTTTAATGTTATGCATAAGCGATGTGACTTTTTAAAATTAGTTCTCTTTAAAAAGTTAAAACGGAGCGAATGTGTGGGAAAGAAAATGCCTGAAAAATGAGGTGGCTTTAAAAGAAAAGTGAAGAGAAAGAAAAAGAAAGAAAAAAGAAAAAAAAATTGAAAAGAAGAGATAAATACCTGGGAAACTGATATAAAAAGAAAAACTGCTAACCTTAAAAGCTTAATGCTATTAATTATAAAAAACTGCTTACCTTAAACGCTAAATCTTACTTTTTTCTTTGTTTTGAAACTATTTGTGTTATATAGGATCATAGCGTCTAGATTGCTTATTTATTTATTATTCTATTTATCTATTTATTTATTTCATTTAACACATAGGAATGACCGATTTCCTCTTTTCTATAATTCTCTTAATCCTCCAACGACCTATATATATATATATATATATATATCCACTAAATGAGTAGTAGCACTTGATCTGAAGATTGCGCTTAGGCGTGAAACTGAAATTCACTATTCAAGACTGATATGTACATATATATATATATATATATATGTGTGTGTGTGTGTGTGTGTGTGTATTTGAACACTGAAATTAAGTACCTTTTTGCATGAAAGAGACGAAAAGAAGAAAGAAAATAAAAGAGTAACAAACGAATGGAAATTAACTTAAAAAAAGAAAAGAATATCAGATTTTTTTTTTTCGTCTGGTTCTTTAGACACAGGCCAAGACCATCAGTTTTCTGTGTCGGGCAATCAACCAATTTTTACTCACTGCTTCTCACAATGGGGGTATTCCGAGTTTATGAGAAAAAGAGAATACAATGAAACACATTCATCTTTTCTTCGTGAGAGATAAATGACGTGATATTGGCTCACTTTTGAGAAGTTGACTCAAGATTTTTTTCTTATGCCCTACCACACATAAACGAGTCTTCTTTTGTTTTCGTTTTTATTTAAATATAAATTAAACGTTCCTCTCTCTCTCTCTCTCTCTCTCTCTCTCTCTTTCTCTCTCTCTCTCTCTCTCTGTGTGAATGTGTGTGTGTGTGTGTCTGTGTGTGCTTTGAAACAGGTCCAGAATTTTTTCTCCTGACTAATCGTAAAAGTAGTAGGGCAATTCTAAGGGCTAGCCAAATGAACGAAAAGCAACTTAGATACAGCAAAAAAGACGAAAACAATCTTACTTGAAGAAACAATACCAAACCGCGATACGACAAATATTAGGAAAAATGTTCAGATAATTTTTTTAATAAGACATTCTCATGTCGGTTGAATAATTTTTCATTGCTTTTCATCATGCCGTATCTGAATATTTTGAAACTATTACGTTCCTGGATCCCTAGAACTTTCCCCACTTCATAAATAAAAAAGTGCTACGTTGTTATAGCATTGTGGCTGCCTTTTACTGATCCGTTTAATTGATAAAATTGGAGTTTACTGAAACTAAATGACAATAAAAACGGTGACAGTGATTTCGCATTTGTACTGCCATTTTAGTTTTGATATGTTACTCAGTAACACAGATTAAGCTAAATATTAGGTTGGTGCAAAAATAATTTCGTTTTCTCACATAGTAACATATGTTAGAAAACAAAATTATTTTTGCACCAACCTAATACCATCAACACAGGGGCATAATAAAAGTCAGTTAATAACAAATGCAAGGGACCAAAATTGCAAAGTGTTTGGTAATGTATATATGTGTATATATGTGAGAATGTATGAGAGAGGGGGGCGTCTACGTGTGAGTGTATATGAGAGAGGGGGGTGTCGGCGTGTGAGTGTGTATAAAGGTGAGCGTCTGTGTCTGAGAGCTTATGAGAGAAGGACCGTTTGGGCGTGAGAGTGTATGAGAGAGGGAGCGTGACTGAGAGAGATAGACAGAGAGAGAGCATTAGTGAGTGCGACACAAAGAGAGATAAAGAGAGAGCGAGTTAGTGAGTGCGACACAGAGAGCGTGAGTGAATGACATTGACAGAGAGAGAGAGAGGGAGAAGTAAAACAATTCCATAATCCATTCCCTCGCCGTCTTCAAATACTTACGGGTAGCATTCGTCCGACAGTGGAGGATTAAATCCATTTTTGTCATCTTCATATGTGTATGTGTGTATAATACAAACACAATATGCAACACTGTATTATTTGTTTCACACCTCGAGTTATCGTTGTCTAAATCTACAAAAGCTCTATGTCCGTTAGTGAGCACCCTTCTGCCAAAATATATACAAAGCGTTTGTAGATATCCTATAACTACACTGCCTAAGTGTGTGTGTGTGTGTGTGTGTGTGTATGTGTGTTAAATCTGTAAACTCGCTTTGGATTATAGGGCCACAGCATCACCAGGCTTGGTGTAGCTGCAATGTATTCGAACCAAGTAATTTGTTTTTGTTGTTATTGTTTTTGTTTCTCATAGAGGAGTTACTAACTCCACAACCATTTTGGATACAGAGTTCGTGTTCTCTTTGACAGGGCTGCCAAGCAAAGCCAAAGAGCTCCATCTCTTCTGGTATTAACCTATAACTGGGGTTGAAGAGAACGATTCATGCCTTTCCCAAGGGTATTTTTGCGAAAGGTAACGTTTTTGGATACAAGCCAATGCAATATCCACGCCGATAATCACTATGTTACGTACGCGAGAGAAAGAATAATACGCTTACACATTCGCACAAAACGTGCCACATAATATCTTATACATTTATCTTTTATATCTAGATCACTCTCTTTCAAGACAAACAGACCTAAGTGTGTGCGTGCGTGTATATATATATATATATATATATATATATATATATATATATATATATATACGTACACACACACTATATATATATATATTACACAAAATAATCCAAAATTACCTCATATAGGGTGGGGGTATAGATCTATTTCAACCGACGAGAATATGTTAGTCTTATCAACCCCGGTGTCCAGACCGTTTCGGAATTAGAAATTTAAAGTTTAACTTTGACAGCAGTCGAAACATTGATTACCAACGAATTTATTACCATTACTATATATATATATATATATATATATATATATATATATATATATATATATATATGTTGTGTCCCTTCAGGACGTTGGCGATCATAGCGCTCCACAATTTTCTGCCCTTTGTAGATCATAATAATTTTTGTAATCTCTCCGCCATCCATTCGACCAAGCTCGTACAGGTAGGTTGTGCGTTGCTTTCCTCTGACCATCTTACCTTCAAACTATCCTGTGAGTATCAAATTTTCCAAGCCTTCTTTCCTCATTATACATCTCAGAAATTTTATCTGTCTCTTTCGGATGTTAAGTACAAGTGTCCTTTTCGTTTCCATTTTCTCTAAAACTTCGTCGTGGCTCACATATTCAGTCCATGCTATTCTCAGCACCCTTCTGTAGAACCACATTTCAGTTTCAAGTCTCTTCATCTGCGAGGAGATTATCCAGCATTGTCTGCCACATAGGAGGACTGAGACTACATAACAGTATAGTACTCTATATCCACACACGTATATATATATATATATATATATATATATATATATATATATATATAGTGATGGATTCTCCCGTTCTATTCGACGTATGAGGATCACACAGCTTAGTTCCTAGGAAGCGACAACCCAGACACCAGCACATATGATTTGATTATAGTGGTGAAGACTTTGTGCAGAAACAACCAGACTTTTTGATGAGCCACAAGGTCCCCAAACAGCCCCGCGCAGGTTTTGTGTTCAGAGTTATCCTTCTTCTACACCAGTGGCCATCCAGTCTATCCTGCTATTTACTCATTGCTGGAGGGTGAAGAAAAGGATTAATACCTTTCCCAACAGTATTAGCACGTAAGTGAATGTAATGGATTCGAACTTGGCTCTACGATTCCTCAAAACGAGCCTCTGTCTCCTAATTCACCCCTTCATATATATTATTCCGGCAGCAATCCTTCTTATATGCAAGCTTCATTAAATATGACAGACAAGGTGTTTGATTAAGTTTTTTATATAATTTCTTATGTGATCTTAAATTTTTTTCTTTTCCGTGGATAGATTATACAAGAACTGTCCAAATGTTTTATTTTTCCAAGCGCTTTCGGCTATACCTTTAGCCATTATTAAGGAAGAATTATGATAAGATCATATGAGAAGTTATGAAAAACTTAATCAAATCACCTTTTCTGTTATATTTAACGAACCATGCAGATAGATAGATAGATAGATAGATAGATAGAAATTTAATGGTGACAAGTCAATGCGTACATTTTCATATCGACATAATGAGTATAGTGTTTATTTTACAAACTGTGTGGATACATTTTAAATCTGTATGTGTATACGTTTGTGTATGCACGTCCTCTTTATGCGCAACAGATGTTACCAATGCTCACACACTTTTCCGTATATTCACGAGAACTATGATTTGTACAGATCAATGTGCTTTATAATAGATTAACAGAAAACGGGGATTTCATTGTGTGAGCCAGAAAGACAGACCGGCCGTCACATGTGGTGCCAAACGGCACTTAATTATTTGTCTTTTATCATGGTTTTCGTGTCGGATACAAACCAAAAACTTTTTGTGGATTTTGAAAAGTTAAATCAGAAATGTTTGACGTTCTATTCTAGGTGTCGCTTGGGTTAAGTTAATTCAGCGCAAATAACAAGAATAAATATCATTTCCTCCGAGCTAGAAGTGCATTCTATTCTGTCTTGCTCAATATACACTATCTCAAACGTATTAATACCAATAAAAATATAGATATAGCAATTTTTTTCAAACATCGAAATCAATGTGTGAGGATTAGAAATCGAGAAAGTGAGATATTTTTTTCGTGTCTGTCTATAAGAATATTTTGGTAGCACAACGATGATCAGTACACAGCAAGTGTAATCGGCGAGTTCAAATTCTTGCTTAGTCTGTTATGTTCTCTTTCACGTTAAAAACAGAGGAAATACATAAGTCATCTAGTCCCCACCCAAGTGAAATTTAATTAGCAAGGTAGGATTGGCTCTCTAGCCTTGACAGGCAGCCATTCTAAGAAAGGATAACTCCGAACTGAAAACACTGCATATACCAACAGAAATCTACTCTATGAAGTTATAGCAATTCACAAATAATAAAAAAAGAATCTGCAAAGAACCGTGGTAGCCGAAAACCTGAAGGGACATGACATTAAAAAATGACACGTAAGCCGAAGTAGGTATATACGTGCGTGCAATGAACAACTTTTGCGCTAGCAAGATTTTATATGACAGAAAAGTTTATGGATTAGCATTTCCATGCTTTCACCCGATAGGACAGTATTTATATTAAGATAATAGAGATTGATGCGGTTAACCTTTCTTTTTATTTGACTCCGAGTTTTAGGCCTCCATTAAAATTTCACAGCTAAGTTTAATGTTATATTTAAGGTGAGAAACAATTATTTAAAATTTTTGATAGAACACTTTGCACGTGCCTTCAAACAAAAAAGGAAAGAAATATAAAAGAAAAATTTAATATAAATGAAAGGCGGGGAAAAAGAACTATTCAAGAAAACAAATAGGAAGAATAGAAAGAAACAAAAGAATATATATATATATATATATATATATATATATATATATATATATATATATATATATATAACAAATAATGCAAAGAAGGAGAGAGTATATAAAATTGCAACAACTATAATAAAAATTAGAAAGAAACGTGAAATATATTTACAAATAAAAGAATGTATAATTTAAAGAAAATGATATAAAGTAGCCAATTTCAAAAAAGAGAAATCAAAATTCTATATCCACTTTTCATAGAAAATAAATCAACATCCTCACGGAAAGTATTTTTGGATTGGCAAACTAAGTATAGAATTTGCGTGACATAAAATTGTAAAAAAATATAAAAGAAATAAAATGTGCTTGACATTAACTACAAACGGTACTGATGTAAAGTTATAAAAGATAACCTTTGCGCACATATAAAATAAATTTATAAATGCCACAACGCTTGAATATAAAAAAATATTAATAAGCAGTTATTTATTCAATATTTCAAAATATTTATTTTATTACGTATCCTATTAATACTTTTTAAAATTTATTTCTTTTAAAATGTTGGCATGTTATATTATCTCCTCATAAGTAATTGAGAACAAATTTCATTTTAATATAACTCAAAGAAAATCCCGCTGAGCAAAAATGTTATTACAAAGCATTCGATAAGGTAGATGATTAATATCCTTATCTTTGTTGTTACTTTCCTTTTGTTTGTGACGATTCTCTACACCCAGCAACAAAGCCTCTGATCGGAAGATTGGAGGTTTTGAGGATTGTGGATCTCTTAATTGCTATTGTTCCTAGATCTGCTCAGATCAGCGTGGTAGCAGCTGTTAGGGTCCCAGGTATGGGAAAATAGTCAACTCCCAAACAAAATTTATGAAAGTATAAAAATGCATTTTTATAGTAAAAATACCAGCAATACATATTTATAGCAAAATTACCAGCAATAACTATTTATAGTAAAATTACCAGTAATATCTATTTAAAGTAAAATTACCAGCAATGCATCTGATAGTAGGATTACTAACAATGCATTTTATAGTAAAATGATCAACAATACCATTTATCTATACCTGAAGGCATACGATTGCGTTCAAAATATTTAGGTTTGGGCATTAAATAATTCTAGATGTTGATATGCCGCTGAACAATCAACCAACCAGCCAATCTACGTTTTGATGTTGTTGCCGACTTTCAGGTGTTGGTCGATCTAGGTAATCTTAAGGGAATTTTGAAAATAACTCTTTATTTAATCAATAGCCTAGAAGAATAAAGCGTTGCTTAGTGAATTTGGTTTGCTAGTAATTATGAATTTTATCATTGTCCAGGATAGCTCAGCCCCAGAAATGGGGGAAACAGTATTATTAGTAACTAAGCAATACTAAAAATAACTAAAACTAGATGTTCCCTTGACACGAACAGCGAAACGATAAAAATCTACCCTTGGAAAATAAATAAAAGGTTCGGTTTGAAGATTGCCCAGATCGAAAGAAGCCCGAAGAGGCCAGAGATCACAACGGCCGAAATGTTGTGTCAGTAGCAACAAAGATGAAGACTGTTAAATTAGTCAAACTGTAATTAGTCCGTGTGTAAATATTGTAATTAATGATAACTGTTCATCCTCAAAATAACAAATACCTTTTCGTTGTAGTAAGGATAATCTATCAGATGCCTGTCATTTGAGATTGACTACTGGCTCTCAAAGAGATACAGGTTCAAAAAGTACATGTTGGTACTTCATATTAGTATTAAAATTAACAATTAAGTCACAATGAAAGAGCTGGTGCTATTGGACAAAAACTGCGTTTCTCTCTTTTTGTGATAACATTATTTCTATCGGTTATTAAAAAATGTTCTATTTAAAAACTCGGCTTTATGAATCCACGGAAGGTACAATAATTATATTTTTGAGTTTAAGGAACACTTAATGAAGTATCAGTTAATAAATATTTCTTACTATGAACCTTATTTTTAGTAGGTGCACATATTTGAGCAGACATCCGTTTTTTTTGGTTTCTTTTTTAACACTAACATCTATCGAACGAGATCATCGAAAATTTAAAAAAATTTGGATCTTGGTAGCAATCGATGCAGCATGCACCCTAAGAATGCCTATGCACAGGACGGTAACGCTAATGTGGTGTCCCAAATAAAGAGATGCAAGTTCAAATACTGCTAAGAGGTACGTTTTAATAAGAATTTTGATGCTTCTAGAACGGTGGATATAAATCCAACTATTTACGCCATTTATATTCGGACTATTGTCCTCATCCTTGCTCTTATCCCAACGTTTCGGCCATTATGCTCTCCGGCATTCCTCAGGTGTATATTAATCTGCGTAACATACAGGGAATATAAATAGTGTAAATAATAATAACTCCTCATCCCAGAAATTCAGACAGAAATCAATTTCATTGCTTGTAAAAAAGCCAAGATGTCTGCACATTAAAGATAGCGTTTATAATAATAATAATAATAATAATAATAATAATAATAATAATGTCGACTTAAAGAAAAAATACATTTATTACTTATATATGTTTGTATGTGCGTGTGTGTATGTGACTGTTTATGTATGTGTGATTGTAGATCCGAATCACTGCTACATTCCTCTTCAAAAAAAAACTATAGTAAGTAAAAATTAGGATTTAAGTTGCTTCACTCTGTCGTGCTGGACAATTTTCTTGTCAGAATCCATCTTGCACATTTATAAATCTACTATTCGTCCGTATATTGAATATTGTTGTCATATCTGACCTGGGACTCCTGCACTATATCTCGAAAGTCTTGACAAAATTCAAAGAAGAGTTTGTAATGTAATCGATCCCAACCTGGCATCTCGACTTCAGTCACTTTCACACCGACGTGACGTGGTTTTCTTCTGTCTGTTTTATAAATATTCCCATGGGAATGGTTCTGATGGACTCTTCTCCTGGATACCTCTACTGCATGAATTTAAGCGTTACTATTAGATCGGGTAACGAGGTTTCACCGTTTTACAGTGTAAGTTCTATTTAAATAATTTCGTTGCTTGCACGTGGAATTCTCTTCCAGTTTCTTGCATCTCTGTCACCTAAAACCTTCAAAGATTTAAAAGCAATGTCAATTATTATCTTCTATCGTCCTGCTCTTTTATTGTTCTTTCTCATCACTAAAGTTTTCTCATTCTCCTTGCGTCTTAATGACATTATCGACTTACTTGGGGTTAAATGATTAAAAATTTTCGAAAGTTCATTTTGAAGCTAAACAATGTTTACTAACTATCGCCAACCCCATTCCTTCAGTGGAGGGAGTGGGGCAACATAAATCCTTGCTGATATTACATTCATGTACATAGAAATCATGAAATTCAAAGCTATCAATCTGTCCTTATTTGTCAATCATGAGCTTGACTTGTGTCTCCAGTCTAAGTTCGAACATAAATTAAAACTATGATTTCAAGTGCTAGGGTAACTATTTGGAAGATGACGTAATTTAATTTTTCTATCCACCCAGTATTCAATACATTCGTACACTTGTAAGATCTGAAATTTCTAAGTAGACGGTATAAATATAGTATAAAGATCTATATCTTTAAAAGTGTATTGTGTCTCTGAATCATAGAATGATTCAACAAAGAATCGAACGAGGAATATCGGTAAAGAATCAGTGGAAAGGAGTAAGAGAAAAGTAAACGCTAAGAAAGACAGAATGAAAAATGTCGGTACCTTTTCTTCATTTTCTTAGATTCTAGAGATTCACCCAGCGATTTAACAAGAAACGTAGTTAAGCAGTATCACACCTGCGACCATCGGAAGATAAAGGCGGTTTATGGAGACTAAGCGAAGAAAATTGGGTTTGTGTGACGGATTTCAGAAGACCTGCAGAAAGAAAGCGAACGATTTGCAAATGCGACAAATAAAAAGTTTGTGTGAATGTGCCTGTGTGGGTGTGGGTGAATGCGCACGTGCGTATTGCTTTGTCAAAATGGAAATGCTTACCAGAATTAAAAAAAAAAGATTATTCGTGTTTCCAAATGTGAGAAAAATGAGTAAATTATGATACAATGAATTCGAATAAAAATATCGATAAGAAAACTCCAACGATATACAACTAGATATTTCTAAATAGAATACTATATTGGAAAAAAAAAGATGAGCGACAATGGACATTTCGATAATTACGTATGTCACTACGTACGTCCACGTTGATATTTAATGCTCTTCTTGAGAGATTCTTGAATCAGTGTAAGAATGAATTGATAGTAAAACATAACACTTATTTTTCACCGACACTATATACACAGATTTATTTCATATATCCTTATTTAAGTAAGTGATTACTTGCTTACACACACACATATATATATATACATGTGTGTGTGTGTGTGTTTATACATACGCGAAATTGGTAATAAAACTTCTTGGCATTAACCCCCTGCCCTGTTTGGGCTTAGAAGAATTCAATAAACCATTTTCATCTGTCTTTCTACATCTCTCTCTCTCTCTCTATATATATATATATATACCTGAGTGTGTGCATGCATAAAATGTGTATAATGTCCTTTTATATGCCTACTGCCTTTTAAAGAAATGAAAAATGTTAGACACCCTAAAAATCGTTAAAAATAATTTTAAACGTCCAAAGCTTTAAGTAAAAACATAAAACATAACACTCGCAGTGAGAGAAATGAAAGTTGACTTGCCGAAATCTTGTTTAATTTGACCATATATATATATATATATATATATATATGCAAGAAGATTTGTGTGTGATAGAGAAAATTACAAGCATTCCTCATGAAGAGTAGATGTAATTCTGCGAAAGCGAGTCAAGTCAGACATATATTTTTTTATTGACTATAAACATTATTTTTAGCAAGTAAACAGTTGCTATCCCGTATTTAAAAAGATAAATTATTAAACAATGTTATTAAAAGCTAATCAAAATTGGCCTACATTGAAAAGTCCTAATAAAAAGAGAAGTCTTACGAAAGATTGTGCCTCCAAAAAGATATGGTTTGATTCCTGTCTGTCGGACAATTCTTCCTTAATAGGACTTCTCAATTTAGGACAATTGTTATAATTTCTCTGTTTAATATAATACAAAATAACAGGGACAGCAAGGAAAACACGTGTATGCACTCAATCAGTAATAAATAAGAAGAAGTAAGTAATAAGAAATAAACAGTAAGAAATAACTAAGAAATAATAAGAAATAATATCGGATAAAAAACCTTTCCAAAATTATCTGTTGTCGGTGTTCAAGCTTAAGTAAAGTGCACGATTTAAAATTTTCTAGTGAGGTAGAATCTCTCTACATAGCAATTGAAACACTCACATACTTGTAAAATCCAGTGGGTATAAGATCCTTCTTTGCCGCTATGAAAAGACTTAATTTGCTTTCCCTAGCCTCATCCTCATTCTTTTTCACTCTCAAGATGAATATATATATATATATATATATATATATATATATATATATATATATATATATATATATATATATATATATATATAAGGCTTGTGGGTTTTGCCCTGATTAACCAATCGAATGTGACTTGCGCTAAATTCAAATTCGCCAGAAAAAATTAAGTTGTCTGCATATAAATCCTAGACAATATCCTTATGGGCAAATACAGGTTGTTAGATTATTTCGTCAGATGTATCGAAGTCTGACGTTCAACTTTCCTAACTAGTAAAAGCGAAAAAGGAGAGGTAATTTAACATAATGTTAACTAGTTATATGCTCGTTCAGCTTCTTACATAAAGTTTTGTAGTTGATGAATAAAACGCCCATTTACTAAACTGGTAAATAACTGTTTGAAAAAAAAAAACACAGATCAAAAATACAGAACTAATTTCGCAAATTAATATGCAACCGTTAAATAAAGAGGAACCATATAAGATGTTAATAATACCAACTAATAAATGTAAGATGTTAATAACACCAACTAAAATACATGTATATCCATATAAGATGTTAATAATACTAACTAAACATCAATACAAAGCAATATTAAATCAAATTGTCTAGGATATATATATATATATATATATATATATATATATAATTTTAGGCCTCAATTTACTTTCCTCTCTTTTCAGTCATCACTTTGGTAGCTGAAACGCTGAGGGTTTTTATTCCTGAACCAAAATTCGGTATCTTTACACTGAAGCAATGATCAAAATTACAAAACAAATGAATACAGGGAAGGTAATTTTTTTCTAAGACAGATAGTCTTTGTAATCATAGTGTTCGATATCAAGAGATCTTGTGTATATAGTGTGTACATAAATCTAAAAGTCGATATTGAGGTTAAAACCAAGTGGCGACACTGTCTCTTGTTTGAACACAATCTTCAGGCCTTGTCATGAAGACACACATTATGTATATATATATATATATATATATATATATATATATATATATATATATATATATATATATATAGTGGAAGCTCCCGTTGTTTGCAACTTCTAATGGCCCAACAGTATGTTCTGGCTTTAATATCCTATTTGTTTGGTCCTTCGATTACTTAAGGTCAACTGCAACAACACACAGCATTAGACATACAGGTCAAGAAACTACCCTTTGCGAAGTCTACAGGAATGTTTGAGCGGTGTTTTGGGGTCTACCGCGTAATATGGAGATATTAAACGCGGGACTAATCAAAAGTCGTTATTCTTTTTATAAACATACTCCTTCACTTAGCCTAATCACAAGCCATTGCCACAAAGGATGGCAGAAATACGCCGACAAAATTTTGTTGATACTTTATTCCTACCTTCCGTGAACTATCACACAAGATTTTCGGCGTTTTATCATTCATGCACACACGGACGAACCTACGATTGCATTATAAATGTATATGCCTCCGGTTTCGCATTTTCAAAGAGAATAATTTTAGATATGTTGTTTTCCAGGGTATAGCTACATATTGATATCTTCTATGAGTGATGCCGTCGTACAAAATGGTAAATAAGGGAGGTGTGGTTAGGATTCTGTGGTATAAAGGAGAGTTTTAATACATATAGCATTCCGACGCAGGTTTAAATCTCAATATGGTCAAATTGTTTAGGAGAAGAGTTTGACAATATCAACTTAGAGAAACGATATCACCTTACGGCCCTGTTGGGAGATGCCGCAAAACCATACCATATTGTTAACACAAACGTTGTTAGTAAAACTGAGTAGGATAAACTATTAGGAAGACGTCGATGACTGTGCCAGCACTAAATGTTACTCTCATTATCATGATTTCGATCCTTGTATCAGGTAGTGAAACAATGGTCCTGTATGAACAAACAATAACTGGTTTCACAAATAAAAAATAACGCAATCAACAGATATCCTGTGTCGGTCAAACAATGGAGGCCTGCTGATAGGCTTGGTCAAAAATTTGTCTATGATAATAATCAAGATGAGAATCAAGATCAAGTAAATTTGTGTATCACAAAAGTGAGTACACCCCTCACATTTATCAAACATTTAAGTATATCTCTTCATGGGACAACACTGACAAAATGACACTTTGACACAATGAAAAGTAGCCTATCTGCAGCATATATAACAGACTTAATTTATTTTTCCCTCAAAATAACTCAAAATATAGCCATTAAAAGCTAAATCCCTGGCAACAAAAGTGAGTACACCCCTTAGGAAAAGTTGTCAATATTAACATACATGTCAACTGTCAATATTTTGTGTGGCCACCATCATTATCCAAAACTGCCTTTACTCTCCTGGGCATGGAGTTTACCAGAGCTTCACAGGTAGTCACTGGAATGCTCTTCCACTCCTCAATGACGACGTCGCGGAGCTGGCGGATATTTGAGACTCTGCGCACCTCCACCTTCTGCTTGAGGATGCCCCAAAGATGTTCTATTGGGTTCAAGTCTGGAGACATGCTTGGCCAGTCCATCACCTTTACCCTCAGCCTCTTCAGTAAAGCAGTGGTTGTCTTGGATGTGTGTTTGCGGTCATTGTCATGCTGGAACACTGTTCTGCGACCCAGATTCTGGAGGGAGGGGATCGTACTCTGCTGCAGTATTTCACAGTACATGTTGGAGTTCATGTTTCCCTCAATGAAATGTAACTCTCCAATACCTGCAGCACTCATGCAGCCCTAGACCATGACATTCCCACTACCATGCTTGACTGTAGGCATGACACACTTATCTTTGTACTCCTCACCTGGTCGCCGCCACACATGCTTAAGGCCATCAGAACCAAACAAATCAAATTTCGTCTCATCAGACCATAGGACATGGTTCCAGTAAAATATGGGCTTTGTTGACATGTCTTCAGCAATCTGTTTGCGGGCTTTCTTGTGTATTGCCTTTAGAAGAGGCTTCCCCCTGGGGTGACAGCCATGCACACCAATTTGATGTAGTGTGCGGCGTATGGTCTGAACACTAACAGGCTGAATCCCAATCTCTTTAATCTCTGCAGCAATGCTAACAGCACTGCTATGCCGATCTTTCAAAGAAAGCATTTGGATGTGACGCTCAGCACGTGCGCTCAGCTTCTTTGGACGACCTACCCGAGGCCTGTTCTGAGTGGACCCTGCTATTTTAAAATGCTGGATGATCTTAGCCACGGTGCTGCAGCTCAGTTTCAGTGTGTTGGCAATCTTCTTGTAGCTTTGGCCATCTTTATGTAGTGCAACAATATGTTTTTTAAGATCCTCAGAGAGTTCTTTGCCATGTAGTGCCATGTTGGAACTTTCGCTGACAGGTAAAAGAGAGTGTTAGAGCTGCACTACAAATTTGAAAACACCTGCTCCCCCTACACACATAGACATAGTTACACTAATGAGTCACATGACATTTTGAAGGGAAAATTAAAAGCAGTACTCAATTTCGACATTTAGAGGTGTAGTTTCTTAGGGGTGTACTCACTTTTGTTGCCAGGGATTTAGCTTTTAATGGCTATATTTTGAGTTATTTTGAGGGGAAAAGAAATTAACTTTGTTATATATGCTGCAGACAGACTACTTTTCATTGTGTCAAAAGGTAATTTTGTCAGTGCTGTCCCATGAAGAGATATACTTAAATATTTGAAGAAATGTGAGGGGTGTACTCACTTGTGTGATATATATGTATATATATATATATATATATATATATATATATATATATATATATATATTAACTATAGAAAATCATCTCGCTTGGAAGAATTAGGCTGTAGTATAGACTACCCGGATTGCCCCGTTTGTATCTGAGTGCTCTCTCTCTCTCTCTCTCTCTCTCTCTCTCAAATAGTATGTCTTTATCATTTTTACAAGTAAAACTCGATCGATTTTTTTCCTCATCTCTCTCATCGAAAACCTCGTTATTTAAACTGAGTCATATTAAACTTCTTTTTTTAAGCTCCTGTTCTTTAATCTGTGTAAAATCCAAAGCCTTTCTTGGGAAATATAGTGTAGTGGTTTCTTGTTGCCTTTTATAAATTCACAGTTGTTCTTGACTGGCTGACACCAAAATGTCCATAGTCGAATTTGTTCTGTTATTACCGATAGCTGAACAGGGCAAGAGAGTAATTCATGACTTTTTAACGGGCATTTGTGCAATAATGAACGTAATTTGAACTCGGCTCGCCAATTCCACTTGTCATTTATACTGTAAATACAGCTAGCTCAGCATAGTAAGTTTCCAATATATTCTTTCACTCTTCTTAATTTCTCAAGTAATTCCCTCGATAAGCTTCAAAGTTATGATCAGAAAGAAATCAACAACTCATACTTAATTAGAATTTATTTATTAAAATAAGTTTCATTATCGATTATCATCCGTCAGAAATTCGCAAATTTCCTGATATCGTTCTGGTAAATGTATTTAGATTTGGAAGAAAAAGTATGTAGACTAGTTTCCACCTTCGTGTTTTAAGAACTAAAACCAACAACCTAGTTCTGTAGACTTCAGAATAGGTGTTAATCAAATAGAACAAGGCCTGGATAATGAGAGTGTAGATTTGATTTGATTTTTTCCCAGGGGCGTACTTTACTGTATAAAGTCGATCATTTTCGTTATTGGACACTATAACTATGCGATTCTCTTGGAAATTGAGTCGTCCTGACACGCATAACTTTACTGACTCTTTCAAGCATAGTGGGCTAAATTTCTTCCCACTTTTGAAGGGGTAGTATTTGAAGGACCGGTAAAATGATAGTAACAACAATGATGGTGACATTAGATTAACTGTAAACAATGTAAATTTAAAAGAAAACAAAAAAAAACTCATGTTTTTATCATATTTTAGTAATGGGGTTGGATCGAGAACTTATCGGCACGCACTCTCGTTTTACTGCTTGGCCGAGGAGTTAAACTCATGATCAAATCGATGTTGTTATCCATTGTCTTATAAGATTATCATTTAAACCTTACAGCTTTTATTTCCAAATCAACCATTTTTTATATGGTACACATTTATAGTTTTCATCAGCTTCGATGGTATGTGCGCTATTTTATTTTCAATCGTCTAATTCCCCAATGCTGTTATTCTAAATTCATTGCATAAAGATAAGCGACTCCACCTTTTCACTACATACTTTTCCATGTTATTCAAGTCTTCTTTTTAGGTGCAGCTCGTCCCGTGTTTAGATTTCCTGGCACAATTGCATGGAAATATGCCAGAACCTTACACGTGACATGAAAACAATTCCTCCCCTAAAGATTACCGAATACAACAGAAATATTAAAAACGGTTGTAGAGTACAAACGTTGTGACTATAGTATCCATAATAAGGACCTATTCATTATACGTCATATATTGTGTGTGACTTTACATCTGCATTTGTAATGTATATGCCCATATTCGCTGTGTGTGTGAGTGATTTACATATGATTGTGCAATTTAATGAACACACAAGCACACATATACACACAATTGTACTTAAAGAAAGACATAGGAATAATGTGTTCCCCTCTCACTCAAGTCTGGACATCACTCCCTTTGTCTAAGCAATGAAATAAAATTTGAAAACAAGAAAAAAAAAAACATATTTTAAACCGCAATATATCAAATAATTATAAGATTTTGTTGAACTTTTCGGAAATTATTCGATAATAAATTGATTTTTAAAAACTTAATTTCGTAAAAATATGATAAGTCTGTCATTGAATTAGGCGATTTATGCTCACACACAAATGTATATAAACAATTTGAATAAAATTGACATGGACATCCGTGCCACGAAAGTTAAACTATGAGTAACAGGAAAAGAGTTCGTACCTTTTTGAAGTCACTTTTATTAATTATTCTGTATTTAAACGGAATATATTTTCTAATAAATCTAGTATTTTAAATGGTCGAACAATTTAGATTCAAAATTAGATCATCTTGCCGTCAGCGACCTGTACCACACCAGTAGATAATGTAACATTTACATTCTCTAATATCATTTTTTTAGTTCCTTCATTTCATAAGTCGATTTTCATCAGTATTCCGCAGTTTATTTTTCTATTTTTCCAATATAAACCAATCCTACTTCTCTCATTGCAAGATTCACTTTTGTATATTATTCTATCGCCAATGATCGCTCCAAATATATTTATGCAGACGTAAGCACATTCGATGTTTTTTTATAACCACTTTACTTACTAATTTCTTCGTTTTTAATTGTATCTCTTTTTTCTTTTTTTAATTATTTTTTATTTTTTTTTTGCTTTCATCTTCAGTTTGAAAATCTGTTACAATTAAATGTTAAAACAAGTCAATAACTAAAAGAAACTAAAACATACGTTTTTAAAAGAAATAAATACCTGAACGATTTGGCCCGGTATAATGATCATTTGTACATAGACATCAACTGTTAGCAACTTATTGTTTGTAGCTATTAGGTTAGAACAGAGAAAGAGGGTAATTGCTTCGGTTGATTGAAAAAAAAAATCAAATTCAAGTTTTCCCTTCGATAATCATGAAGAATTCAGTTCTGAGGAATCAAAGAGAAAAAAAAACAAAACTTCGGTTACATATCTCTGGAAGTTTTGGAGGAGAGAATTTTTAAATAAATTTTAAAGCTAGGATTATTTGTAGAAAGAGAAGTAAAAAAATGTTTGACCTAGGGGATTCTTTTTGTATATAAAATTATTAAGTTTTCCTATGAATCAATTCTTTTGAAACAAAGAAATAGAAACAATAAATTCCATAGGTAAAGCAAAAATAAAAGAAACAAAACAATGTGCAAAGTTAGAATAAACGAAAAAGACCAAGAAAGAGAGAGGAAAATATCAAGTAAGGGAGAAGAAAAAGAACAAGTCAGAGAGACAAAAATATCAAGTAAGAAACAAGCAAATGACTAAGTAAGAGAGGCGAAAATAACAAGTACGAAAGAAATTAAAGACCAATTCAGAGAGACGGAAATATGAAGTAAGAAAGAATAAAAATACCAAGTGAGACGAAAATATCAAGTAAGAAAGAAGAAAAAAAACAAGTCAGAGAGACGAAAATATCAAGTAAGAAAGAAGAAAAAGACCAAGTAAGACAGACGACAATATCAAGTAAGAAAGAAAGAAAAGACCAAGTGAGAGAATCGAAAATATCAAGTAACAAAGAAGAAAAATACCAAGTAAGAGAGAGGAAAATGTCAAGTAAGAAAGAAATTAAAGACCAAGTCAGAGAGACGAAAATATCAAGTAAGAAAGAAGAAAAAGATAGAGAGACGAAAACATCAAGTAAGAAAGAAGAAAAAGACCAAGTACGAGAGACGAAATTATCAAGTAAGAAAGAAGAAAAAGATAGAGAGACGAAAATATCAAGTAAGAAAGAACGTAAAGACCAAGTAAGAGAGAGGAAATTATCAATTAAGAAAGAAAGAAATGACCAAGTCAGAGAGTCGAAAATATCAAGTAAGAAAGAAGAAAAAGACCAAGTAAGAGAGACGAAAATATCAAGTATGAATGAAGAGAAAGACCAAGTAAGCAATATGAAAATATCAAGTAAGAATGACGAGAGAACCAAGTAAGAGTGACGAAAATATCAAGTAAGAAAGAAGAAAAATACCAAGTAAGAGAGACATAAATATCAAGTAAGAATGACAAGAGAACCAAGTAAGAGAGACGAAAATATAAAGTACGAAAGAATAAAAAGATCAAGTAAGAGAGACGAAAACATCAAGTACGAAAGAATAAAAAGACCAAGTAAGAGAGACGGAAAATATAAAGTAAGAAAGACGAAAAGACCAAGTAAGAGAGACGAAAATATCAAGGAAGAAAGAAGGGAAAGAACAAGTAATAGAGACGAAATTATCAAGTCAGGAAGAAGAAAAAAAGAAGTCAGAGAGACGAAAATATCAAGTAAGAACGATGAAAAAGACCAAGTAAGAGAGACGAAAATATCAAGTAAGAAAGAAGAAAAAGACCAATATAATCGATCTTCACGTTGCTTCCCTTTGTTTTTTCTACACAATATTTTCATGGCAACTATTCTTTTTCCATGATGCCTCAATTATATGAATTTAAGCGTGCTACTAGATTGGAAAATAGGTCCATCCATTTCACTGTTGAACTAGCTAGATGTAACCACCACTTCTACACTAACAGTTTTTCTCGTACTTCGCACCTGTGGAAATTTCTTACGATGTTTTGCAACACTGATAACTACATTTTCAAAAATTTAAATGCAATATCAATCTTCTGTTATCTTGAACGCTGTTCCTTTTTTACAAATTTACATAAAAGCCACTTAATGCCATTCTTATTTACGCATTATAACCGAACAAATAAAATATAAGCGATCAAGTGAATCCTTACTACGCAGGGAAAGGAAACACACGCAAGTGTGCTTGTCATATAGCGAAAGCAGCTAGTTAATTAGTCAGATAGTCAATTCAACGGAATATAGACTAGTTATGTCCCAAACTATTTTCATCGGTATGCCGGCACGCTATCTTTAAAATGTTTTTTTTTTTGTTTTGTTTTGTTTTTTTTTTTGAAGTTTGAAGTTTGAAGTTTGAAGTTTGAAGTTTGAATATGAAAGATTTGTTGATTAGATCCAACCAAGGAAAAATGAAATCGCTTTTGAGATTCGGCGGACGATATGTGTACGTGTGTGTGTGGACATGAGGATGCTGTAAAATATTCAGGACGACAAAGAAGATCTAAAAAAATACTAGCTTTCTCATTTACTAATGTGTTTGGGAATTTTCTAATATTCCGCACACACAGACACACGCATACATACATTATATATAAAGATAGAGACAGAGACAGAGACAGAGACAGACAGCGATGACGATAGAGAGAATATACACATATGCTCCTTATACTATACAAAACGTGATGACAATGACCTTCTTCCTATATATATATATATATATATATATATATATATATATATATATATATATATAAAAACATGCGGGAACATAGAGGTTTTTTGAAATTAGAAATTTTCGACTTCTCCTGGAGGCTTAGACATACAGGAATTACCTAAAATCTTTTAATTTCAGATAAACAATGGTCCTACATGTCAACCAAATAAAAATTATACATCTGTGTAATAAATGAGAATGTCAGTGTGTCACACTTTTTCAATTAAAAGGACACAACTCTCTAACCATCAATATCTCGTGTAATAGAAATTTTGGATTACCAAGCGTTCATTACATTACATATATTATTTTAGGCGATTTTTACGTGATTTTACGACTTTTTTTTTTTTTTTTTTTTTTTTGTACGATAACATTTCTTTTATTTGGAAATGAATTTGGAAATAATCGAAAATGATTGCGAAATTTAGCGAGAGTCACCAATGAAATAAAAATAATTATTTTTACGAAAAGTAAGGACCTACGAACATCAAATTGTCTTTAAGTGGCGACAGAAAATAATGGTTGAACTTTTAACAGGTAAGGATAAGTATTAATGCAATACTTAAATGCATCGATCAATTTTGAGTTCTTCTGCAGTATTGTTGCCTATTGCATACGGCAGCAGTATTCCTCGCAAAAATAAATCTCCACCAACAGAGGACCAGATTGCAATCAAAAGTGCCAAGGCTGCAGTGAGGAAAAGAAAGTCCCGTGTAAATGAAAACACAGATTTAAACGGCAGCCAAGATAACTTCGAAAGTTGAGAATATGCAAAGACTTAGGGACTCTCAAACTCCTGAACAAGCCGATGGCCCAATCAAGAACCCTCCATAGGATCTAGCTTAAATCCCGCCAAATATATAACAGAAAATAAACGAGAAAGAAAGTGGGAAGCCAGGAAAAGAGAAAAAAAACAGACAAAAAACAAAACAGACAAAAAAAAAAACAGACAAAAAAAAAAGAATATTTTTACCCTACTGATATCTCCAGGTAGTATTAACTTCAATACTGTCCAGAAAACAATATGCTGTAGAAACGTGTAGAATAAGTAATGAGTTTTAAGTAATTTTGTTTTTAACCTGGAGAGAAAAAAATGCTCTTCTACATAACATTTGATTTGCTTAAGCCTGCACGAAAAAGCTCAGATTTGATCTAACCATATTTATACGAATATATTTGGTTTTAGAATGTTTTTCTTTTCAAGATTAGTGCCAACTTTCCAGTTTTCCAGGTTGATTGTATTAGCTTCGTTGATCTTATGAACAAGCGACTATATACCCGCATGGATATAAGCCCATACACACAATTATGTGCGTATTCTTTCTGAGCAAACAGACTCATCAGACTAACAGACAAATAAACAAACAGAACGCGAAACCGGAAATATATATAAATATAAGAAGTAATTAACAGAATAGACAACAAAAGTTGTGCAAAGAAAGAAAGTATAGCAAAAAAGAAATAGGAGTGTGACAAAATCACTATAGGGACAAAAAGAAAGTAAAGACCAAAGAAAATGAAAGAAAACACACCCTCAAAAAAAGAAAAAGAAAAAGAAATATGGAAAAAGAAAGTGACAAGATGAAAGAATAAAAAAGCAAAAAGAACAATGAAGTGTAGAAATCAGGACGAGGAAGAAAAAACAAGAGTGCTTTAAGCAAAAAGGGGAAAAATGTTAGTTAGGGAAGACTGGTCGTGTGAATGCAAACAAGCGGCGACTGACGTCATATGCTAGTTTGAGATGTTTGGTGAACTTATACAAAAAAGTGGGAGTGTGGGATGTTCGAAGACACACTGTGAATGTTGGAGATGATGGATAAAGAGGAGAGAGAGATGGGTGAAGAGGAGAGAGAAAGAGAGATGCATGAAGAAGAGACAGTAATGCCTGAAGAGGAGAAAGAGAGATGATGATGAGGGGAGAGATGGATGAAGAGGATATAGAGATGAATAAAGAGAAGAGGTAGATAGACGAAAAGGAGAGAGATGGATGTAGAGAAGAGAGATGGATGTAGAGAAGAGAGAGAGAGGTGAAGAGGTGGATGAAAAGGAGTGAGGAAGAAGATCCGAGAGAAATTGAGAGGAAGAGAGAGAAAAACGAGAGGGAGAGAGAGTAAAAGAGAAAGAGAGAGGGGAAGAAAAGAGTGAGGAAAAGAGAAAGAGATGGCGGGAGAGAAAGAGAGAGAGAAGGTAGGAGGAAGAAAAGGAAATTAAGAAAATGGAAAGAATCACGTATGTATCTTTTGTTTGAAAAAAAGATATTTACCAAGCAGAGTCTGACGGAAGATCTATGATAGTGGGAGATCTATTGCGGATCATGTTGCTTAAATTAGCAATGTTTATTGAGAGCATCTGACGACAAAAATCGTCCTCCCTTTAAATGGGTGTATACATGCGTTAGGTTTCAACTTATACGTCTGCGTTAAAAAGGGTTCATTTCATAAAGAAAAAATGTCTGCGAAGCGCATTTTATTTTTAGCCATTTTGCTCGACTCTTAGTCAGCGTAAGTAAACGTTTACGTGGGCACATTTTAGTCGTACGAAGTACAAGGCAAGCTTAATGGAGCACATCGCCAGAAAAAGAGTTCACAAGAATGGTTTCAGTGACTACAGCAATAAGATTTGCGTGAGTTTGTATTTAACAAATGCTTGTGCGTATGTAGGCGTGCGTGGATGGAGACATTTATTTAGTTTCATTTCGTATAGTACTGGGTCATAATAGCAAGGAATGAATTCATTCACTGCCCATAGCTTAATATATTATCATTGTTCCCGTCGTAGACGATTCTTCTAATTAAATTGGTCATCGTCTGGCACGCAAACTGAACAGTAAAGAGACAATTCATTCAGAATGGTCATCAAGATTTTGCGTGCTAACAATCGATCAATAACAGGTCATAGACGTATAATTTTAAGGCTTGTACATATCATTGTGCGTACATGTGTGTTTGTATGTATGCATACAAACAATATAGTTTTTTTTTTTTTTCATTTTGTCTTCATCTTTGACTGATTATTTTTAATTGCAGCTTGTGTAAATGTTAATGGTAATGATATTTTTCCTGTTAAATATTGTTCATGTTTCTATGACAACCTCTGAGATGATAAGTGGAGCGATTTATTAATCAGAAGGCTTAAAAATACTCTTTTATTTCATGTAAACTCTCCAGATGAATGCTTGCGTGCAACTAAAACTTAAGTCTGAAACAAGGCCACAAAATCTTAATGCCCAATAATATCAAAAAGTGTAGTGAGTGGGCAGTATTATACGTGTAATAAAACTGTATATATATATATATATATATATATATATATATATATATAACGTCATATATATATATATATATATATATGGGGGGATATACACAAATTCCATATAATACTAATAGTGGATAAGTAAATGACAAAAAGAACACCTATATTCAAAAACAAAAATGATAAAAAATCAAATGATAGAAATCTGAATGAGGTCATCTAGATTATGAATCCCGATACAATAGACACCTCAATTGTTTATAAAATTTAAAGCTAAGCCTTTTTATACCGTCATCGAATCTCGATGCAAAATTGTAATCCACGTTCTATCTATCTATCTATCTATCTATCTATCTACCTACCTATCTTTACAGATATCTGTATATTTTCTTCCTTAACATGAGTACCTATGACTGAGTAGTCCAAGTTACGCACACACACAGACACACATATAAGGGATTTAGCTTCAAACAGTTCAGCTAATATAAGAAATTATATACATGTAAATAAATACTGTTGAGTTTTTTGTATTCGTTTAAAGCAAAAAGAGAGAAGAGGGTGCTTCAAAGAAAAGACGTGTGTTGTGTCTAGTCAGCAAATGAATGTTAAAACTGCAATGGTTGCGTTTATATATATATATATATATATATATATATATATATATATATATATATATATATATATATATATATATGTGTGTGTGTGTGTGTGTGTGTGTGTGTGTATAGACTATTTTGCTCTCACAACATACAGACACACAGATGTGAAGAAAATAAGATAGAGAGTCAGGCAGATATTGTGAAACTTAACAAAAAATAGTGCCTGAGTAAACAGTAATTAAATCTGCTTCTCTGAGTTGAGAAATGAATTTGCCTCGAATTGATCAAGGAAATATGTATATAATTAATTTTTTATGTTTTCAAGACTAAAATGAATGTTATTTTTTATAATATTATATGTTTAATACGCACATTTGCTGTGTCAACAGATATATACTTACGTGAGGCATGGGTGGGTGTTTTACAGTGTGATACAATGTGTGTATGAAAATGTGTGTTGCCCTCAATGTGAGCCTGTTTTACAATACGCTTTCATTACGTGCGTGCGTGTGTGTGTGCGTGCGTGTGTTCTGACATGTCTTTATATATTTTCCTTGGTTGCAAATTTCTTATTTTCTATGTATGTAGGTACGCCTTCATAGTATTCAATGAGGTGCGCATATATATATATATATATATATATATATATATATATATATATATATATATATGCGTACACGCCACTGTGCTTTTTTGTCTCCCGGAGCATGCATGTAAGCTTCTATTTCCTCCGAGGTCATGTTAGCGGACGTGTTCATTTGAAAATTCTTTGACACATGTTTATAAAAAAGAAAAAAAAGAAATTTAACCATAAGAACTGAGTTAACCTAGAATGTCGCTTCTCCTTCAGTCACTCTTACCACTCTCTCTCTCTCACTTTCTCTCTCTCTCTCTCATTTTTAGTTATTCATCCTTCCTTTCTTTTTTTCATCTGAGTCCCCCCTCTTATTTTTCAGTTGTTCTCTCTCTCCAACCACCCCTACCCTCAACCAATTGTCTGAAAGATCAGTTTCACTGACTTTAAGATTATGTTAAAAGCTGAGGTTGGTATTTTCTGGGAAACTTTCTCCTATATTCTTTTATATATATATATATATATATATATATATATATATATATATATATATATATATATATATATATAAGAAAGTTCAGCAATCTATTATCACAAGCAGTTGATAGTAAGTTTACTATTCTCGCAGTATTCCATTTCTGATGCTTTAGGATAAACTAATTTGAACTTATCAAGAAAACTTACTGTGCTGTTATGGCAACATTATTCAATTAGAACGTCACAAAATAAAAGACGTGAGGAAATAAATCTAATTTTAAATGTTACAACGAAAGGCTGATTCGGATATTACGGTTTGAAATTTCTTGATTCTATATTTTTTTTCATCTGATTCTCTCATAAAATGAATATTATTAGATCTGCGTGTAATGGATAACGGCTTGGAATTAGAAACCGGTGAGCTGAGTTCGATTTCCAGTCGGGTTCCTTACATCCACTTACGCGCAAATGCCATTGAGAAAGGTATGACTTAATCTCCTCTCCCCTCCTCGCGCCAGCTATTGGTGGAATAGCAAGACAGCCTCGGTCCTCTGACCTTGGTTGTCAACCAGTCCACTGCAGAAAGAAATGGCAACCGACTACGGGAAAATCTTCTGCTTCGTCAGTCATAAATCGAAAGAGACATGATCGCCCAAACGTCTGTCATGTTATGACACTTATCTGACTGATCACACTTCGAACATTTATTGTTTTCATTTTAAATACGTTTTTTTCGCTGTCCGTTTGTACTTACTTTCTGGAATAAGACGTATAAATATTCCCGCAAATAAGATATATCTTCTTCTATGTACCGTGTCTCTTCAGGACGTTAGCAATAATGGCTCTCTATAATTTCCTCTCCTTTGTCGTTCTTAATAAATATTGTCCTTTTTATTATCTCCCCTATAACTTATCCCGCCATCCATTCACTCAACTCGCTAGGTAGGTTATGCAGTTTCTATGTCCTTCTTGCCTTCAATCTGTCCTGTGAGTAACAAATTTTCCAAGCCCTCTTTTTTCATTATGTGCCCAAGAAATTTCAACTGTTCTTCCTACTGTTAAATATAAGTATCTTTTTGTTTCCATTTTCTCTAAAATTCCATCGTTGCTCACATGTTCGATCCATAGTTTTCTCAGCATCTTTCTGTAGAATCACATTTCTGTTGCTTCAAGTCTCTTCACTTGTGATTGTCTAACATTCACTGCCATATACAAGAACTGATATTACGTAACAATTCAATCTTCTTTTCTTTGTTTCTAACGATGTTTTTCTGTTTCTTAATACTTTGCTTAGCTTTTGGAAGGCACCTTTCACTATCCCAATGTGACTTTGAATATTAGTGTCGCATTTTCCGTCCTCTGTTAAATCACTTCCCATATTAGGAGCTTTAGAAGTTAATGTTTCTAGAGAGAGAAAAAGGAAAAATAAAGATGAATTTCTGTCTGAATATATGGGATGAAGAGTTATTTGCACTACTTATATTTGAACTATTGTCCTCATGCTTTGGCTACTGTGCACTCTGGCCTTTATCAGATGTATATCGATCCGTATAACCTACAGGAAATTCTAAACTCTTTATTTCATCTACGTGGGTAGACTGTTCTCATTCCACTGCCCATGTCTCGGTATATCTCGTTTAGTTTTTATTTTTAGTACTGCTCGGTTATTGGTCGCCCTGTTTTCACTCGGTCCAAGTACACACTGCCCGGGACGGGAACTGAACTCACAATTACTATGTCATCAAATTCACGAACTAACGCTTTAATCCAATAGGTTATTGTCCCGTGGTATTCCCTGTACTATTACCGGTCGATATGCATTTGATAATGGTCAGGATGCACAATTAAGTTAAAAGAAAATAACTGAGACATCTATATCTCTGAGATGAGATATTATGATTACTCACATTATTTACATTATCCGGACTGTTATCTTCATCTTTATTGCCATATTCACAACGTTTCGGCCGTTGTACGCTCTGCCCTTCTTCAGGTGATTGGAATTTCGAATCGGACCCTTTATTTCGTCCACTGGGGTAGGTTGTTCTAGTTCCACGCGCCGTGCCTCTTCCGGATGTCTCAGTTATGTCCCTTTAACTCAACTATCCAAGTTTGGTTCACCACTGCTGGTATTGAACACACAACTCTTTGGGTCTAGTCAACGTCTTTATCCACTGGAGGTCTCTTGTGTTGCATTCAAACCTTCTTTTAACACTTGTACGTATCTGTTCTTTGTTACGCATGCTCTGTGATCTAAATTGCCTAAACAAACACACATTAAGCGCACTACTATTCAAAATATAGTCAGTCATACAGAGCGATAATTATAGGCAGATATATTTGTGAAATTTTTACATCTGCGACGATATAGAGGTTACTGCGTAGCTTCAGCGCTTCATCTTTTGCTAGAAATGAAAACTAAACAGAAGATTAAGTTTGTCTTCTTGACATCAATAACATTGATAAAGATATGGAGCTGGTGAAATTTGTCAAAATCATTACTACCCTTAATTTTCTTTCTCTTTCCTTTTCCCTCCTTGTCTCTTTCCTTCTCCCTCCATGTCTCTCACTTTCTCACACACACACACATACACACTTTCCGTATTGAGAGGTGTGTTGGGAGGAGTATATTTATTGTGCTTCTTTATATATCACCCTCTTAAAAGGATCTTATAATCACGTTATCATACCTGGCGTGTAAATTTCTAAAATATAAATCTCACATCAGGTAAAAAAACACTTTCTTCCCACACTGTCAGCTTATTTTCCCCTCCTCCAACTGAAAGTTTTATCTTTAACAAATCTACAATCGCTCGGCAGTCATCTGCTTCCCAGCTGTTATCACAATACTGGAATTACCGAGACACGTTTAAATGTTCGCGCATTTTAAAATCTGTTTTAAAATTTGTTTTAAAAGTTTGCTGACAGTCTTTTTCTACAATTACCAAAAATTTGAATTTAAATTTAACGAGAATTCTAGATTTCATTGCAAGTCTATTATGCTTACGTCAAGTTATCAATAAATCCTGTTCTATTTTTTGATTGCTATACAAGTACAAATTACCGTCCCAAAATAAATAAGATCGGTAATTTATAAACCTTTTTGACAGGAGTACGTCAACAACATATCAAAATATAAGCTTTCAATGATGTGCTTAAAACAGTTCGTTTGATATTTCCGGTTCAAGTATCATACTATCTGCCCAGATGAAAACAAAAAGAAAATCTAAGTATCATGTTGTTCTATAGATTGCGTCCATGCATAACACACAAGTGATGATTTGCTCCGCACACAGCGAAACATATTGTCGCAAATTGCCTTCATGTTGGACTCATTATTCGCAATCACTGCAAAAAATTCGGATAATTCTAGGTCCAGCACATGATAATTAATGACAAAGTATCCATGTTATACAAATGTGCCGGAAAAAACTGATGATTATACTTTTTTTTTTTAATAATGTTGAAGATAATGTAAATGTATTTGTGAACGTATTTGCCATTGTGGCTATAAACAAATATGGACGAAAAAATATATATAAACAGTGCGGCAGTAAACAGATATAGACAAAAAAATTTTTTTAGTAGAATTGATGGTCGCCCTGCCGTAGATCGAAGGATAATTAACTAGTCGGGCAGAACTGTTTCAAGGAGATAAACTGAAAAAATTAATAAAAAATTAGTAAAAAATAATTTTAAATCTATGCAATAAAAAAAAAACTATTCCACTCTAAGCTTAACTTTATATTCAAATCTTTAGTCTTTTCTCACAGTTGAAAAAGGTTTTACAAATTAAAAAATGTTATCAGTAAATTTAATCATCGTAATATATACGTATGAATATACATACCCACCCGCACACACACACACACACACACACACACATATATATATATATATATATATTATTGACGTATGTGTGCCTAACAGTTCATTTTTAAAAACTGAATCGCCATATTACCCACACGTGATTTCATTATAGTTGTGAAGTTCTATAAACCAGGCAAACTTTTCAAAAGAACTCTCTTCAAACAGCTTTTGTTATGACTTGAATTCAAAGTATTTTTTCCTAGATTGGTTGTCTGCCAAGGCTAATGAACCCAGTCTTCCCTTCTATGGTTTGATGAAGAGAGATGCATCCATACCACTTGCACAGGTATTTTGCGAAAGTGAACGTAATGAACTTGAAGGAAATTCGTACTTGTCTCGCCGACTCACTACATATATATATATATATATATATATATATATATATATATAGTCGGGTGAGCAATGTAGAGGTCATAACTATAAATAAATCTGACCTGCTTTCTCCAACCAGTAGAAATAAGCAATCAAGAGATCATGTCTGTAAATCAACTAAGGAAAACAAAGAAATGGCAGGTTTCTTCTGCCAGTTACCTTAATCTGCGGCCTACATACCTAACACGCTGAACATCGATTTAAAACTGATAGTCACCAAATAGTGTTGATTCCCATATCCACACACGTGGGAGTGTATGCGTGTGTTAAATACGATTTTCTATTTCTCTGTAGTTATACTTTTGCACTGAGCACTTTTTTTTACAAAGTCAACAGAAAAATTCCAGTGGGATTTTATTCTTTTTTCTTTTGACAATGTTTATTTCTTACATTTTTTCACATACATATATGGTAGATAATCACTATATCAGGTGAAAAGATAAAAAGTTGAATGAGCTCGGATATATTGTGCATGTATATACACAGTACGTTTAAATATTTTAAAACAATTAAATTTAAAACTAAGCGTTTTCAATGTAAAATTGTAACCTGGATTCGTTGTATTTTCCTCCACAAAACTGACTCCATCGACAAAACCATTGTTAGTTTTAAGAACTCCCATCTAGTGACGAAACGCGTGACATAAGATTATTTTACCTTTTATCATTCAATTAGCCACACACTTTCACACACACGCGTACGCGTCGTGTGCGCATTTAACAAGCACTGACATTTATCTTATGCTTCATAGATTGTCAAGTTCATCACACACTTCATTTCTATTGAATCCTATATTTGTCAGGTGCTAAGTCAATGTGCCTTTATCCCAGCTTATACTATTTACTCTCTCTCTCTCTCTCTCTCTCTCTCTCATTATAAACATAACTAATAGACGCGAGCAATCGTTCTACCGATCTATGTTACCATTGTTTTGGAAGATAGGACACACAACAGTACCTTACAATATACAATGTTAACAAATAAACAATGCATTACTGGCAGTTTCTTGTTTTAAACATCATCATCCTATTGTTTGTATACCGATCAAAGCGAGAAACTGACTATTGGCCTGTATGGCCATACTATATATATATATACATATATATGCATGTATGTATATGTATGTATGTGTGTGTAAATACAGAACAGTTATCGGTCACAGTTGAATTAGACCAGGAAACAGTTTATTAAAAAGTATAAAGATTTAACTTCAATTAACCCTCACGTTGTGTGTTTATATATATAAATAATAAAGTGTTAGTAAATCATTTGGTGTATATCGCCTGAGGATACTGAATGGTTGAAACCAAGGTAGGGTGATTAGTTGATCTCCTTTGTCTAAAAATATATACGTCTAAATTCACCTTCATCCCCGCCGTGCGCCAATCTCCGACTGATACTTGAGGCAATCGGATAAAACAGCGAAATAGTCTATCTGTGGATGACAATATATATATATCAGTGACTATGTTTGTAATGTGCTTATGCTTGATGCTCATAAGGAGAGATCGATTGATACATAAATATGAACTATTTGACGCAGTATAGTCACTTACTGATAGATAGATAGATAGATAGATATATAGATAGATAGATAGATAGATAGATAGATAGATAGATAGATAGATAGATAGATAGATAGATAGATAGATAGATAACTTCACGGGCTGAAAGTAACTGATAAAAAGAAAATCGAGAAAACACACAAGTAATGAATTGACGAACAGACGCCAATCTGAATGCAAACATATAGACAATCAAAACCATTTGATAAAATTGTCTAAAACAAACGATGGACATTAAAAGCGAGATATTTAACAGACGGATGGAAAAGCAAGGAATTAAGCAAACGTTTCACCAGACATACAGACATAAGCCGCCCAACAAGAACAATGATAATAAAAATAAACGTTTATTTCTTCTTTTTTTATTTCTTATAACTAAAATATATGATGGGAACCGTTGTAATTATTTCTTAGTCGTTTAAGAAAACATGTGCTTTTCAGATCAAATACAGGTTTGTTCTACTTCATCATTCTTTCTCTGAACATATTTTGAATGCACTCCATAAATTACACTTCGTTAAAAATCTAGCACTCAAATGATTGCAAAATAGAAAAAGCAGAATAAAATAAATAAAGCGTAATAATACTACTTGATTGATCAAAGGATTGATGGATCAATAATAATAATGATATATATTGGATTTTTTTCAACGTTAAAACTAAAAATGGAACCTTTTGCAATTATTGTTATCATTCTAATTACAAGAATCACAACACCAATAATAAAAAAAATCTAATATTCATATATTTATAAACAAAAACAAATACATTCAAAAAAACGCGCATGAGCATGCAATAAGAAGCCATAATTATAGATAATTCTTGTTTACTATAAAAATTATAGGTATTTTCGGTTTCCTGAAATCATTAATAAAACATTATGTAAACTATTTTCTCTTGTTCAATTTATAATACTTTTTTTGTGTATTATTTGTGTTATTCTTAACTTCGTATTCCTTTATTTTTATTGAATCATTTTTCTTCATTATTTCTTTCAATATTCTTTTGTTTTTCTTGTTTTATCTCACCCTGAAGTTATTTGCTTGCATTTATTTTAATTTACTTTTTTCCTTCCTTTCTTTCCCATAATATCTTTTTTTTTTGTCTCATTCTCACAATTGTTTTTAAGTTCTCACTTCTTTTCATATCGGTCATCCATTTTGTTTTGACTCCTCTCCCCCTTTCTCGTGCATATATTTTTATTGCTAGTGACGTTCCAGCCATTTTTCCGACCGGCAAGAAAATTTCAAATATTCATACATCCCAGAGAGGAGAGTTCTATTTTAAGATCAGATAATTTATAACTTCAAAATTCCACCTTGTTACACAGTCCATCCCCAAACGACTTTGACGACTGGTATTTTTCTTAATTCCTAATTTCAAGTCTATTTTCTGAAAACACTTTTCTTTAATTCCTTCGTGCATATATTAAATTTGACAATCATCAGTAGGTAACATACTACCTATTTCTAAAATTAATATCAATGTCCTTGTTCTTTCCTGGGAAAATATTTGGGTGTTTCATAAAAGATGTGTGCCTGCATGTTACGTTAATTTATAGCCATGTACGTTTTCCAAAATGCTTATTTTTCTCATGAAATAAGTATTATACCTACTTAGCAGTTATGGATTACAATGCCCAGCTTTATATGCAACAATGATCTTTGTTACCCGCTTGATTGCATTCAAAGCACATCAAATACATTATACTCTAATAACCTTTGCGGCCAGTTTTAACATTAGCTTCCTATAGTCATTAAAAAAAAATAATATCAATGTACGTTTTATCATCAGTTGGAGTAAGTAATTTGATAGATAGAAGTGTTTCGAAATTATAAACATTCCGATTCAGAAAATATTTCGCCATAATTTTTAACGGTCATTATAGAAAAAAGGCTTGTCTATTATTTATCGCATCCAAATAAGCATCTTGTAGATTTCCTTGAAAATTCAGAATACGTTTTCCAAATCTAAATTTCATCATAGTGATTTGAATCTGTAGTAATAGTAAAGGTGAAATTATCCGTTTTCATACAATAACCATTCGACATTCATTGACCGGATTTTTTTTAAAGAAATTAGACTTCTCAAGTCTGTTGTCAACGCTGATTCTTGTATCAATGGAAGTTTTCTTCCAATGTTTTTGCTTTTTGGTAATGTGGAAACATTTTGAGGACATCAGCGTTTCTCTTTTAGTTGTTTGCGTTACTCTTTTTTATGAATGTTCTCTAAAACTATTAAATACTTTTAAGACCTGCGTACTTCTCTCTGCTATTAAATTTGATATTTTCTATGACTGAATTTCATAACTTTTGGTTTAATTTCAAAACAAGGCCACCAGTCGTTTCAACTACGTTATTTTTTAACATCCCTACCACAATGACGCCATAAATAAACGCCACCGCTGAAGCTTCTTGGAAGGGTCTTTTAGATATACTGACATCAAACCAGATATCTTTATATTTAATATAAATGGTGTTTTCTAAATCATTCATTTTTCCATTACATTCTTCCCCTGTGATCACATATCTTAATTGTTAACACGGATTTGGAGGGTGAACTAGAAATAAATCCTGTGATGAACTAATTTACAGCATTTTTTGTTTGTTTGTTTGTTTGTTTTAGATCGTCTACCACACATTAATATGAATTGATCGAGATCAGAGCCAATATTTTTCCAACATTTCTTATTCGTATACTTCACTTTGCTAAACTCGATAATCGCCATCTTAAATGCCAATTATCTCTCTCTATGAACAAACATTTTTCCACTCAGCACAAAACACCTTAAGGAAACAATAGGTGAGAAGAGATCTTTATTAGAGTTAGATTTACTTAATCCAGCACAAATCAAGTTGAGGTAAAATGCAGGTAAGAAAATGACGTTGTGCCAATCATCCAAGTAGAGAGAATCCGTCTGCCTTGAAGAATAGCATTCGGTATCTCGGCTTTTACAAGGATTTGAATATCATTTCATTGGTGACAGTGTGAAATATAAATACACTAGCCACCAGGTAGGGTTTGTATTATCTAAGTATTCACAGAGATGTTAGCTATTATTACCTAAAGATTTGATTAATTGGGAGATACAATAAAATCACAGATAGAAAATTTCTGATAAGAAAAATTTTGCAAAGGAATTTTACCGTAATTGCTGTGTTTTTAGTCTGCAAATTCCGACGATTTTATGCAACTACATTTAGTTCGCTTTTTGTTTTTTAACTTTCTGGTAAAATATGTGAAGATTTGATTAAAGACGTAGTGATAAGTACGTGTTTAAATGTTTCTAGTTGTTTTGTTCAAACTTTTGTTTACTATGGCTGATGTCCCCATTTGATAATGAATTTTATTTTTATTTTGTTTTATATTTTTTGATTGGATAAGAAATAAATTTTCTCATGAAGTCATGTTATTGTTTATGATTTAATCTCTTTTAAAAAATTATTTTACGTTTTTTTTTTTGTTTTTTTTTTTGCTTTACTCAAACTTTCATTTTAATAGCGTCCGCCAAAAAACAAAAAAAAAAACACATCTACAAATAGAGGAAGTAAGTTTGGAGAGAGAGAGAGTAAAAAAAACAAACAGAGAGAAAGAGTATTAAACTGTGGTAAGAAGTTACGATGACAGAGGTTGAAAAAAATGGGCCATAATTTTAATTTTCATAATGAAGGTGTCTGTTACAAGTTTTGTTCTCAGAAAAGGCTAAGATACACAGAGTAATAGAATAGAATCCTAGTTCAGCATCTATATTTCTATGAAAATGATAAATACTAAATTGAATACGATAAATACGTTTCTATTATCGGCAAACATTGAGAATCTTGCCACTTTGCTTTAATGCCTAATATAGTGTTGTTGGGTTTTTTCTATTAATTCACCCCGAAATATTAATTCACCCCGAAATATTAATTCACCCCAAAATAAAAAAGAAATTATATATTTACTAAAATCTACAGCAAATTCTCCCAGGGCGAGGTCCTTCCATTGCACTCCGGTGGGGTTGAACTTTACGATCGCCACAGATGTGGGTGACTCGGGTGCGCTATTTCTATGTGTGGGGTCTACTTTGGCGCTCACCCAGATAGACAAGCCCAAAGCAGATTTTTATTTCTTTTTTGTTTTAAATTGTAAAGATTTCCTTGTAAGTACCTCGAACTTCATCCGCCCTTACGAAATATGAATGACTTCCTGATTTTTGATAATCTTTCATTCCGTGGGTTGGAGTTGCTGCGTGGCAAGCTAAATAAAATTTGATTTAAAATGTATAATTTCAAAAGATTACGAAAAATTTAATAAAAAAGTAAACACACTTTGATTTAAAATTTATAATTTCTTGCGGTAAATTAATATTTACAATAAGTGACTTTACATTATTTGGGGTGAATTAACAGAAAATATCCTCGTTGTTGATTATTGATAAAAGGGCAGAAAGGATAGACTATAAGACAGTTCCAACATTCACAAAACAAATACATTCAGGTTTTCATGGCTCCCAACGAATGACATTTCAAGACCAAGCCACTATAAAGACATAAATCTTTTTTTTTTCTTTGTTCTATTAACGTCGTCTTACAATAAATGGAACATACTATCTTTCCTGGGATTAAACATCTTTTAGTGTGAAAATAATTCTCAGAATATGCGTGGTTTTTCAAAATTAACGACACCAAAAGCAAAAAGGTCAATGTGAAGGTGTGCAGCCGAATTACGTGATTTCTATTCGTCCTTTCTCATACAGACCCAACAGAGACAGATAAGGAGACAAACAGACAGACAGTTGAAATTCGTAAATCTGCTTCTAATAAGACGAATATAATGCAAAACAGCCATGTTTTGATACTTTATCTCAATATTAGATGTGGAAAGAAAGAAAGTTACAGTACAAAACACTGTTGTTTTCTAAATACTATCTAAGACGAATTGCCCCAAACTGACAAATATCAAAAAAAAATATTTAAAAAAAACAATGCAGAATAAAAAGAGCGAATTGTCAGATGCTTTCTCATAAAAAATTATCATCTCAGCAAACATCAATCTCAACACAAATAGATATTAATATTTACCTGTTTTTAACCAATGACAACGCAGATGTTTTTTAATGCAGAAATGCAACAGATAGAAATATCATTCTAACTCTTTATGTGCGCTGATTTGTTAGCTTTTGACATTAACATTATATTTTTGTTTAAGCCATAAATTCTGAATTTCAATGTTATATTACTGACCAAGATCAATAATATTTTCTACAGTTCTATGAAATGAACAAACAAAAATGAATGTGCGATAGATAAAGAAAGCGATAAAGAGAGAAAAAAGCGAGAGAGAGAAAGAGAGAAAAAAGGAAGAGAGGAAAACATGAGAGAAAGAACGCGAGAAAAAAAGAAAGAGATATAACGTGAGAAAGAGAGAGAGAAAGTGAGAGAAAGTATGGGAGGGACAAATTGAGAGAAATAAAGTGAGAGAGAGAGAAAATGAGGGAAGGATGAAGTGAGAAAGGGAGAGATAGAAAGTGAGGGATGGAAAGTGAGAGAGCGAAAGTTAGCGAGAGAAAGTGAGCGAGAGAGAAAGAGAACGAGACGGAGAGTGAGAGAAAATGAGCGAAAGAGAGAGGAAGAGAAAGTGAGCGAGAGAGAGAATAAGAGAAAGTGAGAAAGAAAGTGAGCGAGAGAGCGAATGCGAGAACGAGAGAGAAAAAGAGAGCGTTAGAAACGGAGTGCGTGAGAGAAAGTGAGCGAGAAAGAAAAAGTGAACGAGAGAGAAAAAGTGAGCGAGAGAGAGAAAAGGCGAACGAGAGAGAGAAAAAGTGAGCGAGAGAGAGAAAAGTGAGCGAGAGAGAGAGAAAAAGTGAGCGTGAGAGAGAAAAAGTGAGCGAGAGAGAGAGAGAGAAAATGAGCGAAAGAGAGAGAGTGAGAGAAAGTGAGCGAAAGGCAGAAGAATTTTTTTAAGAAATGGAATTAAAATATTAAAGAAATTATCTTTCAGAAATTTTATTCAACTGTGAATTTTGTTATATATTATCATATATAGCAAATACGAACAAAAAGATTTAGAGTGTTTTTCTATATATCAACCTATTTTTTAATGCCATGTCTCTTAAGGGCGTAGGTGATCATGACTCTCCAAATTGATTTTATTTTTATTATCTTTGAATTGCCATGCATTCTTTTGTATAGTAGAATAAGTAGACACGATTTGGAATTCAGAGAGAGCGACAGAAAGTGAGTGAGACACAGAGTGGCAGACAGTAAGCGAGAAAGAGAATGAGAAAAGTGAGAGAATGAGGGAGAGAGGGAGAAAGAGTGGGAGAGAGAAAGTGATCGGTAGATGAAGTGAGAGAAAGTGAACGAGCCAGAGAAAGATTAAGTGAAAGTGAGCGAAATAGTGGAAAAGTGAGAGAGATAGAGAGAGAGAGAGCGAGTGAGCGAGAGAGTGTGAGAGAAAGAGAAAATGATCGAAAGAGAGAAAGAAAATGACAGTGAGTGCGATAGAGATTGACAGAAAGTGTTAGAGAGTGTAAGATAGAGACAGTGAGAGAGAGTGGGTTAGAAAAAGTTAGAGACTGAGACAGTGAGAGACTGAAAGAGAGAGAGACAGACAGACAATGAGAGAAAGAGAGAGAGGGGGGAATGAAACAGTCAATGAACCAAAGAAAACAAACCATAATTCGTTTATTATGCAGATATTAATTCAACAAGGCCGACTGTGAGGATCGAACATAATGCAGCAACAATAAATTTAAATGTCAGTTTGCAAACCATCAATCTATGGCAGGCGCCCAATCTCACTAGATGAGCAATTTAACTCATGCCTGAAAACGTTTTAAGCAACCTTAAGCAACAAATATATTTTTTATTTATCTTTGCAAAAAATACAAACCCTCAGAATCAGCATGGCTCGTTAAAACTTCGTGATTCTGTAAAAGCAAATGTCTATAGAAGCAGCAAGAAACTTCTTATAATTCAATGACATTTTTCTCTTTGTCAGTTGCCAATTTGCGGATACTTTATGAGGAAAAGAAAACTAATTTCTGGTTTTACTTCACCCGTTTAACTTTTATTTATTTTGCGCACCTCACTAAATAGGAAACTGAATAAAGACTAGACGCACGCGATGTATAGGAAGAGGTGGGTGGGCAGATGAGACGCCACTTGTAACCAGTCGCTTAAATATTCAAACGAAACTGAAGAAAACAAACTGAGATTATTGCGTGCTGTTCGTTCATGGGCACAAAAGGTACAAAAGATGGCATCAGTTAAGTAAATAGGAAATATTTGAAATAAACCGATAGAAAATACCAAAACCATAGTTGAAAGGTATTTTAAAAATGCACAGTATTCAACCGGTGAACGGGCGGCTTTAATCAGACTTGGCTGAACAAAGTATAAAGTTTGTGTTGAACGAGAAAAATAAATCAGAAGTTTGTCAGGAAGAATTCCCAATGTATACATGCATACACACACACACGCGCGCGCGCGTACGTATTGAGGAGACACATATACTAGAACAGATGTAGGTTACAGGGAACCGCGAGCCACTTTAGCAGACGTGTGTACTCCAAAATAAACATTTGAACACACACACACGCGTACGCAGAGACACACACACACACATATATATATATATATATATATATATTAGACAAACTGATTTCTCCACATTTGTTCAGATTATATATCCTACTAGCAGACATTTAGATAGATAGATAGATAGATAGATAGATAGATAGATAGATAGATAGATAGATAGATAGATAGATAGATAAAAAAGGAGTAAAATGATAAGTTGTAAGTGAAAAGAAAATGCAAGAATAATTCCAAATCTCGTTAAATTCTCTCTCCGCATCCACGTGCGAGAATCTATTCGTATCGCTTCCATGTATTAACAAGTAACAATATCAATATTTTTGTGCAAGAACTCATTCATACAAATCTAGATAGATACTCATGTGTAATAAAGACGTATAACATTGTAAATTAAATAAGTTGTCACTCCTAATATTTAACTATATGTGAATGCTTTGTTATATTGTTTCGTGGGTCAGTTTCTGTGTATGTATATGTCATTTAAAAATTTCACGTATTAAAATAAAGTAAGGGGGAAGGGGGAAGTAAAAATGAAAGGTACAAAAGAAATAGAAACAATTGAAGAAAAACTGACAGAAAGAAAAAACAGAAAAGAAAAAAACAAAAGGAAAAACAGAAAAAGAAAAACAAAAAAAGAAAAATAGAAAACGAGTAAGAGCCAGAAAACTAATAAAAACAGTAAACTAATAAAAACCAGAAAACTAATAAAAAACAGAAAAGGAAAAACAGAAAAGAAGAACAGAAAAAATAAATCAAATAATATAGGTAAAACAAAAGAAAATCATTTTAATTTTTCCTTTTATTTAACTATCAAATTATCCATATTGTTTTCTTTTATTCTTCCCTTTTTATTTCCATGTATTAGAAATATACATTAGAAAAGAAAGGAAAGAAGGGAAAAAGGAAAAAAAGAAATGAAAGAAAGAAAGAAAAGAAAGAAAGGAAAAGGACTTAAGGGAGGAAAGAGCAAAGAAAAAGAAAAAGAAAACTTTGGAGAGTTTGAGTGTTAAATAAAAGGAAAAAATGAAAAGAGGCAGGTGAAGAAAAAGAATGAAAAATAAGTTGTACTGTGTGCTTATTGAAAGAAAACATACGATGAAATAATGCATAACATTTACCGAAAATAAAAGAAGTCGAAACAAGTTAAATCTTTCACGATACTTTTTTTTATAGTTTTATGAAATTAATGTAAAGGAATTTTCAAGTCAGTATTAAAAAAAAAAAAAAAAGAAAGAAATGAAAAGATTCAAATTCTAGTTAATCAACCAACGGTCGACAAATTCGTAATAAACTGAGTGCCTTGCATTCAAAGAAAAAGAGAAAGCAAGCAAATTCTTATTTGAAATAAACGTGAAACGGAAATCGCACCAGAAAAACGCGCGAATCAAATGAAAGCATATAAATACCTACAAAGATCGGTGGGTGAAGCGTGGTATGCACCGTCCCAATTTCTCGATGTACTCCGAGGAGATTTCTCGAGCGGCATCAGCTGACTGTAGACGCACGGTGTTTTTCTTCCCTAAATATTTTTGGTCAAGTCACGTGACATTCCACACCGAACAGTGGGCATTTCGAGACAAAATCAAAAAATAGAAATCTTCAAATGAATGAATGAATCGGCGTAGAGAAATATTGTCATTTCTTTTGTATTCAACAGAAATACAAATAAACAGACAATCTATTCGTCGTCACTTGCAAGACACGGAAGAAATTGTTTAAGAAATGGAATTAAAATATTAAAGAAATTATCTTTCAGAAATTTTATTCAACTGTGAATTTTGTTATATATCATCATATATAACAAATACGAACAAAAAGATTTAGAGTGTTTTTCTATATATCAACTTATTTTTTAATGCCATGCCTCTTAAGGGCGTAGGTGATCATGACTCTCCAAATTGATTTTATTTTTATTATCTTTGAATTGTCATTATTTGGAATTCAGAATTGTTTTTCCTCTTAAACTGATTGCAACCCGACGCTAAAGAACCCAGTCAACTCTGCTGTTTAACTCAATTTGTGGGAGAAAAAGAATATTTGTGCGAAAGTGAACGCAGCTTGCCAATTTCACCTGCCGCGGCGATGTCCGGCAAATTACTCGAAGATCCAACAATATTAGCATATATACTGGTCATTTGGAGGCAATTGCTAACAGATTGTATAATCTTGCTCGTTGCTTTCTGCTGACAGAACAAACAGTTATTCAGATATGAAGGATCGATGCAAAATAAACAAATTCAGTAAGAAAAAATTTATTCAATTTACTTAATTTTTTGCTAACTCATCTTATTTACAAATTAAATGACTTAAGATTTCAGCTTACATTCTCTCTACATAAAAGTGTTTCATTAAAAGTTTTTTTAAAGTTTTTCAGATTGTACAAGAAATCTGTTTGAACACAAATTCGACAGTAAAATTGCTTTTTTCATGGTTTTTGAGGGGATATAATTATTACCACTAAACACAAAGTTTCACATTAAATGTTCAATATTGATGAAAATTATTTTCCATTCTCCCATTTTTTAAATTCTAAAAATTCTTTGATTCGAATTTTTTATTAAGAACGGAAATCTTCAAAAAGTGAGGGTACTGAAATATATATGCAAACACATATATAGAGACATAGATTCTGAGATTATATAACACTGTGTGTTTAAAGCTACGAGACAGCATTAAACACTTTGTTGAAAATAGTGCATGTGCAGTTCATAATAAATATTTTTTTAAATATCTTTAGGCATTTAAATTTGTTGATTTTTCGAAAAGGTTGTTTTCCTGAACGTGTCAGTGGGAAGTATCATCATAAAACACTCAGCTATGAATATCTGCGTGTGTATGAAATAGTAGTATAAACGAGAAAACTTTCCACTTTAAAAAGACAGGCACACACACACACATATATATATATATATATATATATATATATATATATAGACAGAGAAAGAAAGAGAGAGAGAGAGAGAGAGAGGGATCGTAGCATAACTATGAATAAGGTATTTATTGTAAACACCAAATATTTATTTTTCAATACAATCTCCTTCCTTGTCGATGCACCAAATTTAATTTTGAATTACCATTATATCCATTTTTTTACTGTGAAAATTTCAGATCAGAATTCAGGTAATAACTATGACTTACTCATCCAGGCACACAAACACACATTATATATATATATATATATATATATATATATATATATATATATATATATATATATATATATATATATATATATTACATTCCTACATTTCAGTGTGCACTTTTCAAAATAGATTGAATCAAATAGTATTTTAAACAAGAAAACCGTCATGGCTTATTTAGGACACACTTGATCAACATAAAATATATTGTCTTCTCAGAGCTCTTGATTTTATTTCTTTTCTAGTGTTAAAGAACTTCAATAAGACATTTATTATAAAGTATTATTATTTTCATGATTCAATCGTGTTTGTTTCTCTCACTATGTTTATTGTTGTCATAAAATTTGAAATCAATGCCTTAGGTTGATTCGTACTCTACAGCTGGTTCTACCAGAAGCAAACTCGCCACAGATACGCCCACTAAAGTATGTACTAATTTTATTTGAATCTTATAATCACTTACTATAAAGAAATCATTACAATTATTACAAGAAACTTGCCACATAACCACAAACCTGCTGATAGACAGACGCTCCAATGACCATTATATTTATTCGCATCTTAGTATCATTATTATTATTTTAGACAAAGTATGATCTATTGAAACACTTACCGTGGTGACTTAATCGGTAAATCGGTTCTTTATTGTTTGGTATTCACTGTGAGTCCTGCAACTGTGACTTTTTAAATATTTGTGCCAGCCATAACCAGCAACCAAGTCTCGTACGCTTACGTTGTAAGTTTCAACATTACTAAATGTTCTTCTATTATGCCTTTGTGGCAGACTAAGTAATAAATATCAGCGAGCCTGCCGTAGAACGACAAGTAGTCATTTATTCTCCCAAAATATTTTGTGAGGTAACAAGTTTATTATATAGGGTGTTTCATTAAAACGGATCAAAGTCAGCAGTAAATAAATCACTGTTATTGGTGAAAATTTATTTATTTCTCTATTGGATCATGTTATTTATGTCATGGCAATTATGTGTGAAAAATAATATCGCCCAAATGTACGGCATATCTCCACACAGTGGTCAAAATTTTTGATCAGTCCAAGTTATTGGAACACCCTTTATATTGGTTATTGTATACTTGTGAAAAACATCTTCATAAATAAAATGGTTTTCAAGATCTATTTAAGGCAAGCGATATTTCAAAGTTTTACTAGTATCAAATCTCAAAAACATTTTATTTGGGGATTTTTATATACAAAATTATACAAACGTTTCCCCAGAGTTAAGTTTGCAAAAATTAGTAAATGTCACGTAAGGTTGTTTATTGTTTAGTAATAAGCTAAGCTACTTTTATATTGGCACTTAGCACTAAAAATGATACAAGATTCAGAGACATCAAACGAAACATTATTGATCTGTGAGTTAAACCAGCTTCCTACGCTAATACTTTGATGATTGAAGTAGTTTACAATGCCTTCACTGAAAACTAAACGTTTTTCATTTTGGCTATTTTATTTTTCGGTTTTACTCCTTGTCAAATAAGACGATCAGCTAAAATGTTTTCATTCCAAATATATTCCGTCATTTTTATAAAATGTATAACATTTCTATAAAATAAAATGTTTTTATCATTATTCTCAATCAAAACACATCTTTTTTTCCACATACAAGAGTGAAAATATTTTTTTTTTAATATATTATAAATGGCAATCATGCAAGTTATCGGGCTTGTTCCACTCTCTGGGTAACTTGAATATAGAAATGTGATAAAATATATATTTTAGATTCAACTTGAGAGAATATATGTTTTAATCTAAAATGAAGTGACTAAATTTGTGATGTGGTAACAAAATTACGAGTATCTTCCTATTAATCAACTCCATACACAGCTTAAATTTATTAACAAACTAATCACACTGTCGTGACTTTTCATCTTGGGTGATCATCGGGACTAAATTTATTTTCTTGGATCATTTTCAATTAAGAAAAATAAAACTTTTGTGTTTTCTCTGGCTTTCTTATTCTTATCTAAAATTAGAACAATTAATTTATATAAATGCAATTTGATAACACTTCATTTCACGTTGTTAATCTCGTTAGCGAGACTGTGATAGCGAGACCTTTGCAGCTGTGAGAATAATCGGAATGTAAGATATGTAATTTTTTTTTTTACTCTTGGGATACTTATTTAAATAAATATTGGCAACATGACTAAAATTCGGTCAATAAAAAATAAGTTATACTCTATTTTGTGTCTTTGTTGGCTTTTTTTCTACAAGTAACGAGTCGTACTTAAATAAAAACCTGAAATGAGTGAATTCACACAAGCCGTAATTGATTCTTTAAAAAAGTGATAAACGAAAGAATCTATCAAATCAACTTCTTTCAATATAATATTCTTTTAGGTTTCAAGATACAAATATTTTAACATGACATTCCAAAATATGAGCTCAATCCTCTTGGGTAAATGGCAGGACTCCTAAGGATCCTTTCGTAAACAATCTGGAATATACTACGGTATAGTATATTCAGTAAAAACCAAGATCATAAATAAGGAAAATATATTTAGAGATTCTACTAGTATATAAACAGTCTTGTATATATTTCATGACAACTTATCAAATTTCATTACCTCTTACTATTTCTTATAAAGAACGTATATTCATCTTAGGCTAGAAAAATTGTCACCTTTTGTTTAAGCAGTCTTGTTCCATCGCTAAACGCAGTATATCTATCTTTAAACTATTTTTTTTTATTTTTGCTTTTATTTTAACTATATGTCCTCTACGTTACCATAGAGCAAAACCCGCAAGTCCTTATTGCGCAGTGTGTGTAACTCCCTCCCACGTGTCTTTCCTTTGTAACGTACCATGAATGGAATTGAGAAGAGGCGTGGAAATTGAAAAGAAAGTGAGAGAGAAATTTATGACGTCACCAAAATTGGTATTCTCTGTTTATTTTCAGGTTTTCCTACGTCACGTGGTCTTAATTGTCATATGAAACTTTTGACTGTATAAAATAAAAAGTAAGAGAAAATATATTATATGGGGAAAGTTTCTTGAAAGGTATAATGGTAGCGAGTCTGTCACGAAAGCAGCACTCATTCTTCATGATAAGGGAACCCTAAGCAATGTTGCTATGTGACTGGACACACGCGCAGTCTCACAATTAAAATTAATCTCATGAGAAAATTGACACAACAAATTATCATGAAATTTATACATTCAAGACAGTTCGAGAACACAAACATATATAAATATACATCGCGGAAATATCAATAAGATTTTGTTTATTACATATCTCCATTCTCTGAATTACTCTCTCTCTCTCTCTCTTATATATATATATATATATATATATATATATATATATATATATATATATATATATATATATATATATATATATGTGTGTGTGTGTGTGTGTGTGTGTGTGTGTGTGTGTGTCTGTCTGTCTGTCTGTGTGTGAATACGACAGAATTGTGAATATACGATTTTAAAAACTTATATTTTGACATGTTTCGCCAATGAACCCGCTTCATTACAAAAAAGAGCCGAAATATGTCAAAATCGAATTTTTCAAAATAGTTATATATGCACCCATGTGCGTGTGTATTTGTATCGGTGTGTTTGTGTGTGCTTGTATCTGTGTGTGTATGTGTGCGTCAAGCATGTGTCACAGGGCCTACATACGCTGTCTTTTACGTAGATAGGAACATTTAAGTAAAGCATTTAAAAAATAGTTTTCTGTCATTTTTTAATGAAATAAGTGTCAATGTCAATCAATAACTATTGTGTAGTGTAACGGTTATTTGCTCGATACGTGGCATCGGCGTGTCGAGTTCAAGTTCGGGCCTAGTCTATTGCGCTCACTAATACCATTGGGAAAGCAATGTACCTTCTCCCACGTTTGCTATAGAAAGCAAATGGAAAATTCTTTATTTTCGGAGAAAGAATGGCAATTCTGGGATAAAAAGAATTTGTAGAGGCCCATGATCGTGTCCATCCTGAAGGAATATGAAATTAAAACAATCAATTGAAAACTTCAGTGTGTATATATATATATATATATATATATATGTGTGTGTGTGTGTGTGTGTGTGTGCATGCGTAAAATCGTGTGTTTATGTGTAGATATATATATATATAACACATGTGTGTATAGAAATATATATGCGTGTGTGTATGTATAGAAATGTATGTGTGTGTATATACATAGACGTGTGTGTATATATATATAGACGTGTGTGTATGTATGTATAGATGTGTGTATGTATGTACATAGGTGTGTGCGTATATAGAAATATGTGTATATATAGAATAGAAATATATATCTGTATATATAGAATGGAAATATGTATGTGTTTATGTATAGAATAGAACGTGTGTTTGTATATATATATGTGTGTGTGTGTGTGCGTAGTTCAGATATAATATCAATGCTGCTAGACTTTCTGACGAGTATTAAGTGTAACATTTCATATTTTGTTACTCAACATTCTTTCAAAAATATTTACTTGTAAAGAGGAAAAAATTGTTTCTCTCTCTTTCGCTTTTTGATTTTGATCATTTTCTTCTTTTTTTCACTTCATTTCTTTTCAAAAACTGTCTTTCTTCAGCCCATATGGACTGCTTTATATTCTTTCAAATAATTCGTTATTGCATCATATTCTCCAATTCCCCTTCTTTATCTCTCTTCCCTCTCTCTCTCTCTCTCCCCACTCTCTCACTACTTTATCCTCTCTCCTGCTAACTTAGTTTCTGTACCTCCTCTTCACTTTTCAGCTTTAGTTTCTTTCTGGCTTTCTCCCTTTTACTCATAATTTTCTTTTTTCGTTCAATTATTTCTCTTCTTTTTTTTGCATCTTTCCTTCGGTTTCCGTTTTATTTTAATTCGCCTTATAAAAAGTTATGGACACTTATCCTTGAAACAATTTTCCCCTATATATATATATATATATATATATATATATATATATATATATATATATATATATATATATAGTTTTCTTTTTCTCCCCTCACTCTCAGAATGTTTCCACGGTGTCTAATCATTTGCTCCGTTTTGCTTCTGAGGATTTTTCTGATTCTCTACGGACCAGTCTCTCGTCAAAATTTGACTTGCCAATTTTAATTAAATTCAAATCCCCGTACTTGACACCCCACTTCAGCCAACATTCTATTATTTATCTGACGCCATTAAAATATATATATATATATATATATATATATATATATATATGTGTGTGTGTATATGTGCGTGTGTGTGTGTATAAATGCGAATTCCTAGACAGATAGATAGATATAAATACATACAAGCATCGCTATTAATGGATGTATACATAGAAAGAATTACGAGGCGGCAGAAACAAACATGTAGAGATAAGAACCAGATGACATAGTTCGATAGATAAATGCATTGGTGCAGCATTGAATAAGGAGGTGAATTAAAACACAGAGAAAATGCATATATCTTGACTTGAGTGTACTTTTCTTGTAAAGCACTAACAATATTACTCGCAAGTTTTCCCTCATTTTCTGCATTCGTATGCACACGAGTGAAATGAGTGAAAGTTTTCATCTCTGTTCAGAATAATGGCTGAATAGAAGTTATGCCAACAATAGTCGCTGTGCAAAAGCTTTCTCTCTCTCTCTCTCTCTCTCTCTCTCTCTCTCTCTCTCTCTCTCTCTCTCTCTCTCTCCGTACAAAAATGCCAACCAGGAAGGTTGTACCTGACAAGAATATTAATCAATAGGAACCGATTAGAAATGCACACTATATATATATATATATATATATATATATATATATATATATATATATATATATATATATATGTCTACTCTTTATATATATATATATGTCTACTCTTTATATATATATATATATATATATATATATATGTCTACTCTTTATATATATATATATATATATATATATATATGTCTACTCTTTATATATATATATGTCTACTCTTTATATATATATATATATATATATATATATATGTCTACTCTTTATATATATATATATATATATATATATAAACGTCTACTCTGTATATATGTATATATATATATATATATATATATATTTGAGGAATAAAAAATATGGGATCATATTAAACATAAGATACAATAATATCCACGTTTAAAATGTAAGGTACCTTTCGACCGACACATTTTCAAACACAATCGTCGGTAATCTAAAACGGAGTACTAACAAGAAATTTTTTTATTAATACCATAATAAAACAGGATGGTGAGGGAGGGGAGAAAAAATTGTTTTACCGCAAATCATGTAACCGTTTCACCGAATAAGGCCAACTTAAACTTCATCTGCCTTTGTACGCAAAGGGCCGGCCTACGTATGTTGATGATAACAGACTCCAAGATGTCGAGGTGGAGTCTGTTCTTATAAGTTGTCTTACCCATAGGGCATTGAAGATTTGTTCTGAGTGTAGACTTGATGCCGAATTGAGAACAATTAAGGAATTGTTTCTTAAGAACGGTTACCACGAATTAGTTATTAAAACTGTCATTGAACGTAAGATCAGGAAGTTCAATGAAATTAAGAAATACGGGCCTTCCAAATGTCCTATATATGCCTTGGATTGGTCCTGAGAGTCAGACATACGCCGATAAGATTTCTTCATCCATTAAACGGTGTTACAATGCCGTTACAGTCAGGAACATATTTACTACTAGGAGGGCTTTCCCCCCTTGCCGTAAGGATGTTTTGCCTACCTACCATAATAATTTAGTTATTTATCAATTTAAATGTCGATGCGGGCTTGACTATGTGGGCAAAACTATCCAGAGGCTTGAGGTTAGAATCGCCCAACATGTCCCGGGCTGTGTGCGCAGGTATGAGCGTGTGACATCCGGGTGTTCGCAGACTCACGCCTCTGCTATCGGTGAACATCTATTAAATTCGGGTGTTTGTAGGACTGAGTATTCTCCCCATTTCTTTTCCGTATTGCACAGGGCTAGGAACAGACTCCGCCTTGACATCTTGGAGTCTGCTGCCATCAACATACGTAGGCCGGTCCTTTGCGTACAACGGGAGATGAAGTTTAAGTTGGCCTTATTCGGGGAAACGGTTACATGATTTGAGGTAAAACAATTTTTTTTTCTCCCACCCATTACCATCCTGTTTTATTACGGTATTAATAAAAAATTTTCTTGTTAGTACTCCGTTTTAGATTACCAACGATTGTGTTTGAAAATGTGTCGGTCGAAAGGTACCTTACATTTTAAACGTGGATATTATTGTATCTTATGTTTAATATGATCCCATATTTTTTATTCCTCAAATGTTTGATTAGATTTGGCAGTACTAGAAATATGTTTAAATATATATATATATATATATATATATATATATATATATATATATATATATATGTCTACTCTTATATATATATATATATATAAATGTCTACTCTTATATATATATATATATATATATATATATAAATATCTACTCTTTATATATATACATTTATATATATATATATATGTCTACTCTTTATATATATATATATATATATATATATATATATATATATATATATATATATATATATATAAACAATGGGCATTTTGTGTGAACTATGATTTGTTTCTAATGTACACATATCTTATCGTAAGTTCCAAACAGGTTATCACACGGTTGTGTTACATGAATGGTAGTATTCAGCTGTATTCAATTTAAGTTTTTCAAAAAGTAATGACGCTTTCAAAAACAATGATGCAATCTATATAAAACACAATTTTCTTTTCACACGAGCAGAACATGATTGCAAATCACGCTAGTCGAGTATCTGGACTATATAACACATTTTGGTCAATTTATCTACAGACAAAACAATATTTGAGAAAGATATTCGTACACTGGATATAATCATTAAATACAATAATCAAAAATGCCTATTGTTTTTTATATGTTCATAAGATCAATTACTACAAATATATATACTTATATCCGCGTGTTCTCCTTGGTGCAGGAAATTGATAATCCTTAATATCGGTATGCAAATCAAAGTATTTTTAAATGTAAAAGCATATACGATTATAAAAAGAACTTGAATTGAAACAATGGCCTCACTGCATTTGTGTGTCATCAGAACATTCGGGGTCAGAGTTTTGACCTAAAAGAAACCGTTTCAATAAAAAGGAATATAATTAATTTAGACGAAAATGCATTGAAAGTGCAATGGTTCATGAAACTTCTAGCAATGATTTTCAGTTAATCACTCGTTTTTGCTAAATTAACTGAAACAATTTAGGTTATGTCAGCCTGGAGAAAAATAAATTCATAAATAAAAATAAAATTAGTTAAAATGTAATACGTAAAATTTAAATTAATAAAACAAAACTGGATTCGAACTTGATATTTACTTTAAGTCATTTAGAGTTAAAGTAAAAATCAAGACTGGATCACGTTTTGCCTTAACAATGTGAATTTTGTTCTTGTGAAATAAACCTTTCTTATGATGTCGGTTTCAACTATATTCCCATACACATATGTTTAAATGAAAATGATAAAGTATTTTTGTCAAAATTTTTTTTCTATCGCTTTTTTCTTGTGCGCGAACAAGACATTTTGGGGGGAACGGGGCATATAAAAGAAAACAAATATAATACACACAACAACATGTAAAAGTCAAGTTTAAAGCTAATAGAAACTCTTATAAACGACATTAACTATAAACACAGCTATAATTTAATGGCCGTGTTCACAAATTAAAAATATTTTTACGTATAAACACCATACGCACCATTTGCAACAGCACATCTAAAACACTTATAAAATGTCAAATAGATTAGCTGAAATTGCTCTGAATTAACAATTATTTGAACAATTTCTACATAGACTCTTTACTAAAAATGTATCGAACATTGATGCCACAGCCACGCACACATATAAGAGAGAGAGCGAAAGTGTGAGAGAAAGATAAAGAGAGAAAAAGAAGGAGAAAGAGAGTGAGAAAGTGAAATAGAGAGGAGAAAAAGAGAGAACGAGAGAGAAGAAGAAAGAGAGAAAGAAAGAGAGAGAAGTAGAGATAGAGAGAGAAAAGGGAGACAGAGCGGTATACTTGTCTCAAATTTAAGGAACAACGCTTAATGTGTTTTCTTCAACTATGCATTCAACTGACAGTGCA